>CM042162.1:41970810-42005810 GCA_023376005.1 Doryteuthis pealeii | reverse complement strand
CATGAGGTAATTTTTTTTTTGTGAATTTGCATTTTGTAAATTTGTTGCACATTTCCTAAGTATTTAGTTTATTATTATTATTATTATTATTATTATTATTATTATTATTATTATTATTATTATTATTATTATTATTATTATTTACTCCTTTTGAGTTTTCACATCAGTGTTAGCTGATGGTCTTTCACTGGAGTCTGAGTGACAGCAAGTCTACTCAGGTCTCCAGGACTCTTCTGAGTATTCTGGCAGATTGCAGCAGAGCAGTGTTCTGAATGGTTTCAATTCTTCCTCTGATTTCCAAACTTTCCAAACCATTTTCCAATCCTTTTGGGACCGTTCCAAGTGCACCAACTACAATTGGTATAACTTTCCCTTTCATATTCCATAACTTTTTCAGTTCTCTGGCAAGGTCCAGATTATTATTATTATTTACTCCTTTTGAGTTTTCACATCAGTGTTAGTTGATGGTATTTCACTGGAATCTGAGTGACAGCAAGTCTCCTCAGGTCTCCAGGACTCTTCTGAGTACTCTGGCAGATTGCAGTAGTGCAGTGTTCTGAATGGTTTCAATCCTTCCTCTGATATCCAAACATTCCAAGCCCTTTTCTAATCCTTTTGGGACTGTTCCAAGTGCACCAACTACAATTGGTATAACTTTCACTTTCATATTCCATAACTTTTTCAGTTCTCTGGCAAGGTCCAGATATTTGTCAATTTTTTCATTTTCCTTTAACTTCACCCTGTGATCTGCTGGCACTGCAAAATCCACCAGTTGACAAGTTCTTTCTTTTTTGTTAATCAACACTAGGTCTGGCCTTCTTGCTGGGATAAGGTGATCCGTTTTAATTTCAAAGTCCCAGAGAATTTGTGCGTTTCGTTCTCAAGAACAGATTCTGGTTTATGCATATACCATTTTGTTGTGTGGTCAAAATTTAATTTCTTGCATAATTCCCAGTGGATCACCTTCCCAACCCAGTCGTGTCTAGTTTTGTATTCTCGTTGTGCTAGTTTGTTACATTCGCAGAGTATATGGTTAACAGTCTTATCTCTATTACCGCAAAGTCTACCTTTACTATTTTGTTGGGTCTTATCAATTTTCACTTTGATGTAGTTTGTCCTTATGGCATTATTTTGTGCAGCAATTATAAGTGATTCCGTTTCTCTTTTGAGGTTTCCCTTTCTTAACCATGTCCAAGTCTTTTCATGTGCAACCTCATTTATTTGTCGTTTGAAGCGTCCGTATAATTGTTTTTCTTCCCATTTTTGTTTTCTAGTCTTTGTCGTTTTTCTGTTTGTCCATCTGCCGTTTCTACTATTGTTGGCCGCCATAAGTAATTTGTCTTTGCTCTTCCTTGTGTAATCTTCAAGTTGTTGGATTGTGGTTTCTACGCATTCCTCTATGTTGGCAAGACCTCTTCCCCCTTCCTTTCTTGACACATACAATCTATCTCTATCATCTCTAGGGTGGAGAGCCTTGTGCATGGTCATTAATTTTCTCGTCCTTTGGTCTATCTGTCTGAGTTCTTCTTATTATTATTTAAATTACCTATATTTTCATAAATACTATTATTATTCCTTTGCATTTCCTTAAGGTTAACATCCCCATAATGATTTTGAATCACATTCTACATTTTTCGGAAACTTTTCCGAACGGAACCTATGGGGTGGCAAGAAGGTTTAACGTTATAAGGTTTAAAAGGTGGCTGTGGTTATTCTTGGTGCGTGTTGCTATGGTTTAGCTTTTAACCCCATCGTATTTGGTGATCGCGTTGAAAATGAAGGAATTCAAGGAGAGAGAAAGCAAAGAGACAATGACAAAGGTGGTTTTATGATTTAGGTTTATTCACCGGTCATAGCCACTACGTACCAAAAAATATCTCTTTGGCAAATTTTGGTGACTGAATACACTTGAGGCATAAACTCGAATTGCCTAGATATTCTCTTTGGGGTCGGAAGTGGGTCCTTCTGGTGAAGTTTCATGGGAGTTTGTTATCTTTTTATTTATTCTTTAATCTTAATTTTATTTTAATTCCCACAAACCCAGGGTGGATGGTTTCTGGGGCATGGAGAGGTGGTAAGGAATTTCACGGTTTAAATTATTGCGTTTGAGACTTTGTTATTCCTTTCTGCTATTGCATATTGAATTGATATTTAAACCACTGTAATATAGCATTAAGTGCTCGGGAAAATAAGTTTTCAAAGTGATTAATCTCTTCGACTAAAGTTGCTGCATGCAATAAACTATTTAAAAATACTCTTTTTTATATCGATACATTGTTATGTTGCCAGACATAATTATATATGACCCTGAATCTCGGAAGTAAAGTACACATCGTTTACGAAACAAAAATTACTATATTAGAGAAACCATTTGACAGAATAAATAGTTTCTATTGAAAGAAATGGTCACCTACGTGTATAAGTTTGTATTGAATTTCAATTGATATCTAAGAACTTTTCGGAACTGTTGCATGCAAATTGTTCTTTGATGTGGACTAAGTAACGAATATTGCCTTTATTACATTACATTTATTCTTGGCTCAATGAGGTGGAGAAAATTTAATTGTACTTTTTCTACATAGCAAATTCAAATGAAAGCTCGCTCAAAGCAGATTGTGATAGACAGAACACGTATAATAAAAGAAACGATCATGGCATTATTCAGAAAAAAAAAGAACGTTTACATTCAAATTCAGTTAGATACAAAAGCCATATATTTACATTAAATAACATTAATCAACTTGGTGCTGTTTTATCTGCAGTTTTTAACAACTGAAATTAAGGAAAATATAATGTAATCGACACAGTTATCATTTTATCTCGGAAGTGTTTGCATAATGTACTTAAAAGTGAAAAATTTGGAACTTTGATTTTCGGCAGTATAAAAAGGTGAAAGTAAATACGACGTAGAAGTAGTAGTTGAAATAATAATAATAATAATAATAATAATAATAATAATAATAATAATAATAATAATAGAGACCATCCAAACAATAGCATTGTTAAGATCAGCTAGAATACATCCAGGAGATCTGAGGAGACATAATGTCATTAAATCTTCAGTGATATATGGCGGTTGTGAAAAACTCTCATGAAGTGAATAATAATAATAATAATATAAATATAATAATAATAATAATAATAATAATAATTGCTGCACAAATAATGCCATAAGACAAACTACATCAAAGCGAAAATTGATAAGACCCAACAAAATAGTAAATGTAGACTTTCCGGGAATAGAGATGAGACTGTTAACCATATACTATGCGAATGTAGCAAACTAGAATAGAAAACTAGACACGACTGAGTTGGGAAGGTGATCCACTGGGAATTATGCAAAAATTAAATTTTGACCACACAACAAAATGGTATATGCATAAACCAGAATCTGTTCTTGAGAATGAAACGCACAAAATCTCTGGGACTTTGAAATTAAAACGGATCACCTTATCCCAGCAAGAAGACCAGACCTAGTGTTGATTAACAAAACAGAAAGAACTTGTCAACTGGTGGATTTTGCAGTGCCAGCAGATCACAGGGTGAAGTTAAAGGAAAATGAAAAAATTGACAAATATCTGGACCTTGCCAGAGAACTGAAAAAGTTATGGAATATGAAAGTGAAAGTTATACCAATTGTGGTTGGTGCGCTTGGAACGGTCCCAAAAGGATTGGAAAGGGGCTTGGAAAGATTGGATATCAGAGGAAGGATTGAAACCATTCAGAACACTGCACTGTTGCAATCTGCCAGAATACTCAGAAGATTCCTGGAGACCTGAGGAGACTTGCTGTCACTCAGATTCCAGTGAAAGAGCATCAGCTAACACTGATGTGAAAACTCAAAAGGAGTAAATAATAATAATAATAATCAAGGATTTTCAGATAAAAGCCGACCCTTAACCAGGACCAGAATACCAAATCTAGTGTTAATTAACAAGAACAACATTCTTGTGATCTAGTGGTTTTTGCTATTTTGCCAGACCCCAGAGACAGAAAGAAAGTAAGCTAAAAGATAGATAAGTACTTCGACCTCGCCAGAGAACTAAATAAACTATGTGACACGAGCGTGATGATGATACCAATTGTAGTTTATGTCCTTGAACGGTCCTCAAGGGTTTGGAAAAAAGATTGGAGGACTTAAAAATCAGAGGAATATTGGGGAGCATCCAGACAACAGAATTGTTAAGATCGGGTAGAAGAGTCCTGGAGAGTTGAGTCCCCCTGACTCCAGTGAAACACCTTCAGCTACTGCTGATCTGTAAAACTCGCAAAATAACAACAACAACAATAATTACAAAAACTAAAGATTAAAAAAATTCTTTTAACACTATTATTGTGATAAAATAACCTGATAGTCGAAGTAACATTATAACCACGTACACGCACACAAACATACACCCAAACACACGCACACACACGCACACACACACACACAGACATATATATATATATATATTATATATATATATATATATATATATATATATATATATATATATATAAAACTACAGTTGAAGATTCAAGTTTGTTTTCCTACTCAATGATTAACTATTTTAAACTGAAATATATACCACTATTTTAATTTATTTCATTTTTAAAATCTAATTTCATCCTCTTTTACGTTTTTTTACTAATAGGTATTTCATGGAAATCTACTTTTTAGAAATTGAAATTCAACTGAAATACAACTTCAAATGGCTTTATTTACTAATAATATATGCGATTGAAATAGTTTGTGGTTAAATACTTTCCCAGAGGTTATATTCATAATCTTGTAGAATTTAAATATTCAGAATTGCAAAACATAACTAAATGCCTGTATAGTTATTATGTCTGAATTAAAATAAATAATTACTCTATTCCACTCCCACCAACCCCCTCACTTCCTGTCTGCACTCTTATAAAAGATTCAATTTTGGGCGCCACTTTCTTCCCAGCCAAAGGTAAGAAAAGCTTCATTTTTCTATCTTAAATAACAATTACCTTATACAAACTTACTGGGTAGAGAGAAGTGGGTTGGCTTAAAGGCGCGACTGGAGTTCGAACACTTTCTTCCGATGTCACCGTCCAGTACGTTAGCCACTTCACCACGGAGGTTCCCCTTCGTAACTATGGAAAATACGTGTATTACAGTCGTCCAAATAAAGTAGTGTAATCTTTTTTATAATTACCTTATACAAACTTACTGGGTAGAGAGAAGTGGTTGGCTTAAAGTCGCGACTGGAGTTCGAACACGTTTCTTCCGATGTCACCGTCCAGTACGTTAGCCACTTCACCACGGAGGTTCTCCATTCGTCTAACCCTGAAAAATACACGTATTACAGTCGTCCAAATAAAGTAGTGTAATCTTTTTTATAATTATCTTATACAAACTTACTGGGTAGAGAGAAGTGGGTTGGCTTAAAGGCGCTGAATAGCCTGGTTTCGACCTTGTAAATTACTTCTCAGACTCATCACGTTTCTTAGAAGAAACAAAACAGTTGACAGCCGGATAGATTGAATAATAAATGTCAAACATAAATATATTGGACGATTCTAGTTCCATTTTACGGCTTAATTTCCCAGATGACTTATTACCTTGTGTTTTGTAGCATTTTCTGTTTCTATTTTAATTTTTCTTTTTTATTTTTCTTCTTTTTTTTTGCCAGCGTTTGCGGAGGAAATGTTCGACTGACTTGATTAGGAGATGACATCCCGACTTTCTTATTAGATTTACTTCGATCAAATAAAGAAGTGTCAATTTTTCAAGTTGCTTAAAAACAAATACGAGAGAAGAACGGAAACCTTACTCCATCATTTAGACATTAATTAGGAGGAGAATTTAATCCCAATTGTCTTGTCTGAATCTTTGTTTGTCCTTTGCAACTATGGTGCGTACGTAGATAAATCTGTATGCATACCTGTGCTCAATAGACACATCTATATGATCCTTGTCACTGTACAAATAACATACAATAATAATTTATTTATAAAGATAAAATCACTATCATAAAAGATAATACCCAAATATGTTTATAGATATACATAGTAACCCAGGAACAGAGTCCGCATGGCGTAGCGAGTGAGGTGCTGGACTGTGACACACACACTGATATATGGGGGGTATATAAATATAAATATATATATATAAATTAATATATACACACACACAACAAACACACACACACACACACACACACACACACACATATATATATATATATATATATATATATATATATATATATATCAGTGTGGTTACATTGACATATCTAACTACTTATCTCAAATTGATTATATCAAGCTAGCTATCACTCTACTCATATTGGGACATCGTAGTAAGCTAGTTCGAACTCATGTCTCGCTATAAAGTTAACTTTCGGACAAATACATTTGGGAAGGGTATAAATTCCCTGATCCCCAGCTATAGGTTAATTATTACCACAACAAAAAAAAGACACAGAATCGCCTGGCTTAATGGTATTCGACTATCAAAAATAGACGTGGTTGGTCAAATTTTAAACAAAGATGTGTACGTTTCCCTTGGCGCTAATGACCTTGGGAAATGCCTGAATCCATCTATTTTCACACCAGCTATGGGTAAAGAGGATGTCAAACTGAGACAATTAGTTTTGTTAGCTCAATTGGTCTAGGGAGAGTATGCATTTATCTAACTCATCCACCACGAACATGATATAACACAGGATCAGTTTTGAGTCGAGTTTAACACGGTTGAATTGAGAGTTTTCCTTCTAATTGACTGATTACCATACTAAGGTTAACATACTCAGTTTTTAAGCGAAGTAAGGCTACTTTAAATGCAGAGTTTTTATTCTCCTTGTTTAAGCAACCATTCTTGCCGGCAAAAAGTTCATTTAGCAATTGATTTGAGGACAGTGACTAAAACTTAAATGCTTTCTGTCCTCGTCTCTCATTGGCCCTTTTTACCGAAAGTACCTGCTGCTGCTGGGAAAGTTCATAAATATGAGTGACGATTTTGCGTATATCTTATAACCAGATATTCCAACATCCATGACTTGCAACAGTCCATTTTGTCTCTTACTCAGGCTAGACAAGCACTCATAAAGGCCCTCATCGATAAATCAGCGGGTCACGTCAAGATATACACCTACGAGATTGTTTCGACTCTATTTCCCTCATAACAACCTCCAAGTTTTTTATCATTATGTGCTAGAAGGCTCTGATTGAGGGTCTTAGAATCCTGGGTATGATGTTAAACCGCATCTACTGGTGAAGTTTCAATTCTGGAGAATTGTGTTGTACCCTTCTTTGCCATAAATCTTGGTCCACTCTGGTCTGGAGTAGTAGTACCTGTTAATATACTATAAAAAACATTCTGTGGTCATGAATGGTTTTCAAACATCGGACTTCACAGTCACAGGAAACGCTGTAACTTCAGGGGCACAAAAAATGTATTATAGTCTTCCGAGACTGAAATGCCGATACTAATATAATATTATATATATGGAATAAACACATCAAAATGAGTTTTAAAATATGTTTTTCAAAATTGTGTATAAAAAGAAATTAAAATCCAACAAGATGTCCTCGGCATAAAATAACCCAATGGTTGACATGCCGTAAAATCCAATCAACCAACCTCACATTGAAGAAACCAATAACTGTATTCTTTTATTTGGGATACTTTTGTGTGGAATCTATGGAATTTCCGCTGTCTAAGCCAGTTATTATTAATACCATTTCAGTAATTATCTATATGCATCGTTATCAACAATTATATCTCGATAACAATAATTATTACTTTTATCATCATCAATATCAGTGAATGGCTCGCCACGTCGGTTAGACTGAAGGTTTCAGTCAGGATTAGAATTGTCAGCTGACATGGACTTTTGAAATGGTATTATTATGACATACAGACATACTTCTTTCTTCTTTTGCACATTCACATCCGCTTTCTTTCTCAGAAATCTGCTGTCCTTTATTCTATATAATTACACGTCTATCTTGTAAAATACAGTCGCTTGTTGTCATTCCATCTCCATAATTCCTCACTGAATATCATCCGCTTATGTCCGTGCTCCAAGCGCTCTAATCTAATGCGCATAGCCAAAAACAGATTGCTTCTAGCCGTCAAAAATGAAGACCTTTCTGTTCCTACGTTGTTCTAAGGTAAAGAGGTTTTGCCAAAAAGAAATGCGCTGAATGGTGCGTTAATATATCAGACGCCAATTGTTGTTTTCCTTACTATGATTGTTAAGAAAGAAACTAATTCATATCGAAGACAAAGCATAAGCCTCTTCGAAATAAGTGGGAGAGTAATAGTATAATGTACTTCGGGGATATACAAATAATTCTCATATATCATTCGGAATTTATCTTATCAGTAAGAATATTTAGAATCAACGTCAAATATTTGTAAAAATAATGGGCGTCCCTGGAATTAAACCCAAATGATAAGAATGCATAGACAGAGATGAACTCTTTCCAATAATGCGCATATGGACATGTTCAGGTTATTATTTGTTTTATTCGAGTCAAACACGCGTGGAAGAAGCTGTACAAGTCTCCGGTTCAGATAATCCCATCATGTATGCAAGCAATCTGTTTTTGCACACAATAGATTGCAATTGAATTAGCTTCTTCTCTGACCACGTTATCACGCTGAATATAACTAGACATTTCAGTATACACATTTACAATTCAATTTTATGAATATATCCCTTTCTTTCGTTTTCTCTCTCCCCCCTCTCTCTCTCTTTCTCTCTTTCTCTATTTCTGTCTGTCTCAATATCTCTCTCTCTTCAATCTCTCCTGCGCACCCTCTCTCTCTCTCTCTCTCTCTCTCACTCACTCACTCAATCTCTCTCAGTGTAAATCTCTCTCTCTATATATATATATATCTACCAATCTCTCTCTCTCTCTCAATCTTTCTATCTTCCATCTTTCTCCCCCTCTCTCTCTCTTTCAATTGTTCTCTCTTCTCTCTGTCTCAATCTCTCTCTTTCAATCTCTCTCTCTCTCTCTCTCTCTCTCTCTCTCTGTCACTCACTCAATCTCTCTCAGTGTAAATCTCTCTCTCTATATATATATATATATCTACAATCTCTCTCTCTCTCACAATCTTTCTATCTTTCAATCTTTCTCCCCCTCTCTCTCTCTCTTTCAATTGTTCTCTCTTTCTCAATCTCTCTCTTTCAATCTCTCTCTCTCTCTTCTCTCTCTCTCTGGTGTCACTCACTCAATCTTTCTCAGTGTAAATCTCTCTCTCTCTCTATATATATATATATATCTTTCAATCTCTCTCTCTCTCTCTCTCAATATTTCTGTCTTTCAATCTTTCTCCCCCCTCTCTCTCTCTTTCAATTGTTCTCTTTATGTCTGTCTCAATCTCTCTCTTTCAATCTCTCTCTTTCTCTGTCACTCACTCAATCTCTCTCAGTGTAAATCTCTCTCTCTCTCTATATATATATCTATCTATCAATCTCTCCCCACCTCTCTCTCAATCTTTCTATCTTTCAATCTCTATCTCTCTCTCTCTCTCTCTCTTTCAATTGTTCTCTCTTACTCACTCACTCTTTCTCAGTGTAGAGCTCACTGAGCAGGTGTTTCCAATAGCAGAGATCATGAAATGGCTAGTTCAAAACACTTGGATACGAAACAATATTTTGAATTCGACGAATGTATATCTTATGTTACAATATACCAGGTGGTGTGCTTAGCCTAATGGATATCATCAAAGGAAACGTAATCGATGACCCGAGTTCAAATCCTGAACGAGGGTACATTTCATTCCGCGCTAATGTACGTGGGAAAATATTGACAACTTGTTCGCACCCGATCTATGCTGCCGGTCAGAACACTTTTAATTCAAACCAGCTTTACTCCGCTTAAAGAATGTCCTTATTGCCTAGTTAGATACACATATTAGGCTTACTAATAAATGACCTTACATATCTTATTTTTCATCATATTTCCGTTATAAAAATCCGTCTCTATATGAGATAATTTACTATAATCCATCAATATGATCTGTACGACTATTATGGAGTGCATTATAATTAATGTTCTGGGGATTACATCTTTATGCTCTCTCTGTCTGTCTGTCTCTGTCTCTGTCTCTCTCTCTCTCTCTCTCTCTATATATATATATATATATATATATATATATATATATAGTGTGAACAAAAATTATTATTAAGACAATCAGGAATATTTCTTGTTTGTTGTTTAATCTCAACTAGTTTCGACCTTCGGTCATCTTCAGGAGAATATTTATTATTTGAAGAAATTGTTGATACATTATTAGAAAGGGAGCATTATAGAAGAGTTATAAATGTTCAAGTGTTATAGTGGGTTTAACATGCTGTAAAAATCCGGGTAGGCGAGTGTGTTTGATAGTAGCATGTTCATTCGTTGTGAAGAACCTCTATGAGGTAGTTTGTTTTTTGGATGCTCTTATATATGTGAGGGAGGTGTTCATGGGCGTTGTGTGTATGACTGTGTATACATGTGTATGACTGTATGTGTATACATGTATATGTATGTGTGTGTTTACATATACTGTGTGGGTGTGTGTGTATAGATGTATATGTATGTGTGTGTTTACGTATACTGTGTGGGTGTGGGCGCGTGTCTGTATCACAGTACTGTGCGTGTGACTTCTAGATTTTTAATTGGGTCAGGAGTGGCTTGTTTGATGTTTGATGTTTGATGTGTGGTGGTCAGTGCTTGTTTATTTTGGTGACCTCGGCCACCCTCGTAGGTGTAGACAGTTTTATTATCACTGTTAAAGAGGACTTGTTTTATGATTAAAGCCGTATGGATGAAAGGTTTTTAATGTCTGTATCCATCTGTATTCGTGCTTCTCTATTACCGATTTGGTGTCAGTGTTTGTTAGAATTCTTTCAATGAGCGTAAACTTGGCGTCTCTATTAAAATCGTGATCTTCCAGTCGGAAGTGTTGTTCTATTGGAATGAGCTTATCATAGTCTGTATTTTTTATTCTGTGTCTGTAGTTGTTAAGTCTAAAGTAAAATTCACATTCAGATTTCCCGACGTATTGTCTTTGGCATTTAGTACAATCTAGAAGGTAAATCACGTTTTTGCTTTTTCAGTTGGATTCATATATATATATATATATATATATATATATATTATGGACTCTCTCGTCGATTTTCGACGCATGAGGGTTCACACACACAATGAACACCCACACAGTGATTTGTTTATAGTGGTGAAGGCTTGTGTTGGACCATCCACACTTTTTGGCACAGTCGATAGAAACAATTGGTGCATCAAGGGTTGCCACAAACCGAGCGACATCAGGAATTTTGAATTCAGAGTTATCCCTCTCCTAGACTGGTTACCTAACCAAGATTGAAGGGCCTAGTCTGCCCTACTATTTAGCCCATAGCTGGAGGGAGAATATATGGATTCATACCTTTCCCAAGGGTATTACCACGATGTGAAATGACAACAGCTTCGTCTAGGAATTGAACTCGAATTGACGAGTCCATTTTCCACGACTATAACAACTAGCCCACGCACCTCCATATATATATATATATATATATATATATATATATATATATATATATATATATATATATATAGCAAATGTATGAATCCAACTATTCTCCCTACAGCTCTGGGTAAATTGTAGGACTTACTGAGCTCTTTAAAGTTAGTATAACAACCCGTCTATGAAAAAGAAAACTCTGAATAGAAACCTGTTGAACACCGCTTAAAATTGACCTTGTATGGCATTCTTCCCTTAGAAGGGTTTCCGTATGTGTGTGTGTGCGTGTGTGTGTGTGTGTGTGTGTGTAACTGAGGAAAAACGATATTAAAACAATAAGAATGACGTTTTATCAGTGGGGAGACTGCAAATACTTGTCATATGATTGCATTTTAAATATTGTTTGTAAAGCCAATTCCTACGTGCACAACTTGGCACATATAGCAAGGAAGGGATATCCCTTGCGTCTTCCATTTCTAACCAAGCGTCAAATTCTATCTTTAATTAGAGTCTGAGACCAGAATTGTGCGTCTATGTGTACCTTTACGCATGCGCAGTGCAGTCGATTAATTTTACATTTTAAGGATTTTATCTAGGTACTATCTCAGAACAACAATCCACATTCAGTCGGCTCAAATATATTTCTAAAAGGCCAAAAACAGAATGAATATTTTTGTATGTAATACGCTCTCTGTACAGTGTCTGAGAAAACGAAACGAAACAAAACAAAACAAAACAAAACAAAGAACAACATATGTATTTACTCAACCATTTCCATGATCTGTTAGTTAGGCTTAGAACACACTTCACAAGAATATGGTTTCTCTCTTGTGTGTGTTCGCATGTGTCTTTTCAAAACCCAATTTTATGAAAATTTTTATCCACACACTTCGCGTGAAAATGGTTTCTCTACTGTGTGGATTCGCATATGTCTTCTCAAAACTGAACTCTGTGAAAATGCTGATTCACACACTTCACAAGAAAAAGGCTTCTCTGTTCTGTGTATTTGCATGTGGTTTTTCAAATGTGCATTTTGTGAAAATGTTAATCCACACACTTCACAAGAATACGGTTTCACCCTCGTATGTATTCGTATATATCTTATAAACATTTTCCTGACGTTCCCTGGATGTGACACTAAATTTGATCTTGTGATTAGGCTTCAATCTAATAGCCATTACTACCAGATGTGTTTTGTCTGTTATGCTGTGATTGACTTTCTGTCAATTTGGATGTCATTAAATTATATAGAACTAGTAAAATAAAAAACACCCTCTGGGCGACGTAAAATAAATATTGCCTGAGGGGCTGGGAGTTGAAAATTTAATATCAGAGAGTTTGTATCATAAGTAAAGTAAAATCATCAAATTTATTAAATGAGTAAAAAATAAAATACATTTCTTAAAGGAGTAAAAGATTTAAAAAAATTGAAATGGAAACTTAGTTTTGATAACTTTAAATATATATTAAAATAAAACAAACTATATATAGATAGATAATACCAGGTATGTATTTATTAAAACTTGTGTAAAAAACCAATGAGGACTGTCTATCATTGCATGCTCAAATTTTGAGTGTATTTATTCTAAGTTATGACGATTTTAGGTAGTGTGACTGACGCAGTGACGTAGTTTTTGTTACAGACAAAAACCGGAAGCGAATCTCCATTATTAATAGATTACATTAATCCAAATAAATCGTTCAAATAATTTGAGGGAAAAAATATTGAAATCGGGTATTTTCAGGTGTAATCTAGACATTCGTGATCACGCGAAAAATCTCTCGGAATTTCCTCATATCATTATATATATATATATATATATATATATATATATATATATATATATATATATATATTTCTGCCTTATGCATATGGCAAATCATCCCGCCTCTCTCACTCCCCTCTCTCACTACCCGTCTTTGAATGCAGAAGGTAAATAGAATTGACGAATCATTTAAATACATTTGGAATAATTCAAGAACTGATTATGATGCTATGCAATCAAATCTGAATGAATAATTTTGGCATTTTGGCGAATGAAGTTAAGAACAATTATTTCTGCCCTTGATTTCTACATAGACGTTTGTAAAATACACATAGCTCTATTATGGGGGGGGGGCGTTTGTACACTTATATATAAACACTCAGTCACACGCATATGTATATATATATATATATATATATATATATATATATATATGTGTGTGTGTGTGTGTGTGTGTGTGTGTGTGTGTGTATTTAGTCCTTTGTTAGTATTGGAGAGACGAGAATAAAGTGCTCGATTACTCTTGCAAGACCCGTATTTACACTAATACATATATATATATATATATATATATATATATATATATGTATATATATACATAAATACCTAGATACATAGAGAGAGAGAGAGAGAGAGAGAGAGAGAAAGAAAGAAAGAGAGAGAGAGAGAGACGTTATTTAAAAAGTCATCATTATCATAACACTTTTTAAAAGATTTTTAAATCTATACGTAATCCAATAAAAGAAATGAACACTAATGACGTCAATATATCTTTAAATGGATGGTTATTAACGATAACGGAACACCGTGAATGTGTTCTATCTTTCGTCTGTAACAGCATCTTAATATCGAAATCTAAAATCACCCCGAGGATGCTTTAAAGAAAAAGAAAAACGTTAGCATAGTATCATACATTAAAAAAACATTAGTGCTGGTTTAACTTAGTCGGTAGAAATATTTAGAAATCCCAGAATAGTTTGTCATTCATTGTCAATGTTAGTAGAACATCCGCCTCAGAAACATAAGTTACCGGGTTCGATACCGACCCTCGCCAACTCAGCGTATGAGTAGCATAGTAATTTGTACAGTAAAGTGAGGAGCTGATGGTAAGTGTGGCGCCCAACCTCAGATTCAAAAAACAATATTCTTGGTCTACATCTAGGGAAAAGGGGATATACTCCCTCGCTGTCTAACCAATACGACTTTAGGCAGCCCCAGCGAGATATATATATATATATATATATATATGTTTCTTAGTCCAAAAGGTTCATTTTATTTCGTAAAATACAGAGCATTTATAGTTGTACACCTTCCTCGGGTAGTTCTCCTAGGGAGGGTGTACCTTGAACACTGAAACTCTGGTAGAGAGAAACACTTTATTTCTACAACTATATATATATATATATATATATATATAACAAATTTTTTTGTGATGAAACAAAGAAAATACAGTGCTCAATCACAAATTGTGTGAGCTATTATTTAATTTGTTGAGTTTTTAAAAAAATAAATGCTTATTTTAGACAGCTAATTATAAACAACCTGGGTAGCTCTCTATAATAAGCATTTATTTTTTTAAAAAACTCAACAAATTAAATACACACATATATATATATATATATATATATATATATATATATATGAATGGGAAAATATTAGCATATGAAGGTGCTCAATGCTAAAATAGCAGAGCAGTTTTATAATCAGAGATTAAATATGGTGGTGTTAATATTCCATAACTGTAGTTTCATGCATATTATGCAATCTTCAGACAGTCAAAAATATTAAGATATCAAATGATTAAAACGGTGGCTTGTTCATCATTTATATTAAGTGAAGCGTGCTGACGCAATGGAACGTTATAACGTGGGACTTATATTTATAAAAATAAACATGGTTCGGTCTTAAGGCACATGACGTCCAGATGAATTTTTTTCAGCTTGATAGAGAACAAAAATATGGGACCAATTTCGCGAACGCGCGCGTGTGTGTGAATAAGAAAATAATTAAAACTCACGATAACGTTTCACATTGTCAATCCTCAGGTTAGCCACTATCGACTCTGCAGACTGCTTAATTCATCTGAATAACATGTGAAACAAAGGGGGTAGAAGGACTGGTGACTTACCAGTCTGAGCTACTGGTTCGGTCGAGGGAAGTTCTGGCGCTTGTGACTAAACACGAGACCAGAACAGGATTAGTTTATATAGTTTCCTGTCGGAAGTTGGAGTGTTGAGAAGGTTTACCAACGCCTATAAAATGGGCCTCCTTCCCCGTTCAGATTACTACTGTTACTACCACTTACTTCTGTGCTGACTATTTACCTCTGTGCTCTCGCTGATCAAGTAAGGTTCTAACTGCTTCGCCTCAGAATAGTTAATGGCTGAGGTGAGAGTGGTCCTTCAAGACCAACTACTACTTTTGCTCCCCATTCAGCAACCACTTACCTCTGTGCTCCCGCTGATCAAGCAAAGTGCTGACTGAGGTGAGAGTGGTCCTTCAAGACTACAACTTTTTGATCCTGCTGATCAAGCAAATGGTTACAGAAGTTCCTTCACGTCGAGCATGCTACCAGTGTTACCAGATCCTAGGCAGGAGTCGGTCGCAGAAGAGTATTCTTTTTGCAACCCCGACTCATCGGCCAGCTCCACCTGGGGTCACCAGAGTTAACTATTTTATTTTTCCTACAATATCTACTCAGCGTAATAGTTACGTCATGTGACTCGTACGCGGTTGGCATAGCAAGTAGTGTGGTTCAATATGGTGCCATATTACAAGTTAGATATTTATTTTCATGCCGACATTTACCTACTAATTAAGATCTTTTGTTTAGCAGAATACTCGAATCTGGAAAAATGTTATAATGTTTTTTTTGGGTTTTTTTGTGTCCTAGCGCAATTTGCAGTTTGAAACATTTATTACAAAGCTTACGATTTTTTAAAACATAGACCACTTAATCTCTTGTTTTTCCCCATTATTTTCTTCATCTTCCCAGGTGTATGTATACAGTATTCTGCTATTTTCTTCCCCGTCGCGCTGTTCATCCTATATATATATATACACCATTTCTTGACAATCATTTATTTACCTCATACCCCACTTGTATGGGTTGGAAACAAGGTCTCGTTTTTATGTGGGACCACCCACAAGCCGAGACTCATGGGTAGCAGGTGGAAAAAAATTGCGTCGATCCCGGGCATTCCTCCTCAGGCGCTGGGCAATAAACCCAGCTTACGCTTTAAATCAAGGAGCAGGTGTTGCTGGGGGATGTCCCTCTTGGATCGACGCCGTTAATCATAGCAATCCCCCTAAGGGCGGGTTTGCTTTCTTTACTATCAATACCGATTATGTTTGCTTGCTAAACCATATATCTAGTTGAGCATTGATTTTCCAATGGATACTCACGCTTTCTATAACTGTCCGGATAGTTGAATTTATTATTTTCTATCTTTGTTATGTAAAAATAGATTTTTAAAACATATTGCCTGCGGGGTAGGAGTAAAAAATCCAATGTTAGCGAGTTTGTACCCTAAGTAAGTAAAATCATCAAATTCATTAAATGATTAAAAAACAAAACAATTTGAAATGTAAACTTTAAATATGTATTAAAATAAAAGAAACTATATATAGATATATAATACCAGTCATGTATGTATTAAAATTTGTTTTAAAAAAACAATGAGGACTGTCTAATGTTGCATGTTCAAATTTTAAGGGAATTTATTCTATGTTATGACGATTTTGGGTAATGTGACGTAAGCAGTGATGTAGTTTTTGTTACAGACAAAAACCGGAAGCGAATCTCCATTATTAATAGATGTGAAAAGGCAATAAGTAAAAAGGAAAAAATAACCATGATTTATTCACATGAATTTCTTTTTACATCATTTATTAAACAAAAAGCAACATCAACAGTTGATATTTGTTTTGTTCTGAAGAGGATTGGAGATACATATATGTTATATATTTAATCATAGACAATTACTTTATATGTATAGAACAATCGTAAAATGTTAACGTCAACATGCTATTTTTTAAATATTGATAAATCATTCTTATTTTTCACTTATATTTATTACTTTTGCATATACTGTCGGATTCATTTCCATTTCTCCCCCACATAATTTGGGGTTGCTGTTGTCTCTCCTTCCTTTTGGCTCTCTTTCTGCGGATATATATATATATATATATATATATATATATATATATATATATATATATATATATATATATATATATTCGCTTATTTTTCACTTATATTTATTACTTTTGCATATACTGTCGGATTCTTTTCAATTTCTCCCCTACATAAGTTGGAGTTGCTGTTGTCGTTCCTTCCCTTTGGGTCTCTTATATATATATATATATATATATATATATATATATATATATATATATATATATATATATAATATAATAATATAATATTTATATTATATATATATTATATTATATTATAAGATAAATATATAAAGGTTTTACATATCTATTTATTAGGTGACAAAGGAACATGATAAATAGATATGTAAAACATTTATATATTTATCTTATTATATTATATAACAGCTCTATTTATATTGAGCACTCTCCCAATAATGCTGCTTTTGGTACACCATTCCAGCAAAACCTGAAACAGTGACCATCTCACACTATAGTATATATATATATATATATATATATATATATATATATTATATATATATATATATATATATATATATTCGCAGAAAAGAGAATCAAAAGGAAGTAGAGACAACAGCAACCCCAGCAAGCATCACTGTTTGTTTGCGGCCATTACACCAAAGTTTACCATTCAAAAATTGGTCTGATACGGACGGATGTCAACCAACCAAATATATAATATATATATATATATATATATATATATATATATATATAGAGAGAGAGAGAGAGAGAGAGAGAGAGGGGGGAGGTGAACTAAAGTTATAAGTCAAACAGAAATATATTATTAATCTTTAGATTGTCCCCCAAGTAGTTTCGAACTTACGTCATCGTTACGTCCATTGAAACGAATCTAAGTTTGTTTTTTTAAAAACTTTCGGTGTGTCCCCTCGAAGAAAGAGATTTAAATAACAATATACTTTCATATACAGACAAATACTGTAAATATCTGTTACATGGCCTTATCGATGGAGACAGTCTGAAACAGAAGTAAACAGGCAGCTAAATCTTACGTAGAATGCTTTCAAACATAAAATACAGGAAGAAAGGAATAGTTATAGCTTTGATATTTCAGAGACATAAGCAGACAAAGTGGAAGAGAAAGAAGAAGACGTTTTGTAATATCAACAACAACAAATAACTTTATTCAACATTAAAGCGGACGAAGCAACATTGATATATATTTCAAACGACTCGTTAAATATATCGTGAGAAATATGAGACATTTCTCCGTGTTACGAAGAGATGGGTCAAGAGATGAGACAATGCTTTTAGTATCTGGCCAGAGTTTTTATCAGGAAACATAAGTAAGTCATTGGGGTGGCCTATCTCTTATTTTCTCGCCACTCACTCTTTGGTGTTCCTATTTTTTCTTTAGTCTGGTCATGGACCAGGTACTTTAGCTAGTATATATATATATATATATATATATATATATATATATATATTCATGAAAAGTGGGTGACTTAATGAAGAATATAAAGCCAATAACACCCTATTCAACCATAATGAGGAAAAAAAGAAGAAAGATTGAGGAATATCCTTTGGTTTGCACCTCCATTTGATATAGAATTAAACTTAGATTAGGGAATATCTTTTTCAAAATCTAAAAAAAAAATTATATAAAATATCTTATAAAAATACTGTAAAATTAATTTATTAAGAAAGAGCTATACTATGCATATATTTTATACTAGTAAAGCTGGACTTGTGGTTATAAGGTCTTTTTTAAAAAGTATCTTGGTATAGGCTCAGCCTATATATACCTTTTTAAGAAAGCGATGGAGTCTATCACCTTTTCACTAGTGCTAGACCAAGGGGATTGTTTTTAGCATATGAGGTGGAGCACTACGCCAACCATCAGCTCCTTACCGCACAGATCCCTGTGCTACTCATACGCTGAGTTAACGAGGGCCGGTATCGAACTAGGAACCTTGTGGTTTCTGGCTGAACACTCTACTGACTAAGCTAACCCGGCCCTTTACCGGGAAATAAGATATCGAGTTATTCGCAACATCGACCGTCGAGACAATTATTAACAGAATAAGTGTTATAAAGAATATGAAATGCTCACTAACTTAGCAGAGCAAATTTAGTAGAAATGTATAGATGAATAACCTATTTATGTTTCACCAAAAAGGATCATCAGGGTCAATATTGATGAATTGATCAATAAATTCATTAAAGTCAAACACATCTACAAACTTTTTTTTTTTTTTGGTTGGCCAGGTTCAGGTATTGAACCACGGACCTTGTGGTTATTAGGCGAATACTTAAAATTATTTCTACACATATGTTTTCTGGTGTGATAATACCCGTGTCTGCATGCATGCACCCACGTTGCACAATGTCGATGACCATACGATGTAATGTTCTGTACTGGCCGGTGCGAAGGGTACGAACTAGAGATAGGTTCACAAGGATAAAAATACAAAGTTTGATCAAAGGACGCTAATTAAGAAGGAAGGTGTGACACTTTTACCGTTTGTATTGCAGCAGAGGACACTTAAGTCTATGTTGTCAGCTGGCAAGAAAGTTGTTAACTATAATTCGATTGCTGGCTTCACTAATGTGGGTCCCAGGCTATTTTCTATCTATTGCAACTGGGACGGCACTCTCACTCCGACAGCCGGTCCGAAACTGCTGAAGGGACTTGAGCCGGCTGAATATATGCAGACTTCACCCCGACAACCCTATGAATTCTACCACCCAGAAAGTATATACTAACTTTTCTTCTCAGACTTCGTGCGATTTCTCCTAAGATTATAGCCATTACTTTTTTATTAGTCTCAGTGTGCCCAATTCTCAGACCATTAACTTCTTCAAGACCTATTTTCTCTTAAAACTAGGCACCTAAAGATATTATTTCTAATTGGCTTAAATTCATGGTGACCGTACAACTTTTATGTTTCACTTGAGATTTATCTGACTGATCGCATAGGTCTACGAATATTATTTTTCTTTTTTTTTTCTCTGACCTCATTTTCACTTAACCCTTGTGTCACACTGGGAGGTCAGAGATTAGATCTGAATTAGACCAACGATACTAAGATATATATATATATATATATATATATATATATATATATATATATATATATATATATATATGGTATCCAATATCCGCTAAATATTTCCGTTGAAGTGGCATTAGTAAATTATCCAAAAGTGCACAATACATTAAAAATAGAGCAATAATAATAATAATAATAATAATAATAATAATAATAATAATAATAATTTTGCAGTTCCAACAGATCACAAGGTGAAGAAAAATGAAAAGATGGATAAATACCTGGACAGAGAATTGAAAAAGCTGTGGAACATGAGAGTTAAAGTGATACCAATTGTAGTTGGTGCACTTAGAACAGTCCCAATAAACTTGGAAAAGAGACTGGAGGATCTGGAAATCGGAGGAAGAATAGAGACAATCCAGACTGCTCTACTGCTGCAATTGGCTACAATACTCACAAGAGTCCTGGAGACCTGAGGAGACTTGATGTCACTCAGACTCCAGTGAAATACCATCAGCTAACGCTGATGTGAAAAACTCATAAGAAGTGATAATAATAATAATAATAATAATAATAATAATAATAATAATAATAATAATAATAATAATAATAATAATATGATGGAAATAGTATTTACCAAGACCGAAATAATCAATGATTGAGACGTTAATTTTCTTCAAAATACATGTTGGATTAAAACGTTATCTTGACAGGAATTGTGATGGGAAGACAGAAATATACAATAAATTGACCGTTAATTTTATTCAAAAAGATATACTTCCTTTGGCACAAATATATATCCATTTCCTACAGATATCGACTGACATTTCTATGTTAGAAAAACTGATGAAATTCTTCTTCTCATGTGACCTTAAGCTGTACTTCATTTAACCCCTGGTCTGGATTATCTAAAGTTTTGCTGAAAACGCATCCAGCAGGACGTTAGAAGTTAATCCCCTCTATGTCCTAAAATCTCATCCTTGGGATGAATTCTCAGTTCCGAGAAACATAAATGTATGTGGCATGTAAGGATTTCCGCAGATTATGTAGGGTGCTGCTCTTGCAGCAATATCTGCCCCCTTCACTTAAAGGGGCAGGGCTGGATTTGTTGCCCGGCGCCTGAGGCGCCGCCTCTTGAGTTAGATAGATACAGAGAGAGAGATAAAGAGAGAGAGAGAGACTGAGAGATAGATATATAGATAGAGAGAGAGAGAGGGGGGAGATAGAAAGCGAGGCTGAGAGATAGGTATAGATAGATAGAGAGAGAGACTGATTATATATATATATATATATATATATATATATATATAGAGAGAGAGAGAGAGAGAGAGAGAGAGATATCTGTCTCTCTTTTTCCATTATATACCCGAGTATTTCTTTGGCATTTTTGTATTTTCACATAATATTTTAATATTACAGACGGCTTGTGGGTAGGTGGGCCCACGTTAAAACGAGGCCTTACAAGTGGGGTATGAGGCAAATACCTGTAGGTTGCTGCTCTTGCAAAATCCTGACTTTTGCACCCAAACTGCAGATCAAATATCTCGACACTGTTAATCAAAATATTAATTGATACTGACTCGTGTAGACCGCCAGATATAAAATGACAGGCAGTGCACACATTCTAATTTAAATACTAATTTTCAAATTATCTAATTAGGGTAATTAAAGATTCAGTATCGATGCATTTTAATCAAACCACTCGCATGCACACACATATGCACATATATACAATCGTATATATATATATATCTATCTATCTATCTATATATATATATATATATATATATATATATATATATATATATATATGAGAGGTGATTGAATATATGATTAGTACGTTCAGGTCACGCTGCAATCACCGGTTCCCGCTAATCATGGTTGGTCAGCAGCAACGAGCCTATCCAATAATCATTCGGATGACCACTTAACCTACACTAGTTAAGTCAACTTTTTTTCGTAAATCAAACAGCAACCTCTCTCTCTCTCTCTCTCTCTCTCTCTCTCTATATATATATATATATATATATATATATATATATATATATATATATGATAAGTAGATACATAAGCGATGTATTTATGATATGGCTTTTTTTAGCCGACAACTTTTGGGAGAATATGTGCTTAATTGAAGTCGTACCTAATTTTGAAAGTTAATTAATTAATAATTAATTAATTAATTAATTAGGCGGGCATACCTATTAAATTTAAGGCTAAACAAATCGAGAAAAATCAATCTCTGTATGTACATTTCGGCCTATTAGAGCTATAGATAGAAAGATGGCCTTGTGCGTGATTTGAAATCCGACTGTCAAGCTGACAGGCGAGCATCTTACCCCTACACCAAACAGACCCCTATATATATATATGAAGGCACGCTGTTGTATTGCATTGATTATATTTCTCTTTATCTATTACAATCTCGACCATCGTCCTTGATACATTCTCTAGGCGATACTCAATTTCCGCACATATTTGATTAATATAAGTTGTTTTTTTCTGGTCGGTCAACACTGGTGTGTCCATGTGCAGTATTCCATGGGTGATCGTTGCTTAAGAGTTCGTCCATACGTCTCCATCGGACATTAGCATTTCTTCATCCTAATTGGTTATTTTTTCATGAATATAAGGGAAGTGGCTATTCAGCTGCAGTTTTGTATGGTAATCTATGAGAACGTAGCATCCTTGTGTCGATCCTATAAAACCTTTTTCTCAAACAGCCCTAGTGATACAAGCATACATTATATCTCGCATGACTACAGCTTTGAAAAATACCAAATTCATTTTATTAGAGGGATAGTCTAATAGGCACCCTCCGATCGATATGTCACGTCAAACCCTAGAACCAAAAATATTGGCCCGACCCTATTTCCCTTATGGAAAACCCTGACTGTTTTTATCATAGAAGACGGTGACAGAGGTTTTTAGTGTCCTGCATGTTACATAATTCATAGGCAGCTTATGAATTATGCACGTACCTGTAGTAAAATATATTGAATACGATTCGTTAGATTTAAAATCGGAGGGTGTTAAGTGGGTAATTTACATAACCGTTAGGGTGATGATTGGCATGATGATGACCGATGCGTTAGAATTAGTTTCTGATGCGACCAGACATTCGAGGTGAGTGGACGTTGTTGTCAGCTGTACTCTACTCTCTCTCTCTCTCTCTCTCTCTCTATATATATATATATATATATATATATATATATATGTATCTCTATCTCCCTCTCCCTCTCTCCATTATACAACTGAGATATCTATTGTGCGTGTATAGAACATTTGTTTAAAAATGAGTTTAAAATGCACCTAATATGCTGAATACCCAAGAAGAATGAATAAGAAAATATCTTCGGCCTAAACTGGCCTAAGTCTTGATATGCCATAAAATCCAACCAACTGACCATCTGTCAACATTAATTCATTCTTTACCTATGTGTATATTAACTTCACCTTTAGTAGAGGAGATGTTGCTACCTTGATATATGATATGATATACCAAATCCAGAGCCTTCTATTTAACGAAGAAGAAAGCACAATCTTCATTAAATCGCTTGCATTATGTGTATGTGAGTTCATGTAGAGACCAATGCCCCCTGATAACTGCTCCAGGTCATCTAAGAGAGATTGATCCTGAACAGGTGTATTTGAAAAATTTATTGCAAGGTCATTTATCATTTATTCATTTATTTTTATTTATTTTTGCAAATGCAGTTTGTTTGTTTTTTTGTTTTTTGTTTTTTTGTTTTTCTCTCTAGTGTTGTTCAGTGCAAGTTACACCTCTGCACCTGGGAGGAAGGAGAAGTTTATTTCACACGATCTATTAAACTGACCCCTCTAGCTGAAAGTAACGAGAATAGCTTCTCAACCTGATGTAGTATGATGAACAATAGCGGCTGATCGAACATGTAAGATGCCCAAAGATTTTCAAATTCTCAGAATATTTCGCCATAAGAGAAAATAATGAGACAGCAAAAGGATTTTCGGATTAGAAACATTACAGAAACCAATTATTGAATGCTAGGTAAATCTTCTCTGTAATAGAATAAATACTAAGAAGCTATGTTTTCTTAATCCAGATAATCTTATTCTACATGAATAAAGTTACAGCTGGGACTCATTATGTGAGAAATCCTCGGTTGAGAATGGTGTGGAGGAAACAATACAGTGAGCCGAAGAATTATTGTACATAAACTGAAGAAAAAAATAAAAAATAAAAAAAAAGATTATGTATTTAATTCCAACCGAAAATCAGGCATTAAACAGAAAATAACACAATAGAAAAAGATCGCTACTATCTGTATAAGACCACAGTCTTGCTTAGAACCATAACAGAATTGTTTTGACCCAAGAGTGTACCGGGCAAGCTATTACTGAAGTCTTTCACTGTAACAGCACCTCTATTTATACTATCGGGATGTGTCATTTTGGTTTACTGGCAATCGGTGTTCAAACGCTAGTGTCTCACTTTAAGAATATATAAACATATGTGAACAGAGGTTGATTTTAATAACAATTAACAGTAATGAAAAGATCAGAACAACAATGAAAACTCTTGAGAATAATAGAAAAAATACAACTATATACAAGGGAAGGGGTCAAAGAATTATCCGCACTTTCGGCATAAAAAGTAAAAAGTAAAGTCATCGGGGCGGCCTAATGTCGGTATCAGCCAGACAGCGAGGGAGTATATCCCCTTTTCACTAGCAATAGTCCAAGTAGATTATTCTAGCGTCTGAGGTGGAGCGCCACACCAACAATCAGCTCTTCACTTTACCACACAGATCCCTGTGCTGTTTTTACGCTGAGTTGGCGAGGGCCGGTATCGAACCAGGAACCTTATGATTCCTAGCCAAATGCTCTACAGACTGAGGTAAACCGGCCCTCCCCTGCGTTCTGCGCATGCATGATTATAGCTAACACTGTGCTGGTCATGTGATCGAAGTTTGAGCCTGATGACACCGTTATTAATGCTTACCTTACATTGTAAACATGATCGCTCTACTAGCAGTATGTATCAAGTGACATGATTTCTCTGGTCGTAGGGTGTGCAAGGGTTTGAAATTCATCGGCGATGTTTAATACAATATGGGAACAGTGAACTACTGCGTAGAAGTGCAAAAGAGTGGATAGAGAAGTGTAAAAGTGACAAGACAAGCGTGTCGAACAAAAAAGGGGATACCAAGATTAAAATAAAAAGAGTTACGGTAACTAAATTAAAACTGAGAAATCTTAAACGGCGTAAGAATTTTTTCTTTTATTTATCACATTTGCCTAATCTCCCGCCGTGTGATCTTTCCTTGAGGAATACCAGATGGTATCTTTTACAGGAGGAAAGATAATAATCAAACCCTGGATTTGGTATTATCACAATATACTACCCATGAAAATTATGAGAAATATAAACTGAAATCTGTATGGGACTCATATATCAGATCTGAGTGTTATTACTGGCAGGGGTTATTTAATATCAAACGTAGGGGACATGATCGGCATCTTGCGAATATTGGTTAGTCCAGATACACAAACAATGATAAAACAGCAATTTATCTGAACGACATCATAGGAAAAATGAACAAGAGATGACAACTTAAATGTAATCTACAGTTATTCTAAAAACACAAGAGGTTATAGGAAAGGCTGATAGAAATTTGGAAAGAAGCTGTTAATGTTAATATAACAAGCTAAATAGTTGTAGATGTAGGAAAGATAATCTTGAATAAATACTTGGGGAAAATAGTCTCAAGAAGTTCATCCTAAACGAGATGAAATACAATCTAGTGAAAACCAAAACATCACAGAAACCAGTACCGCAAGGTTAACGCAAAATGAAATAAAAGATATATAGATAATGAAATAAATCCTGACCTAAAAGAAAGGTACATTACTATCTCAAAGGAATCCGAACTGGAGAATAGTTAGGATAGAAACTGAAAATGTAAATAACGTAGTACACATTGTCCCAACAGACATCATCACCGAATTAAATTAACTAAAATATGCAGGAGCAAAACCAGTCAGTATTATATGTATTCTATTACAGAACTCAAATAGAAACACAAAATCTGGATGAAAAATGAGGCTTGAAGGACAAATAAAGAAACTACGAAAAAAGGAAAACGACGGAAGAACTGAATGGAATAAAAAACCCAAAATACAACAGTAACTTGGAAGAAATAAGACATACGATATGAGTGGAAGAAGAAAGACTTAAAAGATACTAGAACGGAATCAAAACAAGCAAAACAGAAATCCTCTCAGTAAGACGGCGGAGAAAGCATGAAGATAAACGAATACCCGAATTCAAAGGAGACAGAACTCATTTGGGGCAAGATATGAGAAAAGAAAGCCACAACAGAAAAGCCTGGACTCACTAGGAGCAACGATCATAAAAGTACCGAACTGGAATATACCAGGCCATGATATTATACAAGGACTCTGTTTTTTTTTATTTTTAAATCACGTTCATCCACAACAGATTAGCTCAGCAACTGAATAAATGTTTAAAAGATGCAAACATATCCAAATTGGTGATCGAAGGTGAAAACTACCAGGTTACAGAAAGACCCCCCCCCAAAAGAAAAAAAAACAAAGCCCCATCAACAATAAAACGATAACAAATCTAGTTATATTGTAGGAAATCATTATCTCACAGATAAAAGGACAAATATATTATTCGTTTCGATGACGCAAACTATTTACGGAAGAACAGAGAGGATGTCGAATAAAAAGTACAGAAAAACCAACTCTGTAGGTTGTCAAGAAGGTTAAAAACATAGGAACAAGTAGATAAGGCATGAATAGTCTACATAATGGCATACGATGTGCCTCTGCACACTTAGATAATTGAATGTTTAAAATGTACAAAAGGCATAGAGGCCTCCTCCGATCTATCGGCTGGTCATGTCAAGCCCTAGCACCTATATGATTTTCCCAACCCTATTGCCCTTATGGAAAGCCCCAACCCCTTTTTATCATATGGGTGCTAGAAGGCGGTGGCTGCGGGTTTATATGTCCTGGGAATGACGTTAAACTCTATCTGATGGTGAGGTTCCAGTTTTGGAGGTTTGGGGAATGTGGAGCACCCCTTCATCACTATTGATCTCTGGTTCACTCTGACCCGGAGTGGTAGTACCTGTTAGGGTTAAATAGAAAAATGTATTTATTAAAATATTGTATTATCCATTAAGAATTGATTTATTTCAAAACTTTATCGGCATTAAATGACCCACTCAGGTTGATATGCCGTAAAACAAAACAAACCAAACCAAAAGGCATAGATTACCTCACAAAAGCCATGGAAACCTGGAAAATGGAATTATTAGCGGGAGGACAAAGCGTAGCAGAGATGAAAATCCAATGAGGCATATTACAGCTAGATTGACTTTCACCACTTCTATGTGTTATAGCTATAATTGATATAAAGAATTCATATGAATGCTTCAAGTGACATGTTATATACCTCTTTGTATATCGGGTATATAAATGGTGAGATAAAGACAGGATGAGGATGAGATTATGGGTGGGTTCTTACTTTTCTGTTTCTTACTTGATCGGTGGTCATTTTCCTTTAGGATTTCTTCTGTGAATTGATTTCTTAACTGTTTAGGCTGGGTGTCTGCTCATCCCTTGTTTAATAATTAATAAGCAAGACTTTATTGTTTTATATAGTCTTTATTAAAATCAACCCCAGCCCAAAAGTAAACTCGTACCGCACGGATAAGACGCCGGCATTTTGAGAGCGACGATCCTTAGACGTCTACTCTCCCTGGCTTCATATCGGCAACTGCTAAATAAACTTAGTTTCTGTTCACACGCTTCTATTGGAGGGTTTCGGAGGGGTTAAGTAAAGGTTATCAACAATCAATAAGGCTAACGTTAATTTTTCACTCAACTCCCTCCCATTTTGAATTTTTAACGAACTCAATTCAAATTATAGCTACACTTCTTACATAATTCGTAGGCTACCAATGAATCATGTAACAGACAGACTGGAGTGGTTGCGCATAAGAAGTTTTGGACATTGTTAAGAAAGGGAAAGTTCAAGAGAGAAACTGAATCTACTACGATAGAAGCACAAAACAATAAGAATCAATTATAACAAGCAGAAAACAGGTAATATTGTTTACCCCTTCTTTCCTTACTTCTAGTTTCCTTCTGTTCATCTTTGGTATCTTACGTTCTTCTTCCAGCGTCTGGACCTAGTCTTGGGGACTTCGTCTCTTGTCTTCTAAGTCAGTCTTGTCGCCAAGACATTCATCAACCACAAAACCATCTTATTTATGTAAACTTTCATTTCTTAACTAAACATATTTATCTAACTAATCACAGCGCGCGTGTGCAGCGAGTCTCAGCTAAAGCAGTAACATCTTAGCTGCCTGACGTCCAAGCTGAAACTGAAGACCCAACCGGGTCCCACGTGACTTCACGTATTTCGGGGGCTTTCTGTAATATTCCATAGAAAGTCCCGCCCGTGATATGAAAAGGGTCATCCCCTCAGAATTACAGGGGATTGACAATAATCTTATGCAACTGCATAGATTATGTAACAGTAATACCCAACAGAATATCAAGTGTTGGATGTGTGCAGACACAAACGAAACTAAATCAAAAAGCATCACTGCTATATATATATATATATATATATATATATATATATATATATATATATATATATATATATATATACTAGCAAAAAAAATGCCCTCTGGGCGATGTAAAAATTAATTTTTGCCGCACTCTTGCATAAAGAAAAATGTAAACAGATCTTTGAAATCTTATATCTTTTTAATAATACACATAGAAGATAATTTTGCTGTCAAAATTCAAATAAATGTCTTCCTTCTAATAAAGCCAAGTTTCTAACTGTTAAATTCAAATTAATTCAAATATTTAAGGTTATTCTGAAACTGTCTGTTAAAAAAGAATGCAGCTAATTTGCACAAAAGGAATATAAAACTAGGCAAGACTGTGTGAGAAATTGGATTCACTGAACAATGTGCGAGAAATATTTTGACTATACCACCAAATAGTATCTGCACTGACCAGAATCTGTCATAGAAAATGAGACAGATATGGTTGGCTAAAATTTTGAGATGGTATTTCACTGGAATCTGAGGGACAGCAATTCTCCTCAGGTCTCCAGGACTCTTCTGAGTATTCTGGCAGATTGCAGCAGTGCAGTGTTCTGAATGGATTCAACCCTTCCTCTGATTTCCAAACATTCCAGATTCTTTTCCAATCCTTTTGGGACTGTTCCAAGTGCACCAACTACAATTGGTATCACTTTCACTTTCATATTCCATAACTTTTTCAGTTCTCTGGCAAGGTCCAGATATTTGTCCATTTTTTTTTCATTTTCCTTTAACTTCACCCTGTGATCTACTGGCACTGCAAAATCCACCAGTTGACAAGTTCTTTCTTTTTTTTATCAACACTAGGTCTGGTCTTCTTGCTGGGATAAGATGATCCGTTTTTATTTCAAAGTCCCAGAGAATTTTATGCGTTTCATTGTCAAGAACAGATTATGGTTTATGCATATACCATTTTGTTGTATGGTCAAAATTAAATTTTTTGCATAATTCCAACTGGATCACCTTCCCCACCCAGTCTTGTCTAGTTTTGTATTCTCGTTGTGCTAGTTTGCTACATTCGCAGATTATATAGTTTACAGTCTCATCTCTATTCCCGGAAAGTCTACATTTACTATTTTGTTGGGTCCTATCAATTTTCGCTTTGATGTAGTTTGTTCTTATGGCATTATTTTGTGCAGCAATTATAAGTGATTCAGTTTCTCTTTTGAGGTTTCCTTTTCTTAACCATGTCCAAGTCTTTTCATGTGAAACCTCTTCTTCTTCTTCTTCTTCTTCTTCTTCTTCTTCTTATTATTATTATTATTATTATTATTATATTATTATTATTAATTATTTATTATTATCCGCTTAGATACAAGACTTGCACTTTAAAGAAGAATTAGTTCTTCGACCTCCAGACATTTAAAAATATAAATGTCATTTAAAATGTAGTGATCGGAATAATCACTCATTTTCACATAGCATATCAATTCCGCTCGAAACGAAGCAAAATCTCAAATCTGTTTATCTGCAAGATCGAAAGTAAAAGGTCAAAGACTTTCACCTCATCAAAGAAAATAAAAAAATATTCACAATTAGAAAAAAAATTATTGGCCTGTTTAACTTTGCAACAGTGTAATATATATATTTACCAATCCCTCCACACGAGCAGGAGGTGACACAAGGTCAATTTCTTAAACGGAATTTAACAGGTTTGAATTCAGAGTTTTCTTTCTCCTAGACCGGTTGCCTAACCAAGTTTAAAGGGCCCAGCATGCCCTAATATTTACCCATAGCCTGATAGAAAGTGGGATTCATACCTTTTCGAATGGAATTAGTTTAAAGTGAAATGCAATTACCACGTCCAGGATTTGAACTCGGGACAACGAGTCCTTTTCCCATGACTTTAAGCAACAGTGTAATATGGACTTTCATCAGCATAATAATAATAATGAATTTATGAAGGTTTGGTTAGGTTCTTTGTTTAATGGCATACCATGCCGTGGGTTATTATATGCCCCACTTTGTAGAAAAGTGTGATCGTTCTATATCACATACAAATGGAACATGAGAGGGTTTATGTATTTCCCAGCGTTATTGGTCCAAAAGCAAACGTAATAGCATGACTAGAGTTTGAACTTGCTCATTACTATATCACAGTCCTGTACTTTAGCCAAGGTCACTCCACGAAAGATTAGGTTTGTTTCTTTGCTCAATAGCATGCCAAGGTTTATAATTATTGTAGAAGAACAAATGTGGTACTACTAAAACCATTACAGTGGGATGACAGGATTCATAAGTTTCCCGAGTTTATCACCCCGAAAGTAAATATAATAGTACCAATGAAGTTCGAACTCGCTTACTACAACGTTGCAGTTGAGCACCTTAGAGAGTACATAACGCCGACTTCTCAAAACGTTAGGTTCCTTTTTAAGGGCATATCAAGCTTCGTGGGTTATTTAATGCCCCGTCATGTTTGCCAAAGAACATATCTGATACTATTTAAGCCATTACTGGGGAATGAGGGGTTCATAACTTTCCCCAGCTTTCGAAAGGGAACGTATTACGTTCGAAACTGGAATTCGTGCTCGCTTAATAAGATGTCTTAGCTCAGCAGGTTTACCACTCCACCATAAGGATCACGCTTGCTTGTATAAAGTTCAGAATATAAAATCTGCATTAATTTTATTAGGCTAATTAAATATTTTCTAATATTTTGGTAGCATGATATACAATTCTGTATCTATGGAAGTGTTTGTTGATGAAAGGTAATGTTACCAAACCAATCTAGACTGTGAGATGTCGACTTCGTCTGATACTCTGCAAATGTTGTTTGCCGAATTTGTCTACACGGCCACCGAATCCACAGTTTTCAACCTAGCTGTGCTTCACCGATCGTCGAGGTACTTCAACCCGATCGAAATTACTTTAACCATCCGTTACAGTACTGTGATCAAGTAAACCTTCAACCTTTCGCGTAACAAATGTTTTTGGTAGCTTCTGCAGCGTTATGACCCAGTTCTAATTATCAAATTATAAATTCTCGAATTAGACTACCTTGCAGACTACGTTATCTCTGCAGTTTTTAACTCATACAGAGAGGGAAACAGTGCAAAACATATCCGCTCATTAACTAATTGTTATATGCTACCAACCACAGTCGGTACCTACAGCAGCTTGCGTCTCAGTACCTGTATATGTCCTCTCTATGGGTTAAATAGAAAAAAGTGTGTTTTAAAAATTGGTGACTTTCAGTTTCTCACCTATGAAGTTATAAAACCAACTTGATTTGATTGAAAATCACATAGGCAAGAAACTGACAGTTATCAAGTGATGTTGACTTTATGTCCTTGCTATCCCAACTTTATATACATTGGTGAAACCACAACTACCCTTTCCAGAAGGCTTACAATGCACCTTACAGACAATAGCTCAAAAGCCCAACATCTAAAATCATACTCTTGTCCCAATAATAAATTCCGGAAAATACTTAACGATAACACTACCATTATAGAAACACAATCATGTAAACAACGACTAAAAATCTTAGAAGCACTGCATATTAGACACAAAAATCCAAAACTAAACAAAATAAACTTTGATAATAGCACCAAGATTCTAAAATGCCTATAATTACTATAAAATTATAATAGCAAAAGTAGTAATAATAATGACAATAATAATAATAACACTAATAATAATAACAACAACAATAATAAGCACAACCTATATAAATGGAAAATGGAATAGCCCATTGTTGTACGGTTTTAAAATACCTTGAAGATGGCCCACGATAGGGCAGAAAGTACATGGTCTATGACATATGGCAAATACATCAGCCAATTTTCGCCAGATATTACAAAAATAATCCGGCAATACGAAAAAACAAAGGACAAAACTTGCAGACAGAAAATGGCTGCATTATTTAACAATATATGCCTACAAGAAAAAATGCTGCTTAAACACACACACACACACACACACACACACACACACACACACATATATATATATATATATATATATATATATATATATATATATATGTGTGTGTGTGTGTGTGTGTATTTTTGTGTATATACATATGTTTATATATCGTCTCGGCATTGCAGTCTCGGAAGACTATATAATTATTGTACATCTAACGTTACAGCGTTATGTGACTGTGACTATAAAGTCCAATATTCGAGCTTTGGTCACGTGATGTCCATGTTGCAAACTAGTAAATACTAAAATATTGCAAAACTTTTAACTCACCTCAATATTTTTATAAAATTATATCGTTTTTGTTTTTAGTATACTAATGCGTTTTGTGAAAAACATTGTTCTCTTCTTTAATCAATATAGTTACTTACATAGGAAAGGTCTTTGATTTTTGGATTTTCTCAAAAGCATCGAATTTTGACACATTATTGGAGATTTTCAATAAGGTCAATATAAAATAACTAAAAAGAATATCTGGGAGTTACATAAAATACGGGGTGTGAAGAAATGTGGAGGCTGGAGATAAACATTGTTTTTAGATGAAAACATTTTTTAAATACAACTATATATTTTATTCTAAAATGCAAGATTCAAATCATAACGTGTACTAGGTTGAGCAACGTATATGGAGCAGTTATGATGTGTAGACGTCTAAAGATCGACAGCACCATTGCAAATTCGCAAAGTCCTATCTTAGGTGAAATTATTCCTTCATACATTAAAAAGTGTGGAGAACTGGCCATTGGATTTCAGAACGAAGATATGAAAAACAAGAATTTGGACAGTGAATCTATTAATCCAACATGCCAGTTGATTTTGTTTAAACTTTCTAAATGAAATGCAAAAATTAATAAACGGTTCGTAGAATATAAGATTAATCCTTTTTTCATTTTAATACTAATTCTAACCCGCCCTGTCGGTGGGGCGTTAGAATGCACCGACTGCACCTCTGCAGAGGTGTAAGACTCCCCCAATGGGGCCACCTGTTGGCCGTGGGTGGCGACCCGTGATGCTTAAGGATGGGGCCCAGGTGGATGAGCAGTTCATGACGTGCAATACTCTACTTTGGCCCTATCTTGAGCTAGACGGGAGGTCGGAGAGGCCCCCTCCGATCAATCGGCTGGTCACGTCAAGCCCTAGCACCTATATGATTTTCCCAACCCTATAGCCCTTATGGAAAGCCCCAACCCCTTTTTATCATATGGGTACTAGAAGGCAGTGGCTGCGGGTCTACATGTCCTGGGAATGGCGTTAAACTCTATCTGATGGTGAGGTTCCAGTTCTGGAGGTTTGGGGAATGTGGAGTACCCCTTCATCACCATTGCTCCCTGGTCCACTCTGACCTGGAGTGGTAATACCTGTTAGGGTTAAATAGAAAAATGTATTTATAAAAAAATTGTATTTTCCATTAAGAATTGATTTATTTCAAAACTTTATCGGCATTAAATGACCCACTGAGGTTGATATGCCGTAAAACAAAACAAACAAACTAATTCTAACGCAAATAGGCACTTTTACATAATTTTGTTTGTTGTGAAATATATTCACAACAAATGTTGCTGCAAATTTAAGTCCCTTTTCAGTGTGTTGTTCAAAAGTAAAAATACATTTTTGAGAGTAAATTTCTAAAAAAATTTCTGCAAACTCAATCTTTGTATAATAAACATGCCGCAACTCCACTGATTTATTGACTATATATTTCTTAGATCCCATGATCATTTTTTTCTTGATTGTATTAAGGATTACCATTCACACTAAGTTTCGCTGCTGGATTATTTTATAACTTTTTTTATACACCTTTATCTTTTATACAACTTTATTTTCAAACGTTTTTGATTTCTAATCGATTTTTGAGACTTTTAGGTTTATAAATAAAATTTACATTATTTTTAAAACAAAATACGTTTATTATACAAATTAGATATTTATTCTACCAATGTGCACTTTTAAAAATGTCTGTGTTGCGATTCTGGGTCTCAGTGCAAGTTATTGGTGA
>CM042162.1:41955810-41960810 GCA_023376005.1 Doryteuthis pealeii | reverse complement strand
ATATTTGTGTATGTGTGTGTGTCTATGTGTATATAAATATATGTGTATGTCTGTTGTCTGTGTAGTGAAAGTACACATTTTATGAGATTTTATCAGGTTTGGGACTAGTTTATTTTCTTACCAGGCCGGGTAATTTAGTTTCATTTCAAATACAAATTGTTTATAGTTCTTTAAATTGATTTTCCAATTATCTTACCTCCGTTGAATCAATGGGTATATAGATATTTTTTTCAATTCTTTTTTTTTTTGTTATGTTTTTTTATGCATCCCTGTTTTGACCATTATAGCTGAAGTAGTGTTCTGCAGTTATTAATTTGCTGCCTGTACTTGTTAAGTCCAAATTAAGATAGCCATACTGACTTTTCAACATATTGTTTTTCGTGACGAGTGCAGTCTAGTAAATGAATTACATTTCCCTTTCTGCAGTTTAATATCTGGTAAATTTTAAAAGTAGTTTTACTTGGGAAGCTACTGAATGTGTTTGTTGATTTTAGTCTTTTGACGCTTTGGTTTTCTTGATATTACATAGTTGGCAGAATTTAGTAGATTCAATTAAGGCCCTCTCATTGATTTTTTTCTATTATTTATTGTTGCATCATATCATTTCTCTGAGGTTATTTGGTCGAGGTTGGGTCAGTATGTGAGGTTCTTGAAAAATATCTTTTAGGTTGGGGTTTAAAAATGTCCACACAATTCTTGATTATTTGAACTCATCGTGGGATAGTGTTGTTACTAGGGGTATATGATTTAACTTTTTCAATATGTTAAGATTAGGCTATCTTGCCTAAGAGTCAAAATAGCTTTCAATATATATATATATATATATATATATATATATATATATATATATATATATATATATATAAAGGGTTTTTTTTATAGTGGCGTTTGAAGCATTGTGTCGTAATTTCAATATACATTTTTGAAGGCAGTTGACAATGCAATATATGTTGAAAACTATTTTTTATCCCCCCTCCTTTTTTTTTTTCTTTTCTAACATACTTAATATTTTCGGAACAAAATTCCCATTTTCAGAGTTGTTAGAAGTTTTTAAAAGTACTAGGTGTTTTTAATAGTACCTTATCTCACACACACACACGCACACACACACACACACACATATATATATATATGTTTGTGTGTACGAGCGCGTGTGTGCGTGTGTGCGTGTGAGAGTGTTTGTGTGCGTGTGCGTGTATGTGTGTGTGTGTGCTTGTGTGCGTGTGTGTGTGTGTGTTATGTGTTATGTGTGTGTGTCTGAGTGTGTGTGTGTGCACTATATATTTGCGTATCAAATATCACCCAGGGGAACACGAAATGTACTTGGTGTTTTACCAGCATAATGGCATATTTCAAGGTTCACTATCTTTTCTCCTCATAACACATTTTATTCAAATTATAGCCTAATATTATCGTAATCTGAGTCCTGATTAATCATAATGAACTAACCATCAGTTTTTGTAGTGTGTTTTGGTTTGTTATGCGTAGAAACAGAGTAGCCGCTGTGACGTCTAAAGTAGGCATATATATATATATATATATATATATATATATAGTATATATTATATATAATATTATATATATATATATATATATATTATATATATATATATATATATATGAAGATAGGAAATCCGACAGTATGAAGTGAGGTAAGATGTAACAGTACATTTGTGTTTATAGAAGAGAAAGTGAGTTAGTAGTGGAATTGGAGGATAAGGAGGATTTGATGAAATGAGAATAACATGATATAAAGTGGAGGGAGTTTAGAGGAAGCTAGGAAGATGAAAAGAGGAGGTTGCTAGTGTTTAATGGGGGAGTACGTATTGCTTTGAATAAAAAGTCGATCGACTGAGGAAGTTCTTCGCGTCAGAAGGACGAACTATTTATTTTCCACTTGGACTTGTTTTGAGTCATCATTTTTGTTGCATTCTTCTTTTACCTCACCTTATATATATATATATATATATATTATATATATATATATATATATATATAATATATTAATTGAAGTCATAACTTATTTGAACATTAATTAGTTTGATAATTAATGAATAAAAATATATATGTTCAAATGTTAAGGCGTAAACAAATCGAGAAAAAGTCATTCTCTGTAAGTACATTTCGGCGTATTATGCCTCATCAGCAGAGTTTAGACTGGAAGCCGCTTTGTGTGTGATTCTAAGTTTATAACTCTGCTGATGAGGCCGAAATGTACATCCAGAGAATGACTTTTTCTCGATTTGTGTACGCTTTACATTTGAACAGATTATATTCGCCTATTCATTTAATTACCAAACTAATTAATTTTCAAATTAGGTATTTTCAAATTACGCACATTTCTCCCAAAAATTGTCGGCATAGCTCATATGACAACACAACTGTTTGGCCAGTCGGTGAAGCGTTCGCTAGAATCACAAGGTTCTAGTTTCGATACCGGGCCTCCGCCAATCAGCGTTATGATGAGCACAGGGACATGTGCGTTAAAGTAAGGAGCTGATGGTAGGTGGTGGCGCTCCATCCCAGATGCAAAAACAATCTCCTTGGTCTAGCGCTAGTGAAAAGGGATATTACTCCCTCGCTGATTGGCTGATACGTTATTAGGCCGCCCCGACGACTTTACTTACTTACTTATTCTAATATATAATATATGAACGTACGCAAACAGTTTGTTTCATATGGCTATGCCGACAATTTTTGGGAGAAGATGTGCTTAATTGAAGTCATACCTAATTTGAAAATTAATTAATTAACAGTATCAATTTTGGGGCCCAATATTCTACAACATATCACCTAATAAATAAAAAAATGTTTTAAATGATTCAATTTCTCAATAAATATTGAACAAAAAAGTTTATTACCTAGACTAACTTTTAAAGTGATTCACTTCGCTTTTGTCTCTTGTAGATTTCGTTTTTGCGGAATGATATTCACTTTGACTAACCTCTGTTTTTCCTTTTGTATGAATCATTCTCATTATTATTCGTTTCGTCTTTTTATCCTGCACTTTCTTCAAGACCCAGCAATATGACACAAGGCGCTAAAAGTGATAAAAAGGAAGCAGCACCATTTGAATGTCCTTTGGTAATAACCACTTTGAGTTCATTAGTAGAAAAATTTTCTAATACATATCAATGTTTTCCGCATTTTTACAGAAAAAAAACGAGATTCATTTACAGAAATAAAGACATATATACATAGAACAAAGGCAACATCAATGGCACAGCAATAAGCATAAAAATTTCATAGAAATCAAACTACATTCGGAGATATGGATAACGAGCTTCAGACAAATGAAATGAAGAAGTAATACTATAAAACAGAATTGCATAGGTACACAAGATTACACCATTCTTACTGCTTGAAGAAAAACAAACCATCAACGATTGTGCCATGTATACCAATAAATCATATAACTCACCGACTGCATTGGATCTGGCTCCGGACAAGAGAAATATTTCTCAGCACAAGATAATGAAAGAATTGTTTGAAGAAACTGAATAGTGCTGTAATATTCTTTCCTAAAGGCAGTGGGTTATAGGAAAGGAAAATTATAGGAAGCGGTGGTGTAATGTTAGAGTCCATGGAAATGGACTCGTTGCCATCCGAGTTTCAAATCCTTGACGTGGTAATTGCATTTCACTTAGCGTAATGCCCTTGGAAAGTTATGAATCCTACTCTCTCCTTCCAGCTATGGATAAATAGTTCGGACAACTGAGCTTTTAACCTTGTTTAGGCAAACCGTCTAGGAGAAGAAAACTCTGTATTCAAACCCGTTGAACTCCATTTAAGAAATCGACATGAGGGTTAGTATATTATATAGTATATATATATATATTAATATATATATATACTATATATATACTATGAACAAATACTAATGATCTGAAACATTAAAATATAAAAGAATATCAAAATATAAAAGAGGCATATCTGAAATTACTTAATGAAACGAACTGGCGACAAGAAATATACACTGTGAATCAGTATTTAAAAATATATAAGAGCGTTAATGTAGAAGAAATATATCAAACATGACATATTCAGTCATTAGATGACCGAAAAATCGACATGCCGTAATAAAACCAACCAATCACCAACCTCCAATTGGTTCTATATGCGAGGTGGTTAAAGATACCAGAATAGTGGTGTGCTTTACTTTCTTAAAGCACCAACTAATACATACAAACACAGAAAAATAGTACAAACAATTAATCCAGAAAAATTACAGTAGATAGAGGAGGGCCACTTCGTAGCGTCAACGCAGGAATTCAGTTTGAATATCATTCAGCTAGTTAATCCACTTTAATCGTAAGCTGTTTTATGACTATGAGCCAGTCCATCTGGTAAAATGCTGTAGGGGTCTTATCTACTATACAAACCAATCCAACCAAATAACAAAATTATTGGGAATCCTCATTCACTCATGCCTTATTTTTTGAAATAAGATGATAGTTATATAAAATACGAAAACGCGGACTTCAAATAATCATACTGTGGGCTTTCTTTCGGTATTTTGCCTGGAGAGTTGTCTGCCGTTTTGGTTTGTGGTGTCCGCTAGGGGCCTGTTATATTTAAGTCGGCCTGGTTTTGAACGTCTCTTTCTCTCTTTTTCGGGTTGCTGCGACGCCACGGAACAGCGACTATGGGTTAGACTCTGGGTTCCTACCCCCCCCTCTTGTTGGGGCATTGGTCCCCCTAATAGTGTAAGTGATTCACACAGCATGGCTATTCTAGTCTATGTCTGTGTCTTTATGTTTATCTTTTTACATTCTAATGTGTCCTTTTTCTACTTTTTGTATGTATGTTTATGTACCCTCTATGTATTATGTACCTCTGTTTATCTGTGCTGTATTATTAAATGTTTTGGTCAGTTCACTTGTCCGGAGTTTATTTCAAGTATTATCCTGGTAGAACTATAACTGGTGAATCCGACGTGGAAACGTTTGTGAAGGCTTTGTTTTGCATTGAACTTTAATTCTTACAATCAGGAGATTTTG
>CM042162.1:41901728-41951728 GCA_023376005.1 Doryteuthis pealeii | reverse complement strand
CCCATCATTGCCGGTATTCCACTTGCCTTGGTAGTTGCTCTCCATCTTCGTAATGTCTTGGTGGAATCTTTCTCTGTGCTCATCACTCACTGCTCCAAGTTTGGAGGGAAGAAAGTTGAGGTGGGAATGGAGAAAATGAATTTGAAGGGACATTCGGCATCCCATATCCTCATAAGTCTTTAGCAACTTTCTCAATACAGACTTGGGTAATTTGGTAACGCGTGTTTTTACCAAGGAAGCCACTACAGACTGACTAAAATGCTTCCCATGTGATCCTTACATCTTCGTTGACTAGGTTCCACTGTTTAGCCCGAGAAGCCAAGAGCTCTGACTGCTGTTTTGACGGATACAATTCACGAGCAAGGTCATTCAGGTCTTCTTGCGTGATCCAGTGTGGCTCGTTGCCACTTATTCCTGAATAAGAAGAGTCAATATCTTCGGAAGAGATTGACTTGGCAGAATATTCCTTTGAAGGCATTTCTTCATCTGATGAGGAAAAGAAGATCCTTATTTACCGGAGGTGTTGGGACAGGAAGATCATCTGAATGGGGAACTGGTCTCATATAGATGGAATGTTGGGCTATTTGAATCTTTTTTTCTAGAAGATGCATTGAAACCAGTTATATTTGTTAGACAAAAATAACAATCATCTGCAAGGGCTTCGTGGCTCTCTCCAAACCATCGGGACTGCAAAGGTGAAATCCGCTTTCTTGCCATTAAACCATGCAGTTAGTCATTGTAGCAGGATTTACAACAGATGTGTGGAGCCCAAGATTTATCCTGATCACCCAATTTTTACAGTCAAAATAATGAAGTAGGCAGTTCTGAGGAGGGAAATGATGGTTCGACTCTGTGCAAACTGTCGTGAAGTCCACACACGTAGCAGAAAGAATTGGCCTTGTTGAGGCATCCTCGATGTTTTGACGAGCTTGAAGCTATTGGAGAATATGAAAAAAAAATTAAAAAGTAATATTAAATCATATGTAAGCCAAATAAAATGTGCGTCATTAGAAATTGTAATACAAATATATACAAAAAAAAAATTGTGTAACACAATTGTCGAGAGACACCTCCCTCCTGTGCTGCGAGGGACGACAACCTCCTGCGCTGACTGCAGTGCACTACTGGCTGTTTGGATTGAGACGTGTTGGCTACGCTTAACTGCCAAAAATCCGTCTTTATATATATAATATATATATATATATATATATATATATATATACATATATATATAATGTAGTGCTATACTTACATTTTTGCAATAAATAACTAAAAAATAAGAGACAATAAGTCACAAAAATACTAGAAATTAAACCCTGAATGCATATACGCCTTTATGTACAGTATGTTGTAAAAAAATGTACAGTATGCATATCTAAAAAAACTAGAGGTGATGAGTAAAAACGGATTTCAAATCTGAATTCAGCACCCATAAATTAGGTTAAAACAGCTATTTTTGTGCTTGCCTCAATTTCTTTTTGTAAACCAGTGTAATCAACAGGTAGTCTTTTAATTATGTTCGATAAGTGTAGCTTTAATTAGAAAAACCCATGGAAAATGATTGACCCTATTTAACCCAGTGTTCACCTCCTCTCCGGTTCGCCGAGAAGCCGTGTGAAAGATTTTGACTGGGCGTTGAAGCGGACGGACAGCAATGGCACTCTGTCCGTTGAAGGAAAATTCTCACACGCGTATTTGATATTAGCAGGATCTTATGAAATAAAAAAGAGCTGTAAACAAAGGCAAAGTCTTGTGTTGTTAAACAAAAAACAAACACGAATAGAAGACGACCCAGTATCAAGCACAGAAGATCCAAGATAACATCTAGCTGGATCAAATTTAAAAAATACAGCCACCAGCCCAGGCCATCCCAGAGATAGACATATCCAGCCCTAGGAAGATAGAAGAAAGAGAAGATAAGTATAAAGAAAAAGGGTTATTTCCTATAACTCCAACATAAAAGGGGAACCACTCTTGACTGATAAATTATTTATTTATTGATCTACTAGGAAAAAAAGACGGGGTTAGGGTTCGGTTTTAGGGTTAGGGTAGGGTAGGGTTAGGGTTAGGGTTCGGGTTAGGGTTTAGGGTTAGGGTTTAGGGTTAGGGTTAGGGGTTAGTTTAATGGGAAAATAAATAAATAATTTATCACTTAAGAGTGGTTCTCCTTTATTTATGTTGGAGTTTATAAAAAAAACGAATATATGTATACAACCACGGGTATGCAGGTATACTCAACTCTACTAAACTATACGTAAGATACGACGCAATAGGAATGTGGTATGCGACAATATAGCATGAAGTGTTGATATCAGGTGTTGAATGTCTATTTTCTGATATCCTTTATATTGAATTGCATCGAAATGGAAAATAAATGATTGTAATTTTCTCGCTTGTAATTTAGATCCTCTGGCAATCACTTGACACATTTCTCAATTGATAAAAGCATTAAATAGTATTTAAACTATTTATGCATTGTATTTTTAAAGTGGCAATAGAGAACAAAAGATATCGTTTGTGCCGCGCACATTATTGGATATTTATATTTTCATAATTATTATTCCATGTATATGTTTTTCATTTAAACGTTGGAGGTGAACTAATTAACGAATATCGGCATATTCGATAAATATTCAAACACGTTGACAGTGTGATGCATACAGACACCCATACGTACACTCGTGCAAATATATATTAAACATTTGCGATGTTGCATTCTCCAATTATCGGTAGTCCATCCGCCACCGTCGACGCCTTTTTTTTTTTTTAAATAAAAACCATTAGAGAAATATTTGTATTTTGTGTCAACATAACCAGAAAATTCTGAGAGCGAATTTCCTAGCGGGTGTAAAATACGGAGCCGGGCGTTGTGCGAAAAAAGGGCGTTGTTCGAAAACAGGGTGTCGTGCGAAACAGGGTGTTGTGAGAAATCCGACAATCTTAATAGACGTTTCTTTACAATCGTCTCTTCATCTAGACTTTGTTTCCTCGTCTCTTGATCTGTATTCACATCTTTTCAGTGGAGCTTAGAATACATTACAGAGGGTCATGCACCCCGATAAAGATTGTGTCCTATGTAAGACCCTAAACTACATTTAGTAGTAATGCTCAAATTCTGGACATCTAAAGCTTGAATACACTTTAATGACCCCTACTCCTGGTTCACTCTGTCTGGGAGTGGTAGTAAATATTAGGGTATCATCTAAGAGTCAAATATATCTGTTTTAAAATTATTAAGGTAGTAATATCTCATTCAGAGAAAGCGATGTTAATACACGTATAGAAAATACATGGTCGGCCACAAGCAAAATTATCAGTAATATGGAAATCCGATCCCAGTGACAAGCTAAAGCGACAATTCTTCCATGCTGTGGTTATATCAGTACTGCTGTATGACTGCACCACCTTGAACCTAACAAAGAGCCTTGAGAATAAGCTAGATGGGACCTGCACAAGTATGTTGCGTGCAGTCCTGAACAAGTCGTGGAAGCAGCATCCCACAAACAAGCAACTATATGGCCACCTGCCCCCCTCCCATCTCATAAACCACCCCGGGTGAGACGTACTAGGCATGCAGGACACTGCTGGAGAAGCGGGGACGAGCTAATAAGCGACGTCCTCCTGTGGAAGCCAACACACGGATATGCTAACGTAGGACGCCCACTAAGTACCTATATTGACCAACTATGCGAGGATTCTGGATGCTGCGCAGGGGACCTCCCATGGTCAATGAGTGATAGGGAAGGTTGGTGAGAGATTGTCATGGATATCCGTGCTGCTTGCGCGACATGATGATGATGATGTTGATGAAAATTATTAAAATTAAATAGGACCATGTTCAAAAGAAAAAAAAATACAATCTTAAGAATGAACTACACAAAAGAATAATATAAATTTACAATAAACGCAATTCCCTAACCTTTAGTCATAAATAACTCTAGTCAAGTTGATATGCCATTAAAAACAATTCATTAACTTGCTTTGAGATGTCTAGTATGCAAATCTATTCTAAATATAGATTTTTAGGCAAACCTCTTTGTTATATAGTGAGGTTTGCTCAAGCTTTCACACCAGCCTCATATTGCTTTCAATACCTGAAATACAATAGTCTGAAGATAACGTAAAAACAAACATACAGTTATATCGAATCTTTCATTAAATATTTCTATGAAAATAAGAGCTGTCTCAGCGATATGTTACTGTATATTATAAATTCTCTATATTTGTGGTTATCAGGTAATTGAAAAATTAAATGAAGTAATTTGCACATTTAGAACGTGATAATGAAAGAGTCGAAATTTGTGATAACAATTATCGTGATAGAAACTTTAGAATTGTTTATTTACTTTTTTTAAAATATGAAATTTAAATGAAGTCGTATTCGAAGCTGAGCCAGTTTTTTTTTTCAACGTTTGCATTTCGACTATTGTCGCACACGGCTGTGGAATTGTTAATGTAATTATGGTGTCTGTAAGAACATGTTTGTCTCTTTTGTACAAGTTTGCAAGCAACCGTTTTTTGTTGTTGTTTGCTTTTGGTCTGTTTGCTTGTTGTTTTTTGTTGTTGTTGTTTTGTTTGTTTGCTTCGGTTACGTAAAAATGAATTGCACTGAATCTTTGTCAGCAGGGTGTTGTCGCAGCATAAACTGTTTAGACGAAAATACTAGCACTCCTGTGAAACCACAAAAAATATTGTAAATACATGCACACAAAACTGTCACTGCAAACGGATACATAAAAATAAACGTGGAAAAAAACAACTAAAATTACGGGATAGTTCAATTTTTATTTCGGTGAAAAAAGTGTTTTAGCATATATATATATAATATATATAATATATATATATATATATATATATATATATATATATATATATATAATATTATATTGTATTATATTTAGATATTTAGATATTTCGGGAAGGGACTCAGCGGCACAAAAACTAAACAAGGACAAAAAAATGAACAGTTTAGATTGTCAGTAAAAAGAAATAGAAACAGAATAAGTAGAGATATTAAATATAGAAAAGTGCACAATACAAAGTACTAGCGTTGATATATATATATATATATATATATATATATATATTATATATATATATATATATATTATATATGAAATTTGTAAACTCAGCACTAGTTTTGAAAATATTCTGCTTTTCGCGTCTACATGCGTGATTTCATTCTTCTTTTTCATTAAATACACACACACACACACACACACACACACACATACATACATACATATATATATATATATATATTATATATATATGTTGTGTGTGTGTGTGTGTGTGTGTGTGTGTGTAAAAAATCTGTCTCCTCCTCTGATATCCGAAATATTACACAACGTAGTGATTAGATGGTAAACACTTGCTGTCCTTTCTTAGAGTAATAACTATAATCTTAGACTAGCAGATCGTAAGTTCTATTCTCCTGTGTGCACATTTATTTTTGCTGTCGAATCGCATATTAACTAAGCTAAGTAAATGGATACGGTAATCTAACGTTATCATGAATGTTAAGGTCGCCATTCTAATTCAGTATTAATCAAATTAACAGACTGTCATATAACATATACGCATGCTTTAGCATAATGGTCACAGTGTATGAAATGGGATCGGTTACCTTAGTTTAGATTCTTGATTAACTCCCTTGGTATATGTTCTCACTCTAGCAATGGTTAAATAGTTGGCAATACTGGGTTCTATACCCTAAGCAAGTGAAAAAGTCTAAATTCAAACCAGCTTTACTCCGCTTAAAATTTGCCTTTTTGTTACATAATTATTAGATACCTAATGATTATGGCAATAGTGTAGAAATCATAATGGCGATTAGTGCAGCTGATGGCCTTGAGAGTGAGTGACAACGCTTGACCTCACTCTCACCTTGCTTTGCGGGGATGGATCGTGAGAACCGGAAGGCATGGAAGACCCTGTCTTCCGTTTAAGGATATAGTAAGTTTAAGTCATTTAGCAGGTAGGAGCTCGAAGGTGTAAATCGCATTTTATGCGTATCTGTCATCTGTGCAGATACGTCTGGTTGGGATTTGGAAATAAAGTAACATCAACGTAAATCGAAGTTTTGTGTTTATTACCTAAAAACTAACAATGACACAGGGCTTCTGATAACGAGAAATCCTAACAGAAACCAGACCCGAAATCCCCATAGAAGACCAGACCTTAGAAGATATACCAAGTCAACACCAGCCGCTAGACAAGACCAAGATGATAGACGATCAGAATAGCAAAGCCGGCCAGAAGAGAAGACGACTAGAAGTAAGAAGTAAGAAGGGTATACAACGTTATGTCGATTTGGTACTGTGAAAACCCCCAGTATGCAACATTTTGTCGCATCGTGGCCATCGTGTAAGAGTGGCATAAACCCATTCACACATACACACACCCTATAAAATAAACACACACTCACGAAATCTATTACAAAAATTTTGAATCCGTTTACAAAATATTCAAAGTGTTCGCTACTGGTAGGGTGTGACATACTAACCCTGCAAGTATTGATAGGCGTGTCAAAACCCTATTCGGTAATAATGTATAGGTATGACTAGCTTGTTAATGACAAAATTACTCGACAATTTGTTCCCAACCCTATTGCCCTTATGGAAAGCCCCAAACCCTTTTTATCATATGGGTGCTAGAAGGCGGTGGCTGCGAGTCTACATGTCCTGGGAATGACGTTAAATTCTATCTGATGGTGAGGTTCCAGTTTTGGAGGTTTGGGGAATGTAGAGCACCCCTTCATCACCATTGCTCCCTGGTCCACTCTGACCCGGAGTGGTAGTACCTGTTAGGGTCCATCTATGGGTTAAATAGAAAAATGTATTTATAAAAAAATTGTATTATCCATTAAGAATTGATTTATTTCAAAACTTTATCGGCATTAAATGACCCACTGAGGTTGATATGCCGTAAAAAACAAAGCAAAAAAAAATCGACAATTTGACGCACTAAAAATGTTCAAAAGATTGTATAAATTTCCATTTGATTTACTCTATTTTGTGTTACTCAAACCAAAAATTGTAATAATAACTATATTTTCAAACTTCCATTGATTTTTTTCTTTTTAAATCGCAGTTGTCTTTGTATATAATCATTAGTTTAGACACAGATGAATAGTTTAAAATCTTATTACCCAAAACAAATAATTCTTACAAAATTATATTGTTGAAATAACTATTTCTATAATAATAATAATAATAATAATAATAATAATAATAATAATAATAATAATTTATTTGCGCACAGTTATATAATATCACGAATTCTTATCCAATATCAACAATTTTCAGTTAGATCTATTTAGTCAATAGAAGATAATACCACTCCAGTTCAGAGTGGTCCTTAAAAGTAATGGCAGTCCAAACATCAGAACTGGAGCCTCACCATCAGATATAGTTTAGTATCACACACAGGACATCATTTTTGGCGCCATATATTGGTGTAATTAAAATCAAGCTTTCTCGCATATCCGTTATTATGAATAGCGTGTTTGATCCTCAATCTATTCCCATATATGTGATCTTGTGTCGTGTCCTACCAGTGGCGAACGGTTGGGTAAATACCTTCCCAGCACACCCCATTTTAAGGGAGAGTATTACTCCTTTAGAGGAGACACATTCCCCGTATTTTGGGGAATATTGTAGTAAAGAAATTCGTGCACAATTAAGACATACAAAATAAATTACGTATAGTTGAAAGAAACGAAGAAAAAAGAAAAAGAAACCCAACAAATTGACAGCGTTATGTTTTAAATATGCAGGCTTCTTCGTATAGTGAGTAAATTTAAGCAAAAATCGATAAATGAAAACTCATAGATAATTAATCTTGGGTAATCTTAGGTGTTAAAGTGAGAAAATTTGTGAGAAAACGATGCGAAAAAATAAGATATGAGTTTGTGTAATATTACATCATTTTTTACCTATACGTTTCCACGTGTGTGTTCTCGTGTGCTAAGTAAGATCTTATATATTCTCATTAAACTCAAAGTACCTGTACTTTCTCAGTTATGAGTTCTTTAGAATTGACAAAAAATAATGATGACATATAAAATCCAACAGTAATTAACAATAGTATTGCTAAAAAGCTAATCGTGTATACGCTATTATTTCAAAATTAGGGTAGGGGAGTTGCATATATATATATATATATATATATATAGATAGATAGATAGATAGATAGATAGATAGTGTGTGAAAGAGGGAGAGAGAGAGAGAGAGAGAGAGAGAGAGAGAGAGAGAATTATATTAGAAAATGATAATGAATATATTTTTCTTTTCTGAACTTTATTTAGTTTACCTCTAAAATAAAATTTAAAAAAAGAAAAGTAATTAACAAATACTAAACTATACAGCAATTGCTGTGTTTGTGGGTTATATATAAATATATAAATCCTTCCATTGTTTAGGGGATTCAACTTCTAGACCTAAGTAATGTAAAATCAATGACGTGATAGCCTTCTCCCAGGAAGCACCTGCTTCTCATCTAAATTGGGCAAGGCTGGGTTTATTCTCCTTTGTGTGGATCGCACCAAAAGGGAAATGCCGTAGCGATCATGCACATTTTGCACTGGTCACTGCATAAGCTTCGGTTTGTGCGTGGCTCTACACGTTAAGAACTTCTTGTGTTAATCCAGCCGGGCTGGAGGTCAGAAAAATATCTACAAATATACAAAATAAGTCTAAGCAGTAAACCTGAAATTTTCGTTTACGTTAGCTCAGTCGGTAGAGCGTTCGGCTAGAAACCACAAGGTTTCTAGTTCGATACCGGTTCCCGCCAACTCAGCGTATGAGTATCACAGGGATCTGTGCGGTAAAGTAAGGAGCTGATGGTAAGTGTGGCGCTCCACCTCAGATGCTAAAACAATTTCCTTGGTCTAGCGCTATTGAACAGGGGATAGATCCCTCGCTGACTGGCTGATACCGACTTTAGGCCGCCCCGTCGACTTACTATTAACGATATAATCATCAGTTCTATTGATGCTGATATCAATAAAAACTGAATTTCATTGACGCTGAAAATGCTGTCATTTACAGTGATACAAGAGACATTAACACGCATGCGTGAACATGTAGATTTGCAGTAGATTAGACTGTTGAAAGCAAACCTCGATTGATTGAGGTTGTGTAATGTATAACAAGTGTATGTCACAGCAAATAGCTATCATGGTTTGCTTAAGTCTTATTTTACTGTGAGAATGTGTAGCGTAGTTACGAGCCACAAATGAATGTATGTGAGTGTAGTTAGAGCCAACTGTTACTTTAGTGAGTTTGTTTTTCGGCTGGTGAAGGAAATGCAGATAAACAAAACGACATATAGCGTTAAAGGTCTTACTTGTTTTATTCTTTCTCGGTTCTATCTCTGAAGCCGTACAAACAACAAGTAATGAACAACAGTAATCATGTGGTAGTTCCTTTCTTATTCGGGGAAAAATTTATCCTTGGATCTTTCGTTTATCGTTCTGAGTTCACACACCAACGAAAAAATAGAAACAGAAGCCGAATCACGGAATATATATAACCAAAGGGGATAATAGAATAACCTATACTATTTAAAGTTTGTTAAATTGAAAGATAGTATGTTTAAATGTGTAAGTATATTTTGTTTTTCTGTTACACCGGTGCCGAAAGTATGTTTTTGATTTTAATCTTAATTTTAAATTGCTAATATTAACTAACAACTTGTTGAAGCTTGTCTTGTTTTGTTTTAGTTGATTATTATACTTGTGTTAGCTTTAATACAATTTGCTTAGAACTTTCAATGTATATAAGATATATTTTGTAAGGTAAACTAGTATCAATACACGAACATTTAAATTTAAAAACTTAAATTAAAATAAATAAATAAATAAGTAAAAAATAATAAATAAATATATAAATAAGTAATATATATATATATATATATATATATATATATATATATATATATATATATATATATATATTGCAGTAGCGATGATATGAAGTCAGCGGCGTTTGGTAACTGACATTTTTTTTCATGTGTATATTATTGTAGTTGGTGCACGTGAACGGCCCAAAAAGCTTGGAAAAAAAGACTGGATGATCTGGAAATCTGAGAAAGAATTATGACCATCCAGACTACTGCATTGCTGCAATCGTCTAGAATACTCAAAACAGTCCTGCAGACCTGAGGATACTTGTTGTCATCCTGAGTCTAGGGAAATACAATGAGCTAACGCTGGTGTGAAAACTCTCATGATAATGGATAAGGAGTTGTTATTCGTTACTCCAGTGGTTCTTAATCAGGGACCATATGAATCAAGCGGAACCATATAACAGCAAAAAATATTTAATTATAAAAATATAATATAATTTTATTCATCAAATGGCTAGGGAGGGTTCGCCAGAGTAAAATAGGAATCAAAGGGGTTCATTAGTAAATATATATATATATATATATATATATATATATATATATTATATATATATATATAGATATATATATATCAAAAAATGTGTTACACAATTAAACCAAACTTCACTAAACTCATAATAACCAATTTGTCCCTGGTGCCCGACGTCAGTAATGAGAATACGTTTTTCAAATGCTGATTTTCAAAGAATCATTCTTCATTTGATTGGATGATAGGCCTGCCAAATATACTTCTTATAATCATTTCTCTATTATTTGGCCTAATGCTCTCGTTAGCATCAATAACCATATGTTCGTAGATAACTAGAAATCGGCACCAGACATTTATATTGCAACATTGATAGTGTTCACGATAATCTATGTTGTAACAATTTAGTGATTTTACTCTGAATAATGCAAGGAATTAATGTAAAGCAACTATCTTTGACTTGATTCTTTCTTTTTTTTAAGCCGTAGTTTGAATAATGGACATTGTTATTGATTTTTTTCTAATGTGCAGAGACTGCAAAGTATTTCATGGTTGATATAATCACGATAATGATAACAATTTAGCAACTTTGTCAGGTAAGTGATGGCACTTCCCCTGGGCAGCGGATCAGTTATTATGCTTCATGAACTTTTTTTAACACGCTTATACAACGTACAGACTTATATCCATCCATTCATGTTTCACAATGGTCTCCCCAACTGGAAAAAAATCTTTCTCGAATCTTTTGCTTTGTCCGTTTAAACTATCTGTTAATCTTCCAAAAATGTTCTTAAGTTTTCATGTTCTTTTTTTTCTTTTGATGTCTGTTTTTTATAATGATATCCTGGAGAAAATATGAAATTTTGGATATACATAAAGATACCGGCCATGTTTACGATATATTTGAGCAAAATTGACCGAAAATAATAGTTTAAAATGTATTAAAAATAAATTACGTGTGATATTATTTTCCTTTTTTTTTTTACTTATGCTCATTTGTTACTATTTTTCGACTTAAATAAAAATTGGAACCTAAATAATTGATTTAATTAATTTTAAATCGTTTTGAAAATGAACATGAGTGAACAAATTGGCAGTGCCTATTTTATACTATTATTTTTCGGTTAATTTTGCTCAAATATATTTCAAACATGCCCGCTTTTTTTTTTTGTATAACCGAACTAAAAAATATTATTTAGGATTTTATGGCTTATTACCAATTTCTTCTTAGAAATCAATAACACAAAATAATAAATACACTCATTACATGAGAATTAATAACTTTTAGATGAAATGTCTTTGTCTTTTTGGTCTAAACGCGCAGAAAAATAAGACCATCTAAAAATGTTGTTTTCTTCTATTCACACCTTCGGTCTTTTTGTCTTTTTATTATACTCTGATTAGTTTCCCCTTTATGAAATAGTTATAACCTTATGAAATGAACGACCGGAGTTCAAATCATGGATGATGATTTTTGAATTTCCATAGTGCCAATAAATTAAAGAATCGTTTGTGTAGCCTAAAGTCGGTATCAGCCAATCAGCGGGGGTGTCTATCCCTTTTCACTTGCGCTAGACGAAGGAGATTATTCTAGCGTCTGGGGTGGAGCGCCACATCTACCATCAGCTCCTTACTTTACTGCACAGATCACTGTGCTACTCATGCTGAGTTGGCGAGGGCCGGTATCGAACTAGGAACCTAGCGCTAATACCCTTTGGAAATGTATATATTTATCCAACCAGTTGAACACTAGTTAGATTTAATTCGAGCTCGCAAATATCCAGCGACGATAAATCTCTCTATTCAGTAGTAATGTATCTGCAAGACTTTCTTGCTAAATTACTCCACAATGAGACGTTCTACTGATGGGAATGGTATGCATCAAATTATTCTCCCTCCAGCTATACGTAAATAGTAGAGGTTAATATATATAATATATATATATATATAATTATAAAGTCGGTCCTACCATTGGTTTCTGAATAACACTTTTTCGGTGTTATTCGTCTTCAGAGGCGTTTGACTTTTGAAAAGTCAAACGCCTCTGAAGACGAATAACACTGAAAAAGTGTATTCAGAAACCAATGGTAGCAGCGACTTTGTAATTATAAATAAATAAATAAATAAAGCTCTTACATAAGTAATTGAGCCCTCTATAATCAATTCTCCAACAATAATAATAATTTAACTATATATATATATATATATATATATATATATATATATATATATTATATAATTGGAATTTTATAATTTGGTTTTGAAGCATTGTTAAGTAAAGTATATTATTATTTATATTTTGAAGGGAATTACAATGCGTATATCGTATAAAATTCGATAATTATTGAAAATAATCATGACAAGCAAACTCGGCAAACAATGCATGCGACGTGGAACACCGTACAGCTGTTTCAACTTTATTAAGTCTCATCAGTGGTGTATACCTACGATCTCCCTCTGACATAAATCGAAACCGAGAACCAGCACGTAGAATCAGAAACTCTATCTCTGGGGTACCAGCCCGTCGCACATGAAACATGCCAAATTAACCAGTCAATGATGAACACGTCTCTACTATGCATAGTACAGTGAGCGTTAGGAGGATCGCAAATTAGGCCTATGTCCAGGCGTAAGAATAATGGAATTTGATAATTTTCTTTTGAAGCATTGTTAAGTAAAGTATATTATTATTTATATTTTTGAAGACAATTACAATGCGTATATCGTATAAAATTCGATAATTATTGAAAATAATTAGGACAAGCAAACTATGAGACTTAATAAAGTTGAAACAGCGCACATTATTCACCGAGTTTGCTTGTCATGATTATTTTCAATAATTAACGAATTTTATACGATATACGCATTGTAATTGCCTTTAAATATATATATATATATATATATATATATATATATATATATATATATATATACTATTTACGTATATCTGGAGGAAAAATAATTTGATGCATACTATTCCCAAGAGTAGAACCTCTCACCATGGTGTAATGGTTAGCAAGCAAGTCTTGTAGATACATTACCACTATATATAATATATATATATATATATATATAATATATATATATATACGTATTGAACAAGGACTGGCGTCTACTCGTGTTAAAAGTGCACAGATGTCCTTTGGAAAAATACACCCAATCTCAGTCAAACCAACCTCACAAGAACGTCATGAATACTGCTATGCGAGAGGGCCTACGGTTCTTGAACCAAAGACTAAGGAGACGTATCACCGACAGAAACTTCCAGAGGAGCTTAGGTCCTGTCAACTTATATTCCCAACTGTGGCACGCATCACCAATCGGCTTGTGGAATACGCTCGGGGCCCAGTTATGGGTAAATGATGTTGCAGATGACTGTTTGTTTGCGCGGGAAGTCGAAAAGACAAAGAAATTGAACAGGGAAAAACATAGATAGGCGAGACAGAAATCTTAGTATAACAAAAGAGGTGTGACAAAGGACTCATCTGGACAAACGCTAACTTGAACAAGGGAAAGGACTTCCGGTCAAGGAACAAAAGAATGTGTGGGCGGTCGTCAGTACTTAAGCGGTCATCGAGAGACCCAAAAAAGGAGAGACCTCAGAGAGACGGCGAAGAAAGCAGAAGGTGTCTGACCGTCGATACGGTCGGGCGCTGCTAGCGAGCAGTGAGGCTCTCCCACCACCTTCCACCACATAAGTAGTCGTAGTGTCATTACCATGCCCGCCACTCACCTACCACACGAAGAAATAAAGAAGAGTCATCTTTTATATATGCGTATCTGTTGTTATTGAAGTAGCTGACTACTAGATACATCATCTAGGGGTCAGGAACGATGTCCGCTGTATACCCGCAACGTATACGAGTCAGAGTAGCGTGAGTTTGAAGAAACCAGTATACAACAATGACATAAGAGAGCAGAAGGGGCCCCAGTAAGCTGAAGTGAAGGTGACTCATATAGACGAAGAAAATGTCTGATATGAAAAACCATCGAGTGGAAGACCATTCACAGCATACAGTTGGTCTGCATTTTGATTTGTTGCCGGCTATCTTGCCTTTGTTTGATGAGAACACTTGCCGGTTGTCATGAATTCCAAATTTGCTGTAAGTTATGCAAGTCGCTGGCAGGACTGAGAAGCCATCATCGGGCTCATGGTCAGTTAATAGAGAAGGAGTGACATTCGTCTGATAAGATATTGCAATCAGCATATATATACATATATATATATATATATATATATATATATATATATATTGATGTCCTACTTTCATTTGGTTTAATATTCTGTTACCTCAAATATACTATCAAGAAAAATTAGAGCAATATTACCTGGTATATTTATATCATATATATCTTATAGAATAACTATTAAATTTGCAATATTGAGAAAAATCTCAGAGATTTGGTCGAGAACTAAGTTTTGCAATCAACATTTTATCATAACAAAAATATAGTTAGTAACTTTTATTATGGAACTAAAACATATATAAAATGTATCCTGTTGAGCGAACCGCCCTGTCGGCTGAGGCGTTAGAATGCACTGACTGCACCGCTGCAGAGGGGTAAGACTCCCCCAATGGAGTGATGCTTAAGGATAGAGCCCAGGTGGATGAGCAGTTCATGACATGCAATACTCCACTTTGGCCCTATCATGGGCTAGACAGGTGGTCGGAGAGGCCCCCTCCGATCAATCGGCTGGTCACGTCAAGCCCTAGCACCTATATGATTTTCCCAACCCTATTGCCCTTATTGAAGCCCCAACCCCTTTTTATCATATGGGTGCTAGAAGGTGGTGGCTTCGGCCTACATGTCCTGGGAATGACGTTAAACTCTATCTGATGATGAGGTTCCAGTTTTGGAGGTTTGGGGAATGTGGAGCACCCTTCATCACCATTGCTCCCTGGTCCACTCTGACCCGGAGTGGTAGTACCTGTTAGGGTCCCATCTATGGGTTAAATAGAAAAATGAATTTATAAAAAATTGTATTATCCATTAAGAATTGATTTATTTCAAAACTTTATCGGCATTAAATGACCCACTGAGGTTGATATGCCGTAAAACTAAACAAACAAACAAATCATGTTAAGCGAAAACAAAAGATGGAGTCTTCTGCTCGTAGCGTAGTAATTATCCAACTGGACTGTAATGTTGTAGTAAGCTAGTTCGAACTCCAGTCCCGCTATTACGTTTATTTTCGTTCTAATTCCTTGGGAAAGTATGAACTTCTGAGCTGCCCAGCTATGGATAAAATAACACCACTACTGCTGTTCTAAGGATTGTTTCAACATTAATTAGCAACGAAGGCTAATATATCATTAAATAAAGAAACCTAACCAAACCAAACATACCAAATACAAAGATACACCGAAAGTAAATTCTCCTAATTTTTACGACGTGAACTATAAGCGATACAGGAATGATAATAACATCAATGAAAACAGGGATCTTTTTTAACGAAATATGAGTATTTTGCCCACATAGTAACTATAATTGCATATACATATTTTTGTCTGTGTTGAATGAGATTACGTAAGTTGCATTTATAATAGGGTTACTCAAAAATTAATTCTACTTATTTTATTATATCTACATCTGTATATATTGTTGTAAACCTGTAGAGGTTAATATACCACTAATAATATAGCATATTGACACTTTTACAAATACCTGCAGATGTATAATTTGAAGAAATGGAGTCCGATATGAAAGGATAGGTATGTTGTTACTGAAATCCTACATAAACGTATTGGCATTCATAGATGCTTGTTTAAGACCAAGCAGCGAATATTAACATTAATGCACTTCAGGCATCAATGTATGTGAGAATCTGTGTTATGGTTCTCAATCCTCGAACTACAGGGTACCCTTCCGGACATCAAATTTGGGCAAATTAGGTCGATGACTGATTGATTTTAACAGCATAAAAAAAGAAAAAAGAATCGCGTTTATTGTATGTTCATAATTACTTTTGGGGGTAATTCTTACGTAAGGATTTTTATTTTGCACTTAGTCCTAGCGAATGAGAATAATGTTTAAACAAGTCCTTTCACCTATAGACAGAACCTAACAGGTATTACCACTCCCGGTCAGAGTGGACCATGGAGTAATCAAAATTATGAGGTACACCAAACTCACCAGATCTCAATTATGGGTTTTATTGTCATACCCTGGACATCCTTTTTGGGTAATATTATCCGTCTGTAATAGCTAGAGTGTATTCTAAGCCTCGCTGACTGAACATATGAATTGTGAGGTTTGCTCTTTCTAGGTAACGGACCGTCACCAGTGCTATGAACAAAAAAGAAAAAGAAAACAAAAAAAGTTATCACTCACAGGTTGGTTATTTGGTTGGTTGTTGTGTTTTATTTAATGCCGAATCAGGTCATTTTGATATTCGATTTTAGTTACAGTGCCTTCTGTAGGTTAAATAGTCACCCGTCTAAGCATTGAATGGGCTCATCACAGCTTAACTTCGGTGATCTAACGGGAACCGCTGCTTTCAGCATGACCTGACCATAATATATTTTCGCAGGTCAGCTATAACTTGAAATGGTAGTAAATGTTAGAGCCCCATCTATGGGGGATATAGATAATTTTAAAAATATTTGCACCACATAGATCCTAACAAAGTTACAAGATTTTTTGGATATAAAATAAAGTTCTTTGTTCAACATAAGTAAAATTCATTTGAAAATTTTAGTGAATATTTAAAAAGAAAATCCTTTTTTTGTAGCTGAAAATCTGCTCTATTCACCGTTCTCTTGTATTTCCCGTGGGAAAAATAAGAGGCATTAGTTTCGGATCGCCGCCCATGAAACTGCTACAATGCAAAAGTGATTTTTTAATCATTGTATTAATTGTCGGTCTCAGAAATTGGTTTGCTGATAAGGCTTCTCTTTCTGGAATAACGAGCTTAAATATTTCAATACTTCTCGCCTATTCTGTTTCAGTAGACTTACAAGTGTCTATATGTGAGTCTGCAAGAGAAAGAGATGCTTCATTGTTACTCAAAGAATGGAAATGTAATTGTTTGGGTGAAGGGGAGTGAATAAATGGCAATATACAAAAAGAAGATTTAAAAGAAGATGGAGTAGGAGAAGACTAAGAAGGATGAGTAGAAAACTGATATGAAGCTGAACTAACTCCATACTTCCAACCTGCCTCCTGGTTTTACGTTCTGTCTTAAAAAATAAATCAAAGAATGGTGTATTCTGTATGTGTATTCGAATTCTATTTCGGTAACATTTATTAATACATTTAATTACATAGACACATTGATTAGTACACGTTTATGGATACATATATCGAAAGCTCACGTGTGATGGACAAACACATAATAATGCTATAGAAAATCATTTGCGCATATGTTAAATTTGGCGTAAAATCGTTTCCCGAGCTGATAGAACACAGGCAGACATATATAGGCACAGATACACAGAGGCAAACACAGATGAAAGCACAGGCACATATACACAATCCTATGGATATATCTTGCTAATTAAATTAAAAATAGAAGACCACCATTCTTTATAGTAAAAATCGGTAAGAAGTAAAAGTGACCAATGTAAAAAATCGGACCATCTGACCTTTAGGCACCCCTTCTGCGATCTCGACTCAGGAGGACACGTTTCTCATTTACACCGTCAAAATCCGGTTTTTTTGTTAGGGTTAGGGTTAGGGATTAGGGTTAGGGTTAGTTTTATAATTTAACAAAATCTCTAAAAATCGCCTGTTAACAATTAACCGGATATTGACGGTGTAAATGAGATGTCCCCACGAATCGGGATTGCAAAAGGGGTGCCTAAAGGTCCTAAAAATCTAAACAAATTATTGTTTAGCGTCTGATGTGGAGCGCCACACCTACCATCAGCTACTTACTTTACCGCACAGATCCCTGTGCTACTCATACGCTGAGTTGGCGAGGGCGGGTATCGAACTAGGAACCTTGTGGTTTCTAGCCGAACGCTCTGCCGACTGAGCTAACCCGGCCCTAAATTATAAAAAGAATTCTCCGAATTCTGCGTTCCCAACAATCGCCAGGTAAGATTAATCGAAACAGGTAACTGTACTTATTGTACTGTTAATGTGTTTGTCTACAATTATAATATTTTGACGAATCTCACTTGATTTCTTCTGTAGACACATGAACACACCAGTTATGGCTGACCAGGAAAAAAATACAGCAATCAGCCTTTATTTTTTGCTTGTTAGTTTTGCACATATTCGTATCGAATATGAATTATGTTTAAACAAGTCAGTTTGATCTATAGATAGAATCCCAATAGGTACTACCACACTAGGTCAACTCCCTTATCTCTAAAAATTGAATATCACCAACTACCGAATTTACAACAGTCTTTGTAAACAATATTGGAAATTCTAATATATGCATAGGCGATCCATTTTTGTTTTGTTTTTATTCATTGCCTACTAATAATTAAACTCATAAACCATAGGCTCTGTCAGTAGGGCTTAAAATACGCAGAATGTGAGGATTCTAGATGCCCTGCATAAGACCTCCCAGGACCGATGACTGATAAGTACGGGTGTCGAGATGATAAGTACGGGTGGCGAGAGTGTGTGTGTGTGTGAGAGTGTGTGTGTGTGTGTGTGAGAGAGTGAGTGTATGTTCGTGTGTCAGAGAGAGAGAGAGAGAGAGAGAGAGAGAGAGAGAGAGAGAGAGAGAGAGAGAGAGAGAGAGAGAGAGTCATGGGAAAACGTGCGGTGTCTGCACGTATTCCCATGAATATTTCGATGATAAAAAATTATACCAATAAGACCATCGAGTGCGTTTTAAAAGTGATCTCATACATTTCGAGTTATCATTTGCCGAAAATGTTCAATATATATATATATATATATATATATATATATATATATATATATATATATATATATATATAATTTTGATCTCTGAAAGTTTTGTAATATCCTTTATATAAAGAATTCATCTACTGGATATTGTCTTTTATCATATTTTATATTCACATATCGAGGAATTTACTTTTATCATTTTATATATATATATATATATATATATATATATATATATATATATATATATATATATATGTAAGATGTGTGTGTGTGTGTGTGTGTGTGTATTTGTGAGTGAACATATATATATTTTATTTGTGTGTGTGTGTGTGTGTGTGTCTTTGTGTGTATATATATATTTATGAGTGAACATATATCTATTTATTTGTGTGTGGGTGTTCATACACTATTCAGTGTTCGGATCTTGTGATCTGTAATTTGATTCAAAATAGTATCCATAATTGAGTTAACGGTTCCTGTTGAGGAAATATTGACTGGCATATCAATGTAAGCCGGAAAAGACCTGCGAACAAAACTGCTGGTCTATTGATATATTTCCCGTTGAAATCAGATGCCGTGGTTTTATTGCCAATTCGACCTCTATGCATATCTGACTAATCTCGGCGTGTCACCAACATAAAAACGTAAATATATCAAGAAGCCCCCGAGATCGGGCAAAAGTTGCGTCAACATCAATCTGGTATCCCCGTACGTTGATGTAAATCTAGCAATGCCTGGTGGTATTGTAAGTTACATCTTGGGTTCACTGGGTTAGTGGTTAGTGGTAATGATGAAACCAGATTTTACTCTAGGGTCATCTGCAGTCGCTGATGTATGAATTTATATATTTTTATGTTAATATCTCATCTGCTGAATGTAATGCCAAAGCATGCATAGCGAAGTCATCAATTGCTATGGACAGATTATCAATCATATGGAAATCTGATCAGATAAAACGAGAATTCTCACAAGCCTTAACCGTATCTGAACCTAATGAAGCCCAAGGAGAACAAATTAGATGGGAGCTGTACGATAATGTTGCGTGCTGCCTAAAACAAATCCTGGTAATTTATGAGGAAGTGCGTCCCAGTCTCCTGCCTCAAAACTTGCTACCCGGTGACTACCAAAATGACAACTCCAGCTCATCGTAATTCTTGTTTATTTATCGTAATTTGTCGTAATTCCTGTTTAGATATGAAGATGGATTTATAGTTTGGAATAGACTGAGATAGATAGATAAATAGATAAACAAACAAAATAATAGAGATAGATATGAAAAACTGGAGATAGATATTTTCGACAAGTAAATGTATTGGGGGGGTCGCATCTTTTTTTGTCGTAATTCTTGTTTATTTAAACTAAAAACAAGATATATAAAAAGATGAATAAAAAAATCTTAGTATTTAAAGTAATATAGATAAATATGAGCAAATTGAGATAGATAGATAGATAGATAGATAGATAGATAGATAGATATGAAGATGGATAGTTTTGAATAGACTGAGCTGGTTCGTTATTTTAATAGACACCGGGTAGCAATCTTTGAGACAGGAGACCGGGGCGAACTTCCTCATAAATTACCCAAATCCTGGTAACAACATCCCACAAGAAAACAGCTGTATAGTCACCTGTCTTCTATTACACAATACCCCCATGCTAAAAAAGCAAGGACGAAGTTTTATAACTTCGTAATTTTCCTGTGGGCACCTACACATGTACACCCCAGAGTAAGCCGACCAGCAAAATCATATATCAATCATATCTGTGCGAATTCTGGATGCCGTGCAGAGAACCTAGCAGAAGCAATGGCCGACAGGGCTGTTTAGCGAGAGAGAGTCATGAGAATCCATGCTATATACGCTAAATGATGATGATGATGATGATGATGATGATGATGATGTTGGTAATATAGTCAAATTATACATCTTCTAGATGCATGCAAGGGTGTCTTCAGCGACGCACTGTAATCATTGCCAATTCAGGGTTCAAATCGACTCAAGCTGCAATCTCTATTGACCTAACTCCTAAGTGGCAGATCGTCTCTTTGACAACGTCGTTTTAACAATCCCCCAAAATAAACTGTTATACAATAACAATTTCGCCCATTAAAATGAAAATACCGCCACCATCACTAGCCAATGAAAATATAGAATTTATCCCAACCAGCTATAATATGGAATGCTTGATCACCTGTGTTTTGGTTGTCTATCTTTTTATAGATTCTCAAAAAATAAAAAAAAATAAAAAAGAAGAAAAAAGTCATCCAATCTTACCACACTACATTTTGTCCACCTCAAGTCCTAACGATGGTTTGTTGAAAAATCAAAACGATTTAACGCCGACTTCACCATCAACAATAAATTTATCACTTTGAAATACTTTGTTTTTTTTTCTATTTTCTATACTATCCTATGAACGGATGGAGCACTCTCTAGCAGCTTTTAAATATATACATATGTATGTATCCGTTAAAATCCTCGTCCCAGTCTCTATGCGCTAATAGTCGAGTGGTTAAAAAGTTTGACTGAACATAAATCAATCGGTTTCCATCCCGGCTGGAGGTACCCTGCTAATGTCTGGGTGCACTGAAAAGACTTAATAGGATGAAACACGGTGTTTGTAGACGACTATATATATATAATTATATATATATATATATTAATAAGTCATCCACAGACACGTGTTTCGGCGTTTCACGCCTCTTCAGTGCGGCTAAACAAACTATCCTTGGGTAGGGTCGAACTCAGACTGACCGCATGGTAGTCCGATATCTTATCCTCTCGCACACTGACAGCTGATGCGGGGACTGGTGTTTTTAAACTATTAAATACATAGGAATGTATTTTACAATTACTGAGAGATCAAATTTTCGGATAAATGATCATTGCTTATTTGCTTAGTAGTGAGAGTTAATTTAAATTACATATATATATATATATATATATATATATATATATATATATATATTATATTGAGAGAGAGAGAGAGAGAGAGAGAGAGAGAGGAGAGAGAGAGGGGGGATAGAGAGAGAGGGATAGAGAGAGAGAGGGATAGAGAGAGAGAGAGGATAGAGAGAGAGAGAGAAGAGCGAGAGAGAGAGAGAGATGTCTCTTTGTGGGGCGGTACTCTTTCGGTATATGTTTGTGTTTACATAATAAATATGTTGTAAAATACATTTGCATATATATTTGGATGTTCATTTATATAACCATATAACACCACCGCTGATTTATGTCAAGATTTCAGTGCATTAGCACCAAACTAGTTTGCGAATCACATAGGCGAGACGTTATGTCCACGCTACTCTAATATATATATATATATATATATATATATATAGTGAGAGAGAGAGAGAGAGAGAGAGAGAGAGAGAGAGAGAGAGAGAGAGAGATACAGATACAGACACAGATAGATAGATAGATAGGAAATACGATGAGGAAATTGGTTGAATTTGAAAACATTTTCTTCACATAGAGAGATAGATAGATAGATAAATAGATAGATAGTTAGATTGATACGTGTTTTTGTGTGGGGTGTTATTTGTCACTGTACATTTGTGTGCACACGATACATGTCGGGTAAAAGGGCATTTGCATATATATTTGGATGTTCACTTGTATAACTACATAACACCACCGCTGATTTATGTAAAGATTTCAGTGCATTATTACCAAACTAGTTTGAGAATCACATAGGCGAGACGTTATGTCCACGCTACTCTAATATATATATATATATATATATATATATATATATATATATATATATATATATATATATATATATAGAGAGTTTCATAATTTGCTTGAAGCATTGTGTATGTATTGGTTAGGAGGTTGATTTAGAAGGCTATCACAATGCAGTTTGGAATAAATAAAAATAATAATACGGTAACAATGGTGTTGTGTGTTGACCTGTATTTTTAATTATTTCTTGAATTTTCGAGTTAATACCTCTTTATCAAAAGAATTGAACTGAATCAGTACAGCTATGGCATTTCTTCCCTTGCTTCAGTTCAATTATTTTGATAAAGAGGTTTTACCTCGAAAATTCAAGAAATAATAAAAATACAGGTCAACACACAACACCATTGTTACCGTATTATTATTTGTTATTTATTCCAAACTGCATTGTGATAGCCTTCTAAATCAACCTCCTAACCAATATATATATATATATATATATATATATATATAGAAAGGAGAGAGAGAGACAGAGAGAGAGACAGACAGACAGACAGACAGACAGAAAGGGGAGACAAACAGACAGACAGATAGATAGATAGGAAATACGATGAGGAAAGGTTGAATTTGAAACATTTTCTTCACATAGAGAGATAGATAGATAGATAGATAGATAGATACGTGTTTTTGTGTGGGGTGTTATTTGTCACTGTACATTTGTGTGCACATGATACATGTGGGTAAAAGGGCATTTGCATATATATTTGGATGTGCATGTGTATAATTAGATTACACTAGCCCTGATTTATGTAAAGATTCAAGTGCATCGGTACCTAAGTTCGAAAATGTGTTCGAACACACCGTAGCTGTTTCACAAGAAGAGCACACGGGAAATTACTGGTTACGTTATTAGGCGCCAAATTTGCCACAAGGTTCGCTGCGAACTTTTTGGAAGATTTGCAAATGTTGTGTGGGAAAATTAAATCTCTCCGGAATTAAGTGAGAAGCATAGATAACGTCAGACTTATTTTGTCTAAAATTAAACTTCACACGATGATAACACCTGAATGTGTGTCAAAAATTGCAGTCCAATTTAGAACGTGTCCATTTCGTTGGATCTGTCAGCATAATTATTTAAGATCAGACTTAGTATTTGGGAATTGAGCTGAAACAGGGCCAAAAGATGTCATTCGAGTATAGATAATGGGTTGTATATTGAATTAGAATTATTAGCTGTTGAATTATTATTGTGCTGTAATCCACGACTTAAACTTATAAACTAAGCGAGGTCACCTGGTTTAACCCCAGCCAATCAACCACCCGAATACGTGGTTAGTTAACTATTTAATCGCTGATATTGTCATCCGTTAATTTCCACTTTATTCGACATTGAAGAACGGATCTACAACACTAAGGGAGACAATATGTAATTATTTTAATATATAATTAATATAATATTTAATCTATTTAAGTTTAAAAGAAAAAGAGAAAAAAGTACTCATAAAAGATATTTTCTTAAAAAAATTTAAAAAAATAATAATAATAAAAAAGAATCATTTATTTTTCTATCAATACTAATACATAATTTAAGATAATCTTTTATTTACTTATTACTATAAAAAAAATAATTTAAATTAGAGAACAAAGGGATAAAGGGAAAAAAGGAGAAGAAAAAAAAAAAAGAAAAAGAAGAGAAATAACACAAAAGAAAGAGAGAGAAAGAATAAGAAATGAAAGGTGAAAGCGAAACAAAAGCTAAGTATGTTAAAAAAAAAAAAATTTCTATTAACGGTTTTTATTCATTTGTTCACTTTTGTTTTTGAAATTATGACACGCTCACACCGTTGCTAAACATTGCTACACATTGCTACACATTGCGACATTGCAACATCTTACCGGATGTCAGCCTTGTTTCACAAACTTTTAAGAAAGAAAAAAAAGAAAGAGAGAAAATAAGAAATTTACAGTTATTCGCCCCATTCATAAAGGAGAGAAGAAGAAAGAGGGAAAAAAGGAGAGGAAAAGGAAATAAGAAGAGAAATTTAACCACACAATATATTAAAAAAAAACAAAACATAAGCACGTCATTTCTGAAATCCGTCTCTGACGATAAAGCTTCGCTTTGAAATCGATTAGACATATAAACATCTTTTGTCTTTATTTTTACGCATTGTATTGCCTTCGAATTTTATTATTTTTAATAACATACTTAACAATGCTTCAAGCAAATTACCAATTACTTTTTAATATATATATATATATGTATATATACGTACATACACACACACACAAACACACACACACACACACACACACACACACATATATATATATATATAATATATATATTATATATATATATATAATATATATATGGAATAAGTGAATGTATTTTTATCGTCCCTTGCTGCCGATCGAAGCTCTATAGTACCTCCTCTGGCCATTACCAAGAATAAAAATGAGAAGTTGGCAGTACTGTATAAGAATAGAACATGAATGTTTAATTCATATCTTAGTTTATACGCGAGGACACTAAGATCTGAATAATGTTATTAAATCAAGGAAATGTATATCGAAATTGATGGATCAAACTTAGGCAAAATTAAAATATTTACAAGCATTTATAATTTGTAATTCATACACAACCTTTCTTTTACCATTGAACCCCTTTGATTTTAATTTTTACTCTGGTGGACCCCCATAGCCATAGATGTTTAAATGTCCTATTGTAATTTTATAATCTAATACTTTTTGTTTGCCAAGACCTCAAAAATGTTATATGATCTTCTGGGGGCCATATGCCTCCCGGTTGATAACCATTGCTTCAGACGACAAATTCAACAATACATACGTACACCTCCATATATATATATATATATATATATATATATATATATATATATATATATTATATATACCAGTTTGTTGAACTGTACAGCCAAGTTTTGACAAGTTTTTGTTGATCCTTTCTAATTTTCGGGCCATCTTTTTGGTGTCGGGGTGTAACTGGTGTAACAGTCCAGCAAAGGTTTCAAAACGAGCGCTTTCGGCAATACAGTTTGCCATCATCAGGTGGGAAATGATGGTATGATTTCATGTCTCGTTTTTAACGAGAACGAGTAGTAGCAAGGAATTAGAAGTGGGAGGTATAACAATTGGTAGTGGGAGGTTGTAGGAATGGTAGTGGTTCGAGCGAGCAATGCAGTAGTGATTTTTGTGGGAGGGGGCACAAGTTGTGAGAAGGGGAGGGGTATAGTGGAAGGAGGATAGGCGGGTAATTATAAGCATTTAAGAACATTTTTGACTTACACCCGATACAAAAAGATGGCCCGAAAATTAGAAAGGATCAACCAAAATCTTGTCCGACAAGAATTGTCTGTACAGTTCAACAAAACTTGTATAAAAGAAAAAAATGCTGCAAAATACACTTATATATATATATATATATATATATATATATATATATATATATATAATATATAATTTTTGTACTATTGTTATCATCTACGTTTATTCTAGTTTAATTCTAGTTTTTTATAGGCAATACACTTGAGTCGTCACTCCTAGTAAGTATAGAACTTCATGCATCTAACTCAAGAAATAAATAACAAGATCCCCATGAGAATCGAACTCTCATACCCTTACGTCAGCTTCTTTAACAACTCATATACAAGAACATGGATGGTATCGCATAATTTCAAATAACACCTATAGAGCACACGATACTTATGTCCGCGATTTGTCAGTGCCATATGTACATTTTGTTTTACACACTTATAGTGCTAAAAAAAGAAAGGAATAAACGCACTTGTCTGATAATGGTGCTTGTTTCGGAAGACCATAGTGAAAAACCTAAAGAAAATGAAAAATTGCTAAAATATTGGCACCTTACCAAATAACATTTTTTCACACATTGTGAAAAGTGAACGTGTCCTTTTTTTTCTAGTGGTGTAAAGTTAAAATTGCTGTGAATAGCCTGGTAAAGATAAAAATAAGAGTTAGGTATCTGTAGAAGTATCAGAAACGTCCACATAGTAGCCTTCTACTATAATTTTCCCTAAATGTTCTTTTGTACGTCGGTCTGTTATTATAGACCAAAAATGTTATCTGATATAAAGAGAAATCAAAAAATATTTTCTGCTAATTTTGGAAAAGGTTAATTCTGATGCAAGAATGATAATAAATTATTAAGACAATTAAACCCATCCTATAGTTAAAATTATGGAGGCACATAACTTCAGTACTAAACCTAAATTCTTTTGAACACACATCGTATAATAATAATAAATAATAATAATAATAATAATAATAATAAATTATCTGGGATTTTGAGATAAAGACTGATCGCCCTATCCCACTCAGGAGACCAGACTTAGTGTTGATTAACAAAAAAAAAAGAAGAAGAAGAAAAGAACGTGTCAATTGATGGTCTTTGCGGTTTGAACAGATCACAGAGTGAAACTGAAGGAAAAGGAAAAGATGGATAAATATCTGGACCTTGCCAGAGAATTAAAAAAGCTGCCGAATATGAGAGTGAAAGTGATACCAATAGTAGTTGGTGCACTTCGAATGGTCCCAAATGCTTAGATAAAAGACTGGAAAATCTGTACATCAGAGGAAGAATTGAGACCATCCAGAATACTACATTACTACAATCTGCCAGAAGACTCAGTAGAATCCTGGAGACCTGAGGAGTCTGTTGTCACTCAAACACCAGTGAAATACTATCAGCTAACGCTGATGTGAAAAACTCAAATGAGTGATAATAGTAATAATGATAATAATAATAATAACAACAACAACAACAGCAATAATAATAATAATAATAATTAATAATAATAATAATAATAATAATAATAATGCACTTGAAAACAGTCCCTATAAAACTTAGAAAAAGACTGGAGGATCTAGAAATCAGAGGAAGAATTGAGACCATCCAGTCTACTGTACTGCTGCAATCGGCTAGAATACTCCGAAGAGTCTTGGAGACCTGAGGAGACTTGTTGTCACTCAGACTCCAGTGAAATACCATCACATGACGCTGATGTGAAAAACACAAAAGGAGTGAAAATAATAATAATAATAATAATAATAATAATAATAATAATAATAAAATAATAGCTTTGTTGAGATCGGCTGGAATACGCAAAAAGTCCTCGAGACCTGGGGATATTAGCTGTCTACTCAGAGGCCAGTGAAAGACCATCAGCTTACGATGGTGTGCAAAACTCACTAATAATAATAATAAATAATAATAATAATAATAATAATAAATTTGAATTATGAATCTCATTTTCTAGGACAATTTTTTTTCTTTTCATATACCTTCTATCAGAATGAACGACTTTTAATTTCTTGCACAATCCCGGTTTGATCCCCTTTCCCAACCTTCCATGCCTTGTATTGTATTGTATTGTATTCACTGTGTAAGTTTACAGCATTAGCTTATTATGTGATGAACTGATTAATTCCTGTTACCACATAACCTACACTTGCTATTCTTTTGCGTATTATCAATTTTTCCTTTGATATAATTAGTCCTTATGGCGTTATTTTCTGCTGCTACTATTATTATACTAAATCACTGGGGAGGTTAAAGCGGATAACACTAGAAAAGCACATTATTGCAACTCCTATGTGTCGCCTCTTAGTCCTTTCAGTATGAGTGTGATATTTTTTTTCCTGGATGTATGTACATTTCTGTTGGATTCACAGACGGGCCAACATTTCTATAAGATATTCATCGCTTAACGTCGTAAGTTAATTAATTTCACTCTTAATTAGATAAATGCGTTTTGCAATCAATTTCCAGCAGCGTTAATTAATAAATAGATTGTTATTTAGTCGTTGTACTGATTGCCCAGTAGAATTCCTCTTCGCACTTGCGAGTCTGTGATTGTTGAAAGGTTTCCTTTGATTTGTCTCTTGTTGCCAGCATTGTTCATTTCTAACTATCAATGCCCGTGTCGCCATATTTTCTTTTTAGTTTTTACTTTTTTTATTACACTGTTGCAATTCCGTATATTAAGAAATCGCGGTTCTAAATTATGATTACCTTTAGTGTTCGTCTCCATATGAATACTGGCTGACGTACCAGTCTTTCCTGTGTTCTTGAATTTTTCTGACTGTTGTAATCATCTTTACTGTTATATATATATATATATATATATATATATATATATATATATATATATATATATATATAATTTAATCCAAACTTGGTAGTAAGGATAATTCTATATGTGATTTCTAAGATACACTGTATAATATTGATGATCCAGTATGTATAAACACAGCGAATCTTTAAAACACTGAAGAGAGCTCAATGTATATAATAAACTTTTTAGATTATATACAGAGCAATATTTATCAATAAAGGAAGGAAGAACTCAACACACCGTAATTCCATAATAAATTTATTTATTTTATTAATATATGTTAATATAAATTTAAATTTTATAAATATAATATAAATTTAATATAAATTTATATATATATATATATATATATATATATATATATATATATATATATTATATGCATGCGACTTGATGGGTGTTTCCTTAGTTTTGTTTTGCCCCCCCCCCCTTTGTCAAACATATTCCTTAGTCCTTAGTCTTCATTCCATATCCATTCATGTTGTAAATATTTTACAACTTGACTTTTAATCGATTCCGGTGTAAAACTTGAAAAGCACCGGACGAAAGGGCCCTTGTTTTGTTTTATCAATAAAGTTTTTTCTCTCTAGTCCTTTACTTCCTCCTTAGTCTTCCATCCATTGAAATCGAGGTTATCACTAAGATACCCTCAATATATAATATAATATATAATAATAATATATTATATATATATATATATATAATATATATATATATATATATACTAGCTAAAGTACCATCGGTCCATGACCGGACTAAAATGAAATTTGGATCACCAGGGAGTGAGAGAGAAAGTGGAAGACAGTGTAAGAGAAAAATAATTCTTGAAACTAAAATCATTGAGAATTTCTATATTTCAGGATTTGTATTTTCTGTTTTATAGTTTAAAATTATTTCATATTATATCCAACAAATTGAAAGTATTCGTTTGTATATTTTGTTTGTTATTGTTTTAAATTTTTTGTACATGACAACAATTCACATTTAGTTCTTAATTGCATGTTGAGTTTAAAAAGAAGCTGAGAATCGAAAATTTAAATTCTTCGTATTGCAATATCTATTTTTGCTAAAACCTAAGATAGTATTATAGGACCACCAATTGATCAGTTTAGGCCATCTTGAATAAAACGGAAATATTTTGTTATTATTTATAAATTAATTGATTTTTCATAGAATTTAAAAAACTCTTATCGTAACTTGTTTTTAGCTACGTTAATTTTCAGTTGATTTAACAGTGCAAAAATGAAAACGTTGTTTTTCAATCATAATTTTCATTATTTCCGTTAGCTGAAAAAAAAGTTAAAAAATCATCAGGAGTTTATTTAATGTTTTTTCTTTCAAATGGAAAAAAATTTTTTCAAGAAAATATTAATTTTTCTGCAAGTTTCATAGTGTTAAATATAGGGGGGGGGGTAAATTTCACAGGGTAAAAATTGGTGGTATCTAGTATTTTAAAAACATTGTTTTAAAAACGTTTTGGTGGACCTGATTATCTGGACTCCCCCCCATCTATTTTTTCCTCCAGTTGATTATTATCGATTACACACCAATCTATCAGATTGAAAAAAAAAATTCTTAAAAGTTCTTTATTATTTGAGTATTCACGGGTGCTCATTTCCTCGTATAAGTTTATAGTAAATTGATCCCCCATATCGGAACCGCTTGAACGGAACCCAAATTATGTATTTATTTTCCCATTAAACTAACCCTAACCCTAACTCCCCCACCTAGTTAAAATTAAGTTTTTATTACAAAATTTGTATTAATTACAAAACATCAATTTTCATAAAAGTTCAAATGTCACCTATGAAATCTCTATTTAAACATGTCAATTTTTTCAGAACTGAAAAGTTGCACTATAAAACTCAGCGATGTTTATTGACTTCACAATAAAGAGTAAAATCATAAAACTTAAAATTTAATTTGTAAGGCAAATTCTGAGGAATATTTTAAATTGTATTTTGAATAATAATTTAAATGTTGGTTGTTAGTTGTTTTGTTTTATCAACTTTTCGGGTAATTTACTAACGAATCATGTCATTTTGATAAACAAAGCGCTTACAATTTTTCGTACTTACATATATAAATTTTTTTTAAATGTTCCAATAACTGGATATGTCGGATAAACTTGAAATAAATTTCGTCTTACACATAATTGACTACCTTATCTCCAGTCGGGCCTTCGACTAAAGATAAAACACCGGATTTTGTCCGTATTAGTAACCTTTGTTTTTTTTGTTTTTTTTTATCGTGGTTTGAGAAAATAATTAGTTAATGAACCAAAGAAAAACAGTTTCTAAGGAAATTCGTCAATCTTATTCTTATTTTTAACCCTTTAAAAACTCTAACAATAAAAATTAATAAATAAATTAAAGAATTAAAGTCATTTTATTCGAATGAAAATCTTAGTTTAATTTATACAAATATGTAACCGTACTTACGACGTAAACTGATTTTCATGATACTGTTATTTACGATTAAAAATTTTTTTTTAATAATGTAACCGTAAAGCGTACAATTTGATTTTCTACAATTTTTATGCATTACAAAAATTAAAATTAAAATGAGTGTACTGTACAATTTAAGAATATGGACAAACTCGCTGTAAAAAATAATTTAATCTATAAAAACACATACAAATTACATATTCAGAAAGACTAAGAGATTTCTAGCTGTCTTATTCGTATTATCGCCTTCGTATTTTTTTTTTTAACTCGCTGTAAAAAAAATTAATCTATAAAAACACATACAAATTATATATTCAAAAAGACTATTTCATCTTATTACTAAAGATATAAATATTTTAAAGATTAAAATCCTAAATAGGTAAGGATTCCGATCTGACTGTTAGACTGCACTGCTTGTATCGCAATAATCATAGCAGCGTGGCTATCCGAAGCCATTTTTTAATTTTTTAACTCGCTGTAAAAAATGATTCAATTAATAAAAACTCACACAAATTACATATTTTGAAAGAGTATTTTTCTTATCTTTCTAACGATATAAAAATTATTAAAGACTGGACTATAAATAGGCCATAAATTCGGAGCTGAACGGCTTAGACTACAAAATTAATTCATTAAAATCAAAACTTCGCTGCTGTTATCGCTTTAACAAATAAGCAGGCAGAGACAATATTTTATTATCAGGGAGGGCTGATATACGGACAGTCCGCAAATTGGGTGATTTTGGATTAATTAATCGATTAAATCCCTTAATCAGTAAAATTCAATAAACCAAATTTGAAATTTTTCTTAGTTAGAACGATATCAATGTGTATGCAAGATTTTGAATCTGAGTGACCTCCCGTTTTTTTGTTATACGTCGACACGTACATACCAAAATCTTGTTTTATATATTAGATATATATATATATATATATATATAGAGAGAGAGGGGGTAGAGGGAGAGGGAGAGAGAGGAAGATAGATAGATAGATAGATAGATAGATAGATAGAAAGGTATAAAAAAGACACTTTGTTGTTAAAATGAATATATATTTTATATCTTTTTCATTGCTGATATTGGAAAATTTTTTTTAATAAAAAAACATCTGAATGATGATTAGGACCGTTTTTTATACTTTAGCACATCGGCTAAAATGTTGTGTGTGTATATATATATATATATATATATATATATATATGTATGTGTGTATGTGTGTGTGTGAGGAATGAAAAGAACAAAACTCAGACAAAAATGTGTAGTATATTTCGCTGGAGTTATAACTCGGCTTCGTCAGCATTTATTGAATTACCATAATCATTCAAGTGTTTGATAGAAGAGGAAAATTTGATTGGTTATAGGGGAACCTTTGGGAGGATGAGAAGAAATCAAATGGGAAGAGTGTTGGGGAAAGTAGGTAGAAAAATGAATAGTGAGAGATACCTGACAGGGGAGGGGAGTAGCCATTCTGGGAGAAAGATTTGAGTCAAGGAAGCAGCAGAAGGGAATAATAAACGGCGTTAGAGACCATAAAATCAAATGTATTTGTTAGTTTGTGGGTCAGTCATCCTCCCAAAGATTCCGTAGCAGAGTAAGATGTGCTCCTGGTCCCTCAGGTGGACAGCAGTACAGAAGATGATACCATGTTAGAAGGTAGAATAATCTAGACATACCATCTCTCTCTTTCTCACTGTCTTTCCTTCTCTCTCTGAGGAAGAGTCCATGAACCTGGAAATAAATACTTTTGACTATATAACTACGTGTATTGTTTCTCTACTAACGAGGACTACTACTAAAACTTAATTTGGCCCATAGGACATATATCCTTGCGGAGTATGCTACAAATACATGTTTGGTACCGTGACCATATCGTAAATGCCTACACAAAATCCATTTTTTTTACATTATAGTGTAATAGCTATCAAGTTCGTTTCGCAGATCCATTACGACTGATTAGTGAGGTCGATTCTTACAGGATGCCACATACATGTGACCTTGTGTTATATCTTAACCGTGGCGAACAGTACGTAAATACTACTGAAAATCGAGTTCCATCCTCGCTGAATGTCACATACTAACAACCTTGTTTCTCATCCTATTCGTGACTAACGGATGGGGGATTTACCTACAGTTCATTTAGGGGGTTCCATCTTGGTGAAATAGTCAGCAATCTACTCTCGCCGATCTCTTACAATTAAATAATGAGTTTGATCCCCATCGGATACTCCATACATGCAACCTTGTGAGGAACGAGTGGGATAATTGTTAACTCAAAATGCATTTACAGTGTACCATCCTAATATAATAGCAAGCTAATCTTGCAGATCCATTACTAGTGAATATCGAGCTCACTCCTCACTGGATGCCCAATACATATCACCTTGTGTCACATTGTACTCGTGGCAAAGGGTTGAGATAATACCAATAAAAAGTTGCATTTTCCTTTCTTTTTTTAATTATTTGATTTTTGATTTTTGATTTTTTACGGCGATTTAAGCTCTGGTAATATATTACACATGCGCAGCGATTTATTATTAATAACCAACAGGATACATCCACTTGATGGTAAAAAAAGAAAATCGCAATGGGTTGATATTAAAATTGTCATAAAAAGGGGGAAAAAAGAAGGATGCGTAATGGTTATCGTCGGTAAAAATGGGCTCCGTGACACGAAATGAAATCCCGGACTACGCAGGTTTAATTTCACATGGCACAAACATTCTTGAGAAAAGGATGAACCCACCTATTCTATCCAGCTATGGGTAAATAGTAGAACAGGCTAAATATTTAACCTTCCTATGTTAACCGGTTCAGCTCAGTTGATAGAGCATCCTACTAGGAACCACAAGGTCCAGGCTTCGATACCGGCCCTCGCCAGCTCAGTAAGTAGCACAGGGATCTGTGCGGTAAAGTGAGTAGCTGATAGTATCTGTGTCCCTGCACCGCAGATGCTAAAATGATCTCATTGAACTAGCGCTTGGGAAAAGGGGATAGACTCCCTCGCTGTCTGACGGATATCGACATTAGGCCATCCCGATGACCGACTTTATATTTATGGCAATCGATAATTCGATAATTGCTGATGAGACTTAATAAATAATAATAATAAAATTCGATAATCGCTGATGAGACTTAATAAAGTCGAAACAGTCTGTACGGTGTTCTGCATAGCGAGCCATCCTTTGCCGGGATTCACTTGTCAAGATTATTTTCTATAATTATCGAATTTTATGCGATACATGCATTATAATTGCCTTCAAGCAAAATATAAATAATAATTTTTTTCAACAATGCTTCTATAAAAAACAAACATCCAAAATTTATATTCACTTCGCCGAAGAGCTTACGGCCGGGTTTGTTTCCTACTCAATCAACGTCCCCTTACCTACTATGGTAGAGGCGTGTAGTATCATTGACAAGGTTAATTTCGCAGGGATTGTTTGCTATGTACCGGCGGCCGAAGCGATATGGTCTCTGACTATGCCTGCTCAGGTCCCGGTTTCGATTCCTATCGGAGGGGAGTCGTTAGTATACATCGCTGATGAGACTTAATAAAGTCGAAACAGTCTGTACGATGTTCTGCATAGCGAGCCATCCTTTGCCGGGATTCACTTGTCAAGATTATTTTCTATAATTATCGAATTTTATGCGATACATGCATTATAATTGCCTTCAAGCAAAATATAAATAATAATTTATTCAACAATGCTTCTAAAATCAAACATCCAAAAATCTTATATATATATATATATATATATATATATATATATATATATATATATATATATGCTGGTTGAGCACTTGTGTAGAAGGGACTAATTGCGGCTAGTCTCAACATAAGTTAGAGTTAGCAGCTGCTTGTGGATCGTAAGAGACTTGACGCGCGAAAGTTCGTTCGGGTCTCGATTAGCTGCTGAACTGCACTGATGAGGGGTGAAGATTACTGAATATATTGAAATGTATATGTGTCGATTTAAATGCTTATTTCCACTAATAATGATGCAACGAAATTATTTACATACCCAGCTTGAAGTACGACTTATAAAATAAACGTGCTTCACTTTATTCGTAGAATACAGTAGAACTACTTCACTGAAACAGAAAATGTTGGTGAATGTCTAAACGGTGAAAATCTCATAGCGTGACATTCTCTGTAAATTATAATAATAAGAATATCGAAAAGATAACTATGTTCGGCAATTGATGATGATCGATATCAAAACCTGTGAAATAAGACCGACGTGCAGGGGCCGGGTTAGCTCAGTCGGTAGAGCGTTCGGCTAGAAACCACAAGGTTCCTAGTTCAATACCAGTCCTCGCCAACTCAGCGTATGAGTAGCATAGGGATCTGTGCGGTAAAGTAAGGAGCTGATGGTAGGTGTGGCGCTCCACCTCAGACGCCAAAACGATCTCCTTGGTCTAGCGCTATTGAAAAGGGGATAGACTCCCTCACTGACTGGCTGATACCGACTTTAGGCCGCCCCGACGACTTACTACTATATATATATATATATATATATATATATAGTTATTTACTAAGCTTAGTTTAGATGAGGTACAGGGTCAGAAGTATGGGGCCTGTGAGAATCAAATCGTGTATATATATATATATATATATATATATATATATATATATATATATATATATATATATATACCCCCCGCACGAGTTGGATGTAACACATGGTCAATTTCTTAAGCGGAGTTTAACAGGTCTGAATTCAGAGTTTTCCTTCTAGACCGGTTGCCTAACCAAGGTTCAAGAGCCCAGTCTGCCGTACTATTTATCCATAGCAGGAGGGAGAGTAGGATTCATACCTTTCCCAAGGGTATTAGCGCTAAGTGAAATGCAATTACCACGTCCAGGATTTGAACTCGGGGCGACGAATCCATTTCCCATGACTTTAACCAATACACCACGCGCTTCTAGTTGCATATATAAATAAAAATCAACTCTTGGTTAACGTGAAAATATGCAGAAGGAAACCACTTAAAGATTGTATTGGAGTCACAAGAGATCAACTCAATGCTTTACAAAGACTAATAGGTCATCTCGGTGCTTCGTCGAGTAATTTCCATTCATAAAAACTCTAAGAGCAATTGGGTTTACTTGACATTTTACATATACTTTCCGGCTAACATGCAACTATTTGTTAAAAGAAAAATTAAATATTTAACAAAAATACGAAGAGCAAGGAATGATTGCCAAACTAAATTACATTTTTTTATTAAGAGCTTCAAACATTTTATAATACGTAGCATCATCCATAAGTCAGTAAACATCTAACATTTTTTTAATATTATCTGCGTTATTCGGACTATTGTCCTTATCTTCATTGTAATCTGTACAACGTTTTGATCGATATGCTCTCCGGCCTTCTTCAGGTATTTCTTGTCGGACTCGGGAACCTTCTCGGACTCGGGAACCTTCTCAGACCCGGGAACCTTCTCAGACTCGGGAACCTTCTTTTCGAACTCGGGAACTTTCTTGTCGTAGTCGGGAATCTTCTTGTCGTAATCAGGAGCTATCGTAATAGTCCGAATAACACATATATACTAATCATCAAGCATCATCTCAAACATTCAGAGAAATATTCTTTTTAATATACATAATTACGAACCCCTCTGCACGCGTAGTATGTCACACAGTCAATTTCTTTAGCGAAATTCGTCTTGTATCTTGTCCTCAATAAAAGTATTTCTTCATTTCTTGTGGTCTGGTAAGCTGAAATGGAATTCAATGAAACAAGGGAAGGAACAGAGATGAGGATGACTTTAGAGTAAGACCTTTTTAGCGGGTTCACACTATTTCGTTGAGGTGGGTATTTCCCGAGCCAGTCAATAGGTGTTTTCTCTATAAAATCTGGGAGTCAAAGAGGCTGAGACACCTTTTGGCGCCAAGAGTTTCTTTTGCGCATTGTTATTTTTGTGTCTTTTATATATCTATTTTATTTTGTTTTATTCATTTTTATTTGTTTTAATCTTACTTTTATTAATCCCCACACATATAATTTCCTTTTGCAGCTATCCGCTTGTCGCATTTCGACCAGTTGAAGCCGATAATCACGAAGACAAGATTTTAAACAAAACCAAAACTAAAAAAAAACGACAAAAAAAAACAACAAACAAACAAAAAAACAGACTAGATGCATAAGAAATTGATTTCAGAGTTTCCATTCGCCAAGATTGATTTCCTACCAAAGGTTAAATGGCCCGATCCACTCTACTATTTACCCTTAGCTAAAGAAAGGGTATTTAGATATATACCTTTCTCAAGAGTATTAGTATTTTGTGAAATGCAAAAGCCTCGTCCAGGATTTTAATTCGGGTCGCTAAATCCATTCCCTATGATGATAACCATTACACTTTGTGGCTCAATCTTATAGATACAAACCTAACGTTATTCTATACCAAATAACTTTACTCAGTACGGCCCTTATAAAGTACACTTCTAAAAAATAATCTTATATAAAAAAAAGTATTTTTCTGAATGTTTGAGATGAGGCTTGATGATTAGTATTATCTGCGTTATTTAGACTGTTGTCCTCATCTTCATTGTTATCAATGGGCACAATGCCGTGGATAAAGGAGTTAGGGTAAGTCAGTTCTACGTGACAGTTATCTCTGGACTACAGGTTCAATCCTGGTCAAAGGCAGCAATAACATAGAATAATAATTAAAACAGCTTAACGCCTCTACCCTAGCTATAGTTAGCGGGATGAGAACAGGATACACCCGTGAACCGAATAAAGGGTTAGGTCAATGTTTCTTGATGGCTCCCGATTACGACAAGAAAGCACCCGATTACGACAAGAAGGTTCCCGGGTCCGAGAAGGTTCCCGAGTCCGACAAGAAATACCTGAACAAGGCCGGAGGGCACATCGGCCGAAACGTCGTACAGATAACAATGAAGATGAGGGTAATAGTCTGAATAACGCAATTAATACTAAAAATTATGTTATTCTATACCATATATCTTTACTTAGTATCTTCCATAATTAAGTACACTTCTGACAATCGTATTAATAAAAAAAACTTAATTTTATTCTATACCGAATATCATTACTCAGTAGCTCTAATACACTCGGAAAAGATATCCATCTGTGGCGTTAGTTTCGTATTCGCCTGGGGAGTTGTCTGCACGTTTAGTTCGCTGGGGCCGTTTATATTTAAGCGGCGGGTTTGAACGTCTCTTTCTCTTTGCCTGTTCCTCGACCTACGAGACACATGGGTTATAATCTGGTCTAACCCCCTCTTGTTGGGGCCTTGGGACCCCCTTACATTACTGTAAGTGATTTATACAGCATGGACTATTCTTAGTCTCATGTCTGTACCTTTATGTTTTTCCTCCTACTTTTGTATGTATGTTTGTACACCTATGTATTATGTACCCAGTTTATCCATGTGCTGTACCATATTAAATGTTTGTCTATCAACCTTTGTCGGAGTTTTATCTTCAAGTATATATCACTTTGAATTTTACACATCCAACGATTTATCCTCCTGACATGGATAAATAGAAGGGCATACTGGGCTCATTAACCTTAGTATGGTAACTGGTCTAGAATAAAAACTGGATCTAAGCCTGTTGAAATTCTGTTACAAATGATGTTATGTGGCATATGTACGTTACGGATGGGCTGAGTAAATACATACTCGGCAAGAGCAACTAAATCATTGATCATTTGTATTGTTTAAGACATATCCCAGGTAAGTGAACTCCTCTACAATTTTCAGTGGGTGGTGTTTAATGAGGAGTTCAGGAATTGGAGGTTGACACATGTTGAGAACTTCTGTTTTCTAAACATTGATGACAAGCCCTTATCGTGAGTAGCCTTCAACTACAGCCTTGATGATGTGCTGTAGTCAATCTGGGGAAGAGCTGACAAAAAGCTGTATCATCTGCATACTGCAGTTCGTGTATTGACTCAACGGTGACAAGTGTCTTGGGTTTCAATCTTAGCAGGTTAAAAAAAAAAGATTGCCTTCTAATCAGTAGGATATGCGGACACAATCTGTCGGGTTTATGTTCTATTTGGCAATTTTCATAAATAGAAGGGCATATTGCGCTCATTAACCTTAGTATGGTAACTGGTCTAGGAGAAAAACTGGATCCAAACCTGTTGAAATTCTGTTGATGTGATTGTTTACGACGGGGTGAGTAAATACATACTTGGCAAGAGCAACTAAATCATTGATTGATTGTTAGTCTTTGTCTAAGATGTGGTGGCTGGTCACTCAGCATATACTGACTCCATAGAGAACACATGTGGAAACACTGAGACCAAATGGGGGCTTCAAGGAATTCACAAAATTGGGATATTAAGGGGTTCACGCCTTTCTCAAGGGTCAGAAAGTGAATTTAATAGCGTGATTTAAGTTCGAACTCGCTTACGACGATATTGCCGTCCATCGCGTTAACCACAACGCCATGGGGACTTCCTTACATGTATAAGATGTGAGGATAGTAGAAAGTAAGTAAAGTCGGCGGAGTGCCTCTTGTCGGTATCAGCCGGACAGCGAGGAAGTCTGTCTCCTTTTCATTAGAGCTAGACCAGGGATATTTTTTGTCAGAGATGGAGCACTACACATACCACCAGTTTTTCACTTTACTCCACTGATCTAATATGTGATACTCATACTAATTGTTGAGGGCCGACATCGAACCGGGAAGCTTATGCTCCCGATGCAGATGCTCTACTGAATGACCTAAACAGGTTCTTCTGAGGGTATGATGGGATTCACACCTTTCCCAAGGGTAGTGGGTCCGAAAGTTAACGTAATAGCGCGATTGAAATCCAAACTAGTTTACAATGATATTGCAGTCCAACACGTTAGCCACTGCGTCACGTGGATTTCTATGCATGTATAAGATGTTAGGATAAAATCGCACATAATAAAGGACGGAATCGTGTTCCAATTATTATCATTGTCTTGTCACAATCTTTTAATACTGAAGATTCAGTCTCAATTTGTCTGTAACCGAAACTACCTCATCTTACGTCAATACATAGAATAAAAATACAACCTTATATTATATACACTCAAAATTTGAGTATGCAAACTTGTTGTTTTTTTTAAATTAATAAATACATGCCCTATATAGTATATTCATATATACTTTGTTTTATTTGAAAATATATTTAAAGTTAGCTAACATATAGAGTTTTACGATAAAATTATTTCAAACAATAAATAGTATTTTTTTCAGTATGAAAATGTTAGCTAAAAATTTTACAAATAAATAGATATCTCCGATTTTGTGTTAAATTTTTTGTGTAAATTATTCAAAATAATTATTTAATTAATAATTAATAGATGCACCCAACATTTCATGTGAGGGGGACATAACTAATTTTCCGTTTCAAATTGTTTTATTTTCTTATTTTTACATCGCCCTAAGGCGTTTTTTTTTTCTCGCTAGTCAAATATAATATTCAGCTTTGTGGCTGGAAAAGCTCGGATGAGATAGGGAAAAAAATAAAAACTTGGCGATTTGATTCTAAAGGGAAGAACGTTCTTGTAATGTAGACAAATCCGACACACCTTGTAGCACGTCGAGGAATGGTCGGACTGGAATTAAGTATCTTTTGAGCAATAAACGTAAATTGATTCTGCACTATTACATACAGCTACACATAGATGCATACACATATGCATTTACCTACACACAGCAGTATACATAAATTCACGACATTTACGACAGCGTATTTCCCAAAATACTACCACATGTAAACGTCCTCACACACTCACATACACACACACACAATGGCATACACATTTTCTTCATTCTTCTGTTACCAGTCATACGATTAGATCTTCTCTCTCTCTCTCTCTCTCTCTCTCTCTCTCTCTCTCTCTCACTCACACACACACACACACACACACACACACACACATATATATATATATATATATATATATATATATATATATGCATATATATATGCACCTACATATATAACTCACACAAATATAACATTTTTGCTTCCTTCATTTACGACAGCTATAACTGACGACAATGTCCAGGACGTCAACCCATAAATCAACTGGCCATTATAACTCAAGTCGTTTGACCTCATTTCATCAAGGGAGATAAGTCAGTGGCTTTGATAAGAAGAACTGATGAGTAGCCGCGCGTTGTTACTTTATTAGACGACTTGAATAGAGCCAACGAGGCTGTTCAATCGGCGAATATTAACGGTCGCTCGCAACACAAGAGACATTATAAAGAACTGTAATGACTGCAAATACAAAATGACATAGAAAAACATAATAAACGACAGAAGACTCCCCATCAACATTAACTCTAGTGACAATAAAATTTTATCATTATTAATAATATATTAAGACCAATAAATGACAGAAAAGAGAGATCATGATAATTCTTCAATTATAAGATAGTGATCATTGTTATATGAACTGAATTGCTCCAAGATGGTTCACATATAAATACTTGATTTCGGGCAGATGAACAAGTAATGATAGCAATAATTATATTTACTGGTTAGAAACAATATAAAATTGCACGTTTAATTTGGTTTGATTTAACGGCATATAAACCCCAGTGGGTGTTAAGTTTTTATGGGCTATCCTTTGGCCTTAAAGCAGGAGCGCTTCACCAGTGGAATTGCGTCCCTGGTAAAGAGTCCCTCGATAATGAATCCTTTGATTCCTCTGGTAAAGAGTTCTCAGTTCCTGGTAAAGAGTCCCTCGATAATGAATCCTTTGGTTCCTCTGGTAATCGTGTAAGTCCTTCCTGGGTACTGGTAAATATCTGGTAATCCTATTTCCGTTCTCAGTGAGCGTAATTGTAATTATGACCAGTGGGGTGGGGGTAAATAGTGTGTCCTCCACACAGTATGGTTAGTGATTGGTTGCATGGACAACTCACGTGACCTTGGCTAGTCTATAAATCCAGATGGGGAATTAGAGCACACCGTATATACTAAATATTCCAACAGTGGGTTTTTATGTTTTTCTTTCATCTTTTTCTCTTTTTCAATCAGGTAGAAGACTGCTCTTACTGATGAGTTAAAGCGACAATTTTTCCAAGTTGTATCAGTGTTAGCTTGGTTTGGTTTGGTTTGGTTTGTTTTACGCCAAATCAACCTCAGTGGGTCATTTAATGCCGACAAAGTTTTGAAATAAATTCATTCTTAATGGATACTCAGTTCTTTTTTATAAACACATTTTTCTATTTTACCACTCCATGTCAGAGTGGACCAGCAATGGTGATGAAGGGTGCTCCACATTCCAGACCTCAGAACTAGAACCTCACCATCAGATAGAGTTTAACGTCCTTCTCAGGACATGAATACCCTCAGTCACCGCCTTCTAGCACATTTATGATAAAAAGGGTCGGGGCTTGCTATGAGGGCAAAAGGGTCTGGACATATAAGTGTGAGGGTTTGACATAACCAGCCGATTGGTCGGATTGGGACTCTCCGACCGCCCATCTAGCCTAAGTCAGGGTCTAAGGGGTGTGTTGCATGTCATGGACTGCCCAGCCCCTGAAAACGTTTTGTTTTATCAATTCCTGTTGGATATTCAATTTTCAAACACATTTTTGAAATGCATTATTTATATGTTTGAACCATTGATAGGACCATAATTGATACTACAACTCCGGGTCATAGTGAACCTTGGAGTAATGTCAATGAAAATGTACTCCACTCTCGACAGAGTTCCATAATTGGAACTCTGCCACTAGATGCATTTTAACATCATACCCAGTACACACATTTTCGTTTTGTATTTACCAAACGTTTCCGCACGACCAGGATGAGACCGAAGGTCAATCCTATAATGAAAAAGCTAGCACAATTACCTCAACATTGCACAAAGCCTAAGAAAAGTTTTTTTTTATGTTCATCCAGTAATATTCATTACATTTAAATGTGTACATCGACTTCGCTTCAAGTTCGAAAGTGATTTCAATATTTCTCCTTAACGAAAGGTGTGTAAATTTACACTAATCTTTTCCCCTTTCCACTTCAACACAATTTGTTCATATAAACGACCCGTATGTAAACAACTCTCCTCTAGTGACTATCATTCCCAACCAGGGTATTCTGCAAAGTATATGATACTACTACTACTTGCTGTCCATCGTATCCGATGATGACACCACGCGAATCATTTTCCTCCAATTCAATCGGTCTGTGGTTGCGTCTTGCCAACTGCCTATGGGGATATTCAAGTCCTTCAGGTTTTTTTATGTTGTCTTTGCATCTGAGCTTTGGTCTACCGATTCTACGTGATCCTCCTCTCAGTTGAGAGTACATAATCTGCTTTGGTAGTCTGTCATCCCCAAGTCTATTTAAGCGGTCAGCCCATCTCAGGTTGCGTTGGACAAGTATTTCATGCATGCCAGGGAGTCCAGTTCTCTTCAGGATGGTCCTGTTTGAAACATGTTGCCACCACCTGACATTTAATATGCTGCGCAAGTGACGCATGTAGTAGACATGTAGTCTATAGGCATCCGCTTTGAATATATGTAGTAGACATGTACCTATGGGCATCCGCTTTGTATATATGTAGTAGACATGAAGCTATGGGCATCCGCTTTGTATATATGTAGTAGACATGTAGCCTATGGGCATCCGCTTTGTATATATGTAGTAGACATGTAGCCTATGGGCATCCGCTTTGTATATATGTAGTAGACATGAAGTCTATGGGCATCCACTTTGTATATATGGAGTAGACATGTAGTCTATGGACACACACACACACACACACACACACACACACAACCATATATATATATATATATATATATATATATATATATATATATGATATCTGGAAGCTAATTTATATATTCTATCTTTTTCTGTTGTCATAAATGGATTTTCTCTAGCGCTAGATCTGGGTTATTTTGCCTCAAAACATTACCACACATACTGTGATATTCCTGGCTAGGTTGGCGAGGGCTGGTTTTTCACCATGTAAGAATCTACTGACTGTGTGATATTCATAAGTAAAGTGTGCTACATATCATTGATAGAGCACTTGGTTTGAAAATCGCTAAGACAAGAAACGTTCAGTTAACAAGCATTTTTTTCACTACCCTAACACACGCACACACACACACACACACATACATACATATATATATATATATATATATATATATATATATATATATATATATATATATACTCAATTACATGAATGCAGACTAGTAAAAGCAGTCCCATTGCACCACTATGGTCTTATTCACACTGTCAGAATTTCATTCAGAGGAGGAGTTTATGTGGACAACTGTGAGAAGTCCTGGTATAGAGAGGGTTTCACTTCCACGACCATCTGTTTAACCCATAACATTTGGTTGAAAATGTGTTAAGACTGACTTCAGCAGTTTACTAACCTGATATACCCGTCCCAGTCGGGGGTCCAGTGAGCTTCAGCCGCTGGATTGGTAAAGTAAATTAATAGCGTCGATCCCAGGGGCTATCCCCCCCAGCAAATTCCTGCCCCCTTGATTTAATGGGGCAGAGCTGGGTTTTTGCCCCAGCGCTTGAGGCACCCCCTCGAGGGGAATGCCGACGGGATCGACGCATTTTTTGTGCCTACCACCCATGAGCATCGGCTTGTAGGTGGGCCCACATGAAAATGTCTTGTGTCACGCCCTCATAAGTGGGATGAGAGGCAAATATCCTGACCAGCAGTTTACTTACTTGATATACCCGGCCCACTCGGGGGTCCAGTGAGCTTCGCCGCAAGACCAGTAAAGTAAATTAATAGCGTCAATCCCAGTGGGGGGGGGTATCCACTAGGCAATACCTGCCCACTTGATTTAAAGTTGCAGTCCTGGGTTTATTGCCCAGCGCCTGAGGCGCCACCTTGAGGGGGATGCGACGGTATCGACGCAATTTTTTCCACCTGCCATGCATGAATCTCGGCTTGTGAGTGGTCCAGGTAAATAGGACATTTGTGCTTGACCTTGTACAAGTGGGGTACGAGGAAAATATACCTGACTTCAGCAGTCTCGATGTGTCGACGACGTGTCGTTATTAATATTAATTTTCAGCTGTGTACACTTTAATAATTAAATTTCAAAATTTAAGATTCAAATTGTGTAAAGCTTAAGTTCCGATAATTTCTTTTTAGTTCATGTCGTTAACGTAAAATGATCAAGACTAGTTAACGAGATAGAGAAATAGTATTAATTGCAGAACTTCGTATAATGAGATTTTCAAAACTGACTAGGATTATTAATTAGTAAATTAATCATTAACTACCTCAGAGTATTCGTGCAAATTCCAGATTTTATAAGTTTTTGTATTTCTTCTTTTGAGACATAAATTATTAAACAAATTTCAAAAAGACACACATTATCTAATTAGAATAAAATGCACCCGTAAAATAACATACTCGTTAATTCTTTCTTGCGTGAATTTAGAAATTATTTAGAAGTTATTATCATTTATTTATTACTTCTCGTTACATGGTTCCTTGAAAAATATATGAATAAATAAGACTAATTAGAATAGATCGGATTTAATGTGCAGTTTCTCAACTGTTAACAAGTGCTGACATTTATCAAAATTGAATAATTTGTTAATTAGTTTTACGCCTTGCGACTTTTTTTGGCTTAAATAATGTTTTTGCTTAAATGCAAACTTTCCCAAAAAGTTTTCAAATTTGTTTCTGTAACTCACGCTTTTTTCATACTCTATTTCTCCTCACTTCATATATATATATATATATATATATATATATATATATATATATATATATATAATATATATAAGATAAATATATAAAGGTTTTACATATCTCTTTATTAGGTGACAAAGGAAACATTCACAACCATATTGGTTTCATGCGATGCAATCATCAGGTAAACATGTTTCAAATGTAAGGAAATTCGAAAAAAATTCAAAAAATTCAATAGACATGGGATGCGTATGATTGGATAAAATGATGTGCGTATGTATGTGAAGGTAAGTTGAATGTATGAGGGTGTTTATGGGCTGCATAAAGGTTGCGTACGCGTAGTAACTGGTCACACTCATAATACGTTGTTCTGTGAATGTGTGGCATTTTAACAGTGACCATCTCACACACTATATATATATTTATATATATATATATATATATATATAATATATAGTGGCTCCCCCTCTGTATATGTATAGATTAATTTTAAGTGGCGTAGAACTGGTTTCAGTTCAGAGATGTCCTTCGCCTAGACTGGTTGCCATACCAATTTATACCAAGTTTAAAGAGTTCTCTCTGTATTTCTATTTACCAATAGATGGAGGGAGACTAGTTGGAGACATGCATTTACCAATGATATTTAAAAAATAGGCATAATTATATATATTGTGTGTGAGGGACTTTTAAAAATATATATATATATATATATATAATATTATATATATATAGTTAATTCCTTGTTAGTATTGGAGAAATGATAATAAAGTGCTCAGTTACTTTTGTAAGATGTATTCATTTAATTATAGTTTACAATACATTTTCCGTTTACCAATGGTTTAAGAGCCTCATATTTAGGTGATTAGTCGTCATCAGAAACGTTCACCAAAAAAAAGGGAACGTTTCTGATGATGACCAATCACTTAAAGGTGAGGCTCCGAAACCATTGGTACAACGGACTCTTAAATGGATTAACTATATATAATATATTATATATATATATATATATATATATATGTGTGTTGTGTGTGTGTGTGTGTGTGTGGTGTGTGCGTGAAGATATTTGTATTTTCATATGTGTGTTAGTGTATATCTTTATACTAGGGTAAGTCAAATGCACTGAGGATGCAGGACAATTGTTGGGGGGCTATACAAAACGATGTCGTTTTATTGCGCATGCGCTTACACCGGCCCTTGAGCCCGTTCCATTTCCACTTTTGGCTTGACAGTCATTTCTGATGGACCTTTCCATTGACCCTAACCCTAAGTATGACGTTCGCACCGTTATTCGGTTTTAAAAATGCAAATGATTACACCAATTGAGGTTTATCCCGCAATTAACGGAAGTGTATGGCGAGTCGTGTAGTGATCTAAGAATTTTGCAACGACATGAAAACGGTTCCTCAAGAAACGAGCTGTTATGACATGGACATACTGTTGACTTTTCTTGATATAAGGTGTGTGCTAATGCCTATTCTTTATTCATAGACTCGGCGATAATCATGTGACCCTATCCTTGGCCAATCATTGGCAGTACTCTGTTGCTGATATTGTTATTTATACCGGCTGTTCTGGTCATACCTACGCATATTGCTTTGAACCTTCGTGGACGACGGAACATAGGATTATATCACTGGACCTTTGACACACGTAGGATTCCATAACTCAGGACTTATTCACTTACCAAAGGATTCTATAGCTCAGGACTTACTTACTTCAAGTCATTTTAACTGGCCAGGGATGGCGGTCAGATACTTAGTTCATAAAAAACTGCCACAGCGCTACAAAAATGCAACGATCGAAGTGGCGATAATGTAGAAATATAATCATGTCAAAATTTAAAATGGTGTAATCATCATTGACAATAAACAAATAAAAGTTTTTGTGGTTTTTAAATATTTAAAGGTCTAACCCTTGATATTACCTACGTGCGTATATTTAGTTTCATATTACACAGGTATTACTAATAAACTGCAAAATATAGAGATGCTTACATTCAAACCCTCGTATCATTTTTCTTATATGGGGTCGAAATGATAGAAAGGTGTTTTTGTTACCAATATTTGTGGGGAGTTGTAGTGTGATATTTGTTCAGTTGTTAAGGTTTATTGAGTGTTTTTTTTTCTTTTATATATACTAGCAATATATGCACCCTCCGGGTGCAAGTATTTAAGTTTTAATGTAATGAAATATTGTATTAAATTAGAAAAGGCTAATGAAACTAAATAAGAATACAGATAAAAGATGATTGAAACAGAGGGAGTATAATAAAAAATGGAACAACTGAAACTTACTCTTCCATCACTCTCGTCTTTCATTGTTATTTTTTCTAATTTAAGTATTTAGTTAAAAGAGGAAGTAAAGAATAAAATGACAGTTATTTTATCTTGTTAATGGATTTTCATTTAAGAATCATTGAAGAGATTTGCTTGTATTCATTAGAATAAAACCAAACAGTTAGAAATCAATAATACCAAGCACATATTTATTAATTCGATTTTTGTAATATTAATATGCAAATTAGCCTTCCCGTTCACACTGTAAACCGCTATTTTGTTGTATATATAAATATAATTGCATGTTGTCAGTAAGTAGACATAGTTAACAGTATTAATAATGTAAGACAATTTTATTAATAATTGAGGTTTAGATAAAAATAAAATCATGGAGAATGTGAATGTCAATAACTAGAGAATTGTGACTTGAGTAGGAATATAGTTTCGGTTACAGACAGAAAAACACACAATCTCCATTATAATAAGATATATATATATATATACATGTTGAATTAAACAAAATACACATCGCTGTTTAACAATTTTATTTTTGATCTTTCGAGTTTTCTGGCCAACTTTTTAATGTTTGGGTGGAATTCGTGGATAAGTCCAAAAGTTCAGTTCCGAGTACTTTCGGCACTTCGAAGTGCCATCATCAGGGTTGATGTGTTCCAGTTTTTAAAAAAAATATATTAATGTGGAGGCTGGAAGGAGATTAATTGGTGAGAAAGGTGTTAAGGCATTTTAAAATGTGTGTACTGCATTGGATTATATATATATATATATATATATAATATATATATATATATATATATATATATATATAAATAAACAAGTCGTCGGGTGGCCTAAAGTCGGTATCACCAATCAGCGAGGGGGTCTATTCCCTTTTCCCTAGCGCTAGACCAAGGAGATTGTTTTTGCGTCTGAGGTGGAGCACCACGCCTAGCACTAGCTCCTTACTTTGCCGCACAGATCCCTGTGCTACCCATACGCTAGTTGGCGAGGGCCGGTATCGAACTAGGAACCTTGTGGTTTCTGGCCGAACGCTCTACCAACTAAGCTAACCCGTCCCTTTACCGGGAAATAGAATATCGAGTTAATCGCAACATCGACCGCCGAGACAATTATTAACCGAATAAAGGTTATAAAGAATATGAAATGCTCACTAACTTAGTAGAGCGGATTTAGTATAAATGAATAAATCAATAACCATCTTATGTTTCACCAAAAAGGATCATCAGAGTAAATATTAATAAATTAATCAATAAATTCATTAATATCAAAAAAATTTACACATGTTTTTTTTGTTTTTTTTACATTGCAAAAACCTTTTTTCATATCACGTCTGACATTTGACACAATCGTTTTTCATATTTGACTTTTGAATGATACAATCAACTATCTAGCGTTCATTTTCGATGCAAACCGCTTTTAATGGCTAATTTCTTTGTGCGAGGCTATAATTGTATCATTCACTTCTAATTGTTTATAATTCATCAATATATTGATTAATTCATTACCATTAATCCTGATGACCCTTTTTGGTGAAACTTAAGTAGGTTATCTCTCTCTACCT
>CM042162.1:41856728-41896728 GCA_023376005.1 Doryteuthis pealeii | reverse complement strand
CCCAGTCGTGTCTAGTTTTGTATTCTCGTTGTGCTAGTTTGTTACATTCGCAGAGTATATGGTTAACAGTCTTATCTCTATTACCGCAAAGTCTACCTTTACTATTTTGTTGGGTCTTATCAATTTTCACTTTGATGTAGTTTGTCCTTATGGCATTATTTTGTGCAGCAATTATAAGTGATTCCGTTTCTCTTTTGAGGTTTCCCTTTCTTAACCATGTCCAAGTCTTTTCATGTGCAACCTCATTTATTTGTCGTTTGAAGCGTCCGTATAATTGTTTTTCTTCCCATTTTTGTTTTCTAGTCTTTGTCGTTTTTCTGTTTGTCCATCTGCCGTTTCTACTATTGTTGGCCGCCATAAGTAATTTGTCTTTGCTCTTCCTTGTGTAATCTTCAAGTTGTTGGATTGTGGTTTCTACGCATTCCTCTATGTTGGCAAGACCTCTTCCCCCTTCCTTTCTTGACACATACAATCTATCTCTATCATCTCTAGGGTGGAGAGCCTTGTGCATGGTCATTAATTTTCTCGTCCTTTGGTCTATCTGTCTGAGTTCTTCTTATTATTATTTAAATTACCTATATTTTCATAAATACTATTATTATTCCTTTGCATTTCCTTAAGGTTAACATCCCCATAATGATTTTGAATCACATTCTACATTTTTCGGAAACTTTTCCGAACGGAACCTATGGGTGGCAAGAAGGTTTAACGTTATAAGGTTTAAAAGGTGGCTGTGGGTTATTCTTGGTGCGTGTTGCTATGGTTTAGCTTTTAACACCATCGTATTTGGTGATCGCGTTGAAAATGAAGGAATTCAAGGAGAGAGAAAGCAAAGAGACAATGACAAAGGTGGTTTTATGATTTAGGTTTATTCACCGGTCATAAGCCACTACGTACCAAAAAATATCTCTTTGGCAAATTTTGGTGACTGATACACTTGAGGCATAAACTCGAATTGCCTAGATATTCTCTTTGGGGTCAGGAAGTGGGTCCTTCTGGTGAAGTTTCATGGGAGTTTGTGTATCTTTTTATTTATTCTTTAATCTTAATTTTATTTTAATTCCCACAAACCCAGGGTGGATGGTTTCTGGGCATGGAGAGGTGGTAAGGAATTTCACGGTTTTAAATTATTGCGTTTGAGACTTTGTTATTCCTTTCTGCTATTGCATATTGAATTGATATTTAAACCACTTGTAATATAGCATTAAGTGCTCGGGAAAATAAGTTTTCAAAGTGATTAATCTCTTCGACTAAAGTTGCTGCATGCAATAAACTATTTAAAAATACTCTTTTTTTATATCGATACATTGTTATGTTGCCAGACATAAATTATATATGACCCTGAATCTCGGAAGTAAAGTACACATCGTTTACGAAACAAAAATTACTATATTAGAGAAACCATTTGACAGAATAAATAGTTTCTATTGAAAGAAATGGTCACCTACGTGTATAAGTTTGTATTGAATTTCAATTGATATCTAAGAACTTTTCGGAACTGTTGCATGCAAATTGTTCTTTGATGTGGACTAAGTAACAGAATATTGCCTTTTATTACATTACATTTATTCTTGGCTCAATGAGGTGGAGAAAATTTAATTGTACTTTTTCTACATAAGCAAATTCAAATGAAAGCTCGCTCAAAGCAGATTGTGATAGACAGAACACGTATAATAAAAGTAAACGATCATGGCATTATTCAGAAAAAAAAAGAACGTTTACATTCAAGATTCAGTTAGATACAAAAGCCATATATTTACATTAAATAACATTAATCAACTTGGTGCTGTTTTATCTGCAGTTTTTAACAACTGAAATTAAGGAAAATATAATGTAATCGACACAGTTATCATTTTATCTCGGAAGTGTTTGCATAATGTACTTAAAGTGAAAAATTTGGAACTTTGATTTTCGGCAGTATAAAAAGGTGAAAGTAAATACGACGTAGAAGTAGTAGTTGAAATAATAATAATAATAATAATAATAATAATAATAATAATAATAATAATAATAATAATAGAGACCATCCAAACAATAGCATTGTTAAGATCAGCTAGAATACACAAAAGAGTCCAGGAGATCTGAGGAGACATAATGTCATTAAATCTTCAGTGAACCACCATATATGGCGGTTGTGAAAAACTCTCATGAAGTGAATAATAATAATAATAATAATAATAATAATAATAATAATAATAATAATAATAATTGCTGCACAAAATAATGCCATAAAGACAAACTACATCAAAGCGAAAATTGATAAGACCCAACAAAATAGTAAATGTAGACTTTCCGGGAATAGAGATGAGACTGTTAACCATATACTATGCGAATGTAGCAAACTAGAATAGAAAACTAGACACGACTGAGTTGGGAAGGTGATCCACTGGGAATTATGCAAAGAAATTAAATTTTGACCACACAACAAAATGGTATATGCATAAACCAGAATCTGTTCTTGAGAATGAAACGCACAAAATCTCTGGGACTTTGAAATTAAAACGGATCACCTTATCCAGCAAGAAGACCAGACCTAGTGTTGATTAACAAAACAGAAAAGAACTTGTCAACTGGTGGATTTTGCAGTGCCAGCAGATCACAGGGTGAAGTTAAAGAAAATGAAAAAATTGACAAATATCTGGACCTTGCCAGAGAACTGAAAAAGTTATGGAATATGAAAGTGAAAGTTATACCATTGTGGTTGGTGCGCTTGGAACGGTCCCAAAAGGATTGGAAAGGGGCTTGGAAAGATTGGATATCAGAGGAAGGATTGAAACCATTCAGAACACTGCACTGTTGCAATCTGCCAGAATACTCAGAAGATTCCTGGAGACCTGAGGAGACTTGCTGTCACTCAGATTCCAGTGAAAGAGCATCAGCTAACACTGATGTGAAAACTCAAAAGGAGTAAATAATAATAATAATAATCAAGGATTTTCAGATAAAAGCCGACCCTTAACCAGGACCAGAATACCAAATCTAGTGTTAATTAACAAGAACAACATTCTTGTGATCTAGTGGTTTTTGCTATTTTGCCAGACCCCAGAGACAGAAAGAAAGTAAGCTAAAAGATAGATAAGTACTTCGACCTCGCCAGAGAACTAAATAAACTATGTGACACGAGCGTGATGATGATACCAATTGTAGTTTATGTCCTTGAAACGGTCCTCAAGGGTTTGGAAAAAAGATTGGAGGACTTAAAAATCAGAGGAATATTGGGGAGCATCCAGACAACAGAATTGTTAAGATCGGGTAGAAGAGTCCTGGAGAGTTGAGTCCCCCTGACTCCAGTGAAACACCTTCAGCTACTGCTGATCTGTAAAACTCGCAAAATAACAACAACAACAATAATTACAAAAACTAAAGATTAAAAAAATTCTTTTAACACTATTATTGTGATAAAATAACCTGATAGTCGAAGTAACATTATAACCACGTACACGCACACAAACATACACCCAAACACACGCACACACACGCACACACACACACACAGACATATATATATATATATATTATATATATATATATATATATATATATATATATATATATATATATAAAACCACAGTTGAAGATTCAAGTTTGTTTTCCTACTCAATGATTAACTATTTTAAACTGAAATATATACCACTATTTTAATTTATTTCATTTTTAAAATCTAATTTCATCCTCTTTTACGTTTTTTTTACTAATAGGTATTTCATGGAAATCTACTTTTTTAGAAAATTGAAATTCAACTGAAATACAACTTCAAATGGCTTTATTTACTAATAATATATGCGATTGAAATAGTTTGTGGTTAAATACTTTCCCAGAGGTTATATCATAATCTTGTAGAATTTAAATATTCAGAATTGCAAAACATAACTAAATGCCTGTATAGTTATTATGTCTGAATTAAAATAAATAATTACTCTATTCCACTCCCACCAACCCCCTCACTTCGTGTCTGCACTCTTATAAAAGATTCAATTTTGGGCGCCACTTTCTTCCCAGCCAAAGGTAAGAAAAGCTTCATTTTTCTATCTTAAATAACAATTACCTTATACAAACTTACTGGGTAGAGAGAAGTGGGTTGGCTTAAAGGCGCGACTGGAGTTCGAACACCTTTCTTCCGATGTCACCGTCCAGTACGTTAGCCACTACACCACGGAGATTACCCCTTCGTATAACTATGGAAAATGCGCGTATTTTAGTCGTCCAAATAAAGTAGTGTAATCTTTTTTTATAATTACCTTATACAAACTTACTGGGTAGAGAGAAGTGAGTTGGCTTAAAGTCGCGACTGGAGTTCGAACACGTTTCTTCCGATGTCACCGTCCAGTACGTTAGCCACTTCACCACGGAGATTCTCCATTCGTCTAACCCTGAAAAATACACGTATTACAGTCGTCTAAATAAAGTAGTGTAATCTTTTTTATAATTACCTTATACAAACTTACTGGGTAGAGAGAAGTGGGTTGGCTTAAAGGCGCTGAATAGCCTGGTTTCGACCTTGTAAATTACTTCTCAGACTCATCACGTTTCTTAGAAGAAACAAAACAGTTGACAGCCGGATAGATTGAATAATAAATGTCAAACATAAATATATTGGACGATTCTAGTTCCATTTTACGGCTTAATTTCCCAGATGACTTATTACCTTGTGTTTTGTAGCATTTTCTGTTTCTATTTTAATTTTTTTTTTTATTTTTCTTCTTTTTTTTTGCCAGCGTTTGCGGAGAAATGTTCGACTGACTTGATTAGGAGATGACATCCCGACTTTCTTATTAGATTTACTTCGATCAAATAAAGAAGTGTCAATTTTCAAGTTGCTTAAAAACAAATACGAGAGAAGAACGGAAACCTTACTCCATCATTTAGACATTAATTAGGAGGAGAATTTAATCCCAATTGTCTTGTCTGAATCTTTGTTTGTCCTTTGCAACTATGGTGCGTACGTAGATAAATCTGTATGCATACCTGTGCTCAATAGACACATCTATATGATCCTTGTCACTGTACAAATAATACAATAATAATTTATTTATAAAGATAAAATCACTATCATAAAAGATAATACCCAAATATGTTTATAGATATACATAGTAACCCAGGAACAGAGTCCGCATGGCGTAGCGAGTGAGGTGCTGGACTGTGACACACACACTGATATATGGGGGGTATATAAAATATAAATATATATATATAAATTAATATATATACACACACACACAAACACAAACACACACACACACACACACACACACACACACACATATATATATATATATATATATATATATATATATATATATATCAGTGTGGTTACATTGACATATCTAACTACTTATCTCAAATTGATTATATCAAGCTAGCTATCACTCTACTCATATTGGGACATCGTAGTAAGCTAGTTCGAACTCATGTCTCGCTATAAAGTTAACTTTCGGACAAATACATTTGGGAAGGGTATAAATTCCCTGATCCCCAGCTATAGGTTAATTATTACCACAACAAAAAAAGGAGACACAGAATCGCCTGGCTTAATGGTATTCGACTATCAAAAATAGACGTGGTTGGTCAAATTTCAAACAAAGCTGTGTACGTTTCCCTTGGCGCTAATGACCTTGGGAAATGCCTTAATCCATCTATTTTCACACCAGCTATGGGTAAAGGGGATGTCAAACTGATACAATTAGTTTTGTTAGCTCAATTGGTCTAGGGGGAGTATGCATTTATCTAATTCATCCGCCCCGAACATGATATAACACAGGATCAGTTTTGAGCCGAGTTTAACACGGTTGAATTGAGAGTTTTCCTTCTAATTGACTGTTTACCATACTAAGGTTAAAATACTAAGGTTTTTAAGCGAAGTAAGGCTACTTTAAATGCAGAGTTATTATTCACATTGTTTAAGCAACTAGTCTCGCCGGCAGAAAGTTCATTTAGCAATTGATTTGAGGACAGTGACAAAAACTTAAATGCTTTCTGTCCTCGTCTCTCATTGGCCCTTTTCTACCGAAAGTACCTGCTGCTGCTGGGAAAGTTCATAAATATGAGTGACGATTTTGCGTATATCTTATAACCAGATATTCCAACATCCATGACTTGCAACAGTCCATTTTGTCTCTTACTCAGGCTAGACAAGCACTCATAAAGGCCCCATCGATAAATCAGCGGGTCACGTCAAGATATACACCTACGAGATTGTTTCGACTCTATTTCCCTCATAACAACCTCCAAGTTTTTTATCATTATGTGCTAGAAGGCTCTGATTGAGGGTCTTAGAATCCTGGGTATGATGTTAAACCGCATCTAGTGGTGAAGTTTCAATTCTGGAGAATTGTGTTGTACCCTTCTTTGCCATAAATCTTGGTCCACTCTGGCCTGGAGTAGTAGTACCTGTTAATATTCTATAAAAAAACATTCTGTGGTCAAGAATGGTTTTCAAACATCGGACTTCACAGTCACAGAAAACGCTGTAACTTCAGGGGCACAAAAAATGTATTATAGTCTTCCGAGACTGAAATGCCGATACTAATATAATATTATATATATGGAATAAACACATCAAAATGAGTTTTAAAATATGTTTTTCAAAATTGTGTATGAAAAGAAATTAAAATCCAACAAGATGTCCTCGGCATAAAATAACCCAATGGTTGACATGCCGTAAAATCCAATCAACCAACCTCACATTGAAGAAACCAATAACTGTATTCTTTTATTTGGGATACTTTTGTGCGGAATCTATGGAATTTCCGCTGTCTAAGCCAGTTATTATTAATACCATTTCAGTAATTATCTATATGCATCGTTATCAACAATTATATCTCGATAACAATAATTATTACTTTTATCATCATCAATATCAGTGAATGGCTCGCCACGTCGGTTAGACTGAAGGTTTCAGTCAGGATTAGAATTGTCAGCTGACATGGACTTTTGAAATGGTATTATTATGACATACAGACATACTTCTTTCTTCTTTTGCACATTCACATCCGCTTTCTTTCTCAGAAATCTGCTGTCCTTTATTCTATATAATTACACGTCTATCTTGTAAAATACAGTCGCTTGTTGTCATTCCATCTCCATAATTCCTCACTGAATATCATCCGCTTATGTCCGTGCTCCAAGCGCTCTAATCTAATGCGCATAGCCAAAAACAGATTGCTTCTAGCCGTCAAAATGAAGACCTTTCTGTTCCTACGTTGTTCTAAGGTAAAGAGGTTTTGCCAAAAAGAAAGCGCTGAATGGTGCGTTAATATATCAGACGCCAATTGTTGTTTTCCTTACTATGATTGTTAAGAAAGAAACTAATTCATATCGAAGACAAAGCATAAGCCTCTTCGAAATAAGTGGGAGAGTAATAGTATAATGTACTTCGGGGATATACAAATAATTCTCATATATCATTCGGAATTTATCTTATCAGTAAAGAATATTTAGAATCAACGTCAAATATTTGTAAAAATAATGGGCGTCCCTGGAATTAAACCCAAATGATAAGAATGCATAGACAGAGATGAACTCTTTCCAATAATGCGCATATGGACATGTTCAGGTTATTATTTGTTTTATTCGAGTCAAACACGCGTGGAAGAAGCTGTACAAGTCTCCGGTTCAGATAATCCCATCATGTATGCAAGCAATCTGTTTTTGCACACAATAGATTGCAATTGAATTAGCTTCTTCTCTGACCACGTTATCACGCTGAATATAACTAGACATTTCAGTATACACATTTACAATTCAATTTTATGAATATATCCCTTTCTTTCGTTTTCTCTCTCCCCCCTCTCTCTCTCTCTCTCTTCTCTCTTTCTTCTGTCTCAATATCTCTCTCTCTCTCTCTCTCACTCACTCTCTCATCTCTCTCAGTGTAAATCTCTCTCTCTATATATATATATATATACCAATCTCTCTCTTTCTCAATCTCTATCTCTCTTTCTCAATTGTTCTCTCTCGTCTCACATCTCTCTCTCTCTCTCTCTCTCTCACTCACTCAATCTCTCTCAGTGTAAATCTCTCTCTCTATATATATATATATATCTACAATCTCTCTCTCTCTCACAATCTTTCTATCTTTCAATCTTTCTCCCCCTCTCTCTCTCTCTTTCAATTGTTCTCTCTTTCTCAATCTCTCTCTTTCAATCTCTCTCTCTCTCTTCTCTCTCTCTCTCACTTCACTCAATCTTTCTCAGTGTAAATCTCTCTCTCTCTCTATATATATATATATATCTTTCAATCTCTCTCTCTCTCTCTCTTCTTTCTTCTTTCAATCTTTCTCCCCCCTCTCTCTCTCTTTCAATTGTTCTCTTTATGTCTGTCTCAATCTCTCTCTTTCAATCTCTCTCTCTCTCTGTTACTCACTCAATCTCTCTCAGTGTAAATCTCTCTCTCTATATATATATATCTATCTATCAATCTCTCCCCACCTCTCTCTCAATCTTTCTATCTTTCAATCTCTATCTCTCTCTCTCTCTCTCTTTCAATTGTTCTCTCTTACTCACTCACTCTTTCTCAGTGTAGAGCTCACTGAGCAGGTGTTTCCAATAGCAGAGATCATGAAATGGCTAGTTCAAAACACTTGGATACGAAACAATATTTTGAATTCGACGAATGTATATCTTATGTTACAATATACCAGGTGGTGTGCTTAGCCTAATGGATATCATCAAAGGAAACGTAATCGATGACCCGAGTTCAAATCCTGAACGAGGGTACATTTCATTCCGCGCTAATGTACGTGGGAAAATATTGACAACTTGTTCGCACCCGATCTATGCTGCCGGTCAGAACACTTTTAATTCAAACCAGCTTTACTCCGCTTAAAGAATGTCCTTATTGCCTAGTTAGATACACATATTAGGCTTACTAATAAATGACCTTACATATCTTATTTTTTCATCATATTTCCGTTATAAAACTCCGTCTCTATATGAGATAATTTACTATAATCCATCAATATGATCTGTACGACTATTATGGAGTGCATTATAATTAATGTTCTGGGGATTACATCTTTATGCTCTCTCTGTCTGTCTGTCTGTCTGTCTGTCTCTCTCTCTCTCTCTCTCTCTATATATATATATATATATATATATATATATATATAGTGTGAACAAAAATTATTATTAAGACAATCAGGAATATTTCTTGTTTGTTGTTTAATCTCAACTAGTTTCGACCTTCGGTCATCTTCAGGAGAAAATTTATTATTTGAAGAAATTGTTGATACATTATTAGAAAGGGAGCATTATAGAAGAGTTATAAATGTTCAAGTGTTATAGTGGGTTTAACATGCTGTTAAAATCCGGGTAGGCGAGTGTGTTTGATAGTAGCATGTTCATTCGTTGTGAAGAACCTCTATGAGGTAGTTTGTTTTTTTGGATGCTCTTATATATGTGAGGGAGGTGTTCATGGGCGTTGTGTGTATGACTGTATGTGTATACATGTGTATGACTGTATGTGTATACATGTATATGTATGTGTGTGTTTACATATACTGTGTGGGTGTGTGTGTATAGATGTATATGTATGTGTGTGTTTACGTATACTGTGTGGGCGTGGGCGCGTGTCTGTATCACAGTACTGTGCGTGTGACTTCTAGATTTTTAATTGGGTCAGGAGTGGCTTGTTTGATGTTTGATGTTTGATGTGTGGTGGTCAGTGCTTGTTTATTTTGGTGACCTCGGCCACCCTCGTAGGTGTAGACAGTTTTATTATCACTGTTAAAGAGGACTTGTTTTATGATTAAAGCCGTATGGATGAAAGGTTTTTAATGTCTGTATCCATCTGTATTCGTGCTTCTCTATTACCGATTTGGTTCAGTGTTTGTTAGAATTCTTTCAATGAGCGTAAACTTGGCGTCTCTATTAAAATCGTGATCTTCCAGTCGGAAGTGTTGTTCTATTGGAATGAGCTTATCATAGTCTGTATTTTTTATTCTGTGTCTGTAGTTGTTAAGTCTAAAGTAAAATTCACATTCAGATTTCCCGACGTATTGTCTTTGGCATTTAGTACAATCTAGAAGGTAAATCACGTTTTTGCTTTTCAGTTGGATTCATATATATATATATATATATATATATATATATTATGGACTCTCTCGTCGATTTTCGACGCATGAGGGTTCACACACACAATGAACACCCACACAGTGATTTGTTTATAGTGGTGAAGGCTTGTGTTGGACCATCCACACTTTTGGCACAGTCGATAGAAACAATTGGTGCATCAAGGGTTGCCACAAACCGAGCGACATCAGGAATTTTGAATTCAGAGTTATCCCTCTCCTAGACTGGTTACCTAACCAAGATTGAAGGGCCTAGTCTGCCCTACTATTTAGCCCATAGCTGGAGGGAGAATATATGGATTCATACCTTTCCCAAGGGTATTACCACGATGTGAAATGACAACAGCTTCGTCTAGGAATTGAACTCGAATTGACGAGTCCATTTTCCACGACTATAACAACTAGCCCACGCACCTCCATATATATATATATATATATATATATATATATATATATATATATATATATATATATATATATATATATATATGCAAATGTATGAATCCAACTATTCTCCCTACAGCTCTGGGTAAATTGTAGGACTTACTGAGCTCTTTAAAGTTAGTATAACAACCCGTCTATGAAAAAGAAAACTCTGAATAGAAACCTGTTGAACACCGCTTAAAATTGACCTTGTATGGCATTCTTCCCTTAGAAGGGTTTCCGTATGTGTGTGTGTGCGTGTGTGTGTGTGTGTGTGTGTGTGTAACTGAGGAAAAACGATATTAAAACAATAAGAATGACGTTTTATCAGTGGGGAGACTGCAAATACTTGTCATATGATTGCATTTTAAATATTGTTTGTAAAGCCAATTCCTACGTGCACTCAACTTGGCACATATAGCAAGGAAGGGATATCCCTTGCGTCTTCCATTTCTAACCAAGCGTCAAATTCTATCTTTAATTAGAGTCTGAGACCAGAATTGTGCGTCTATGTGTACCTTTACGCATGCGCAGTGCAGTCGATTAATTTTACATTTTAAGGATTTTATCTAGGTACTATCTCAGAACAACAATCCACATTCAGTCGGCTCAAATATATTTCTAAAAGGCCAAAAACAGAATGAATATTTTTGTATGTAATACGCTCTCTGTACAGTGTCTGAGAAAACGAAACGAAACAAAACAAAACAAAACAAAGAACAACATATGTATTTACTCAACCATTTCCATGATCTGTTAGTTAGGCTTAGAACACACTTCACAAGAATATGGTTTCTCTCTTGTGTGTGTTCGCATGTGTCTTTTCAAAACCCAATTTTATGAAAATTTTTATCCACACACTTCGCGTGAAAATGGTTTCTCTACTGTGTGGATTCGCATATGTCTTCTCAAAACTGAACTCTGTGAAAATGCTGATTCACACACTTCACAAGAAAAAGGCTTCTCTGTTCTGTGTATTTGCATGTGGTTTTTCAAATGTGCATTTTGTGAAAATGTTAATCCACACACTTCACAAGAATACGGTTTCACCCTCGTATGTATTCGTATATATCTTATAAACATTTTCCTGACGTTCCCTGGATGTGACACTAAATTTGATCTTGTGATTAGGCTTCAATCTAATAGCCATTACTACCAGATGTGTTTTGTCTGTTATGCTGTGATTGACTTTCTGTCAATTTGGATGTCATTAAATTATATAGAACTAGTAAAATAAAAAACGCCCTCTGGGCGACGTAAAATAAATATTGCCTGAGGGGCTGGGAGTTGAAAATTTAATATCAGAGAGTTTGTATCATAAGTAAAGTAAAATCATCAAATTTATTAAATGAGTAAAAAATAAAATACATTTCTTAAAGGAGTAAAAGATTTTAAAAAATTGAAATGGAAACTTAGTTTTGATAACTTTAAATATATATTAAAATAAAACAAACTATATATAGATAGATAATACCAGGTATGTATTTATTAAAACTTGTGTAAAAAACCAATGAGGACTGTCTATCATTGCATGCTCAAATTTTGAGTGTATTTATTCTAAGTTATGACGATTTTAGGTAGTGTGACTGACGCAGTGACGTAGTTTTTGTTACAGACAAAAACCGGAAGCGAATCTCCATTATTAATAGATTACATTAATCCAAATAAATCGTTCAAATAATTTGAGGGAAAAAATATTGAAATCGGGTATTTTCAGGTGTAATCTAGACATTCGTGATCACGCGAAAAATCTCTCGGAATTTCCTCGTATCATTATATATATTATATATATATATGAATATATATATATATATATATATATTATATATTATATTTCTGCCTTATGCATATGGCAAATCATCCCGCCTCTCTCACTCCCCTCTCTCCACTACCCGTCTTTGAATGCAGAAGGTAAATAGAATTGACGAATCATTTAAATACATTTGGAATAATTCAAGAACTGATTATGATGCTATGCAATCAAATCTGATGAATAATTTTTGGCATTTTTGGCGAATGAAGTTAAGAACAATTATTTCTGCCCTTGATTTCTACATAGACGTTTGTAAAATACACATAGCTCTATTATGGGGCGGGGGCGTTTGTACACTTATATATAAACACTCAGTCCACACGCATATGTATATATATATATAATATATATATATATATATATATATATGTGTGTGTGTGGTGTGTGTGTGTGTGTGTTGTGTTGTGTGTTGTGTGTGTATATTTAGTCCTTTGTTAGTATTGGAGAGACGAGAATAAAGTGCTCGAATTACTCTTGCAAGACCCGTATTTACACTAATACATTAATAATATATATATATATATATATATATTATATAATATAATGTATATATATACATAAAATACCTAGATACATAGAGAGAGAGGGAGAGAGAGAGAGAGAGAGAGAGAGAAAAGAAAGAAAGAGAGAGAGAGAGACGTTTATTTAAAAAGTCATCATTATCATAACACTTTTTAAAAGATTTTTAAATCTATACGTAATCCAATAAAAGAAATGAACACTAATGACGTCAATATATCTTTAAATGGATGGTTATTAACGATAACGGAACACCGTGAATGTGTTCTATCTTTCGTCTGTAACAGCATCTTAATATCGAAATCTAAAATCACCCCGAGGATGCTTTAAAGAAAAATAAAAAACGTTAGCATAGTATCATACATTAAAAAAAACATTAGTGCTGGTTTAACTTAGTCGGTAGAAATATTTAGAAATCCAGAATAGTTTTGTCATTCATTGTCAATGTTAGTAGAACATCCGCCTCAGAAACATAAGTTACCGGGTTCGATACCGACCCTCGCCAACTCAGCGTATGAGTAGCATAGTAATTTGTACAGTAAAGTGAGGAGCTGATGGTAAGTGTGGCGCCCAACCTCAGATTCAAAAAACAAATTCTTGGTCTACATCTAGGGAAAAGGGGATATACTCCCTCGCTGTCTAACCAATACGACTTTAGGCAGCCCCAGCGAGATAATATATTATATATATAGTTTCTTAGTCCAAAAGGTTCATTTTAATTTCGTAAAATACAGAGCATTTATAGTTGTACACCTTCCTCGGGTAGTTCTCCTAGGGAGGTGTACCTTTGAACACTGAAACTCTGGTAGAGAGAAACACTTTATTTCTACACTATATATATATATATATAATATATATAAACAAATTTTTTTTGTGATGAAACAAAGAAAATACAGTGCTCAATCACAAATTGTGAGAGCTATTATTTAATTTGTTGAGTTTTTGAAAAAATAAATGCTTATTTTAGACAGCTAATTATAAACAACCTGGGTAGCTCTCTATAATAAGCATTTATTTTTAAAAAAAAACTCAACAAATTAAATACACACACATATATATATATATATATATATATATATATATATATATATATATATGAATGGGAAAATATTAGCATATGAAGGTGCTCAATGCTAAAATAGCAGAGCAGTTTTATAATCAGAGATTAAATATGGTGGTGTTAATATTCCATAACTGTAGTTTCATGCATATTATGCAATCTTCAGACAGTCAAAAATATTAAGATATCAAATGATTAAAACGGTGGCTTGTTCAGCATTTATATTAAGTGAAGCGTGCAGACGCAATGGAACGTTATAACGTGGGACTTATATTTATAAAAATAAACATGGTTTTGTCTTAAGGCACATGACGTCCAGATGAATTTTTTTCAGCTTGATAGAGAACAAAAATATGGGATCAATTACGCGCGCGCGCGTGTGTGTGTGCGTGTGTGTGAATAAGAAAAGAATTAAAACTCACGATAACGTTTCACATTGTCAATCCTCAGGTTAGCCACTATCGACTCTGCAGTCTGCTCAATTCATCTGAATAACATGTGAAAAAAAGGGGGTAGAAGGACTGGTGACTTACCAGTCTGAGCTACTGGTTCGGTCGATGGAGGTTCTGGCGCTTGTGACTAAACACGAGACCAGAACAGGATTAGTTTATATAGTTTCCTGTCGGAAGTTGGAGGGTTGAGGAGGTTTACCAACACCAATAAAATGGGCTTCCCTCCCCGTTCAGGTTACTACTGTTACTACCACTTACTTCTGTGCTGACTACTTACCTCTGTGCTCTCGCTGATCCAGTAAGGTGCTAATTGCTTCGCCTCAGAATTGTAAATGGCTGAGGTGAGAGTGGTCCTTCAAGATCAACTACTACTTTTGCTATTTATTCAGCAACCACTTACCTCTGTGCTCCTGCTGATCAAGCAAAGTGCTGACTGAGGTGAGAGTGGTCCTTCAAGACCTACAACTTTTTGCTCCTGCTGATCAAGCAAATGGTTACAGAAGTTCCTTCACGTCGAGCATGCTACCAGTGTTACCAGACCCCAGGCAGGAGTGGGTCACAGAAGAGTATTCTTTTTGCAACCCAGACTCGCCGGACAGCTCAAGCAGGGGTCACCAGAGTTAACAATTTTATTTTTCCTACAATATCTACTCAGCGTAATAGTTACGTCATGTGACTCGTACGCGGTTGGCATAGCAAGTAGTGTGGTTCAATATGGTGCCATATTACAAGTTAGATATTTATTTTCATGTCGACATTTACCTACTAATTAAGATCTTTTGTTTAGCAGAATACTCGAATCTGGAAAAATGTTATAATGTTTTTTTTTTTTTTTTTTTTTGTGTCCTAGCGCAATTTGCAGTTTGAAACATTTATTACAAAGCTTACGATTTTTAAAAAAACATAGACCAATTAATCTCTTGTTTTTCCCCATTATTTTCTTCATCTTCCCAGGTGTATGTATACAGTATTCTGCTATTTTCTTCCCCGTCGCGCTGTTCATCCTATATATATATACACACCATTTCTTGACTATCATTTATTTACCTCATACCCCACTTGTATGGGTTGGAAACAAGGTCTCGTTTTTATGTGGGACCACCCACAAGCCGAGACTCATGGGTAGCAGGTGGAAAAAAATTGCGACGATCCCGTCGGCATTCCTCCTCAGGCGCTGGGCAATAAACCCAGGCTTACGCCTTTAAATCAAGGGAGCAGGTGTTGCTTGGGGGATGTCCCTCTTGGATCGACGCCGTTAATCATAGCAATCCCCCCTAAGGGCGGGTTTGCTTTCTTTACTATCAATACCGATTATGTTTGCTTGCTAAACCATATATTTAGTTGAGCATTGATTTTCCAATGGATACTCACGCTTTCTATAACTGTCCGGATAGTTGAATTTATTATTTTCTATCTTTGTTATGTAAAAATAGATTTTTAAAACATATTGCCTGCGGGGTAGGAGTAAAAAATTCAATGTCAGCGAGTTTGTACCCTAAGTAAGTAAAATTATCAAATTCATTAAACGATTAAAAAATAAAACAATTTGAAATGGAAACTTTAAATATGTATTAAAAAAAAAAATTATATATAGATATATAATACCAGTCATGTATTTATTAAAACTTGTTTTAAAAAACAATGAGGACTGTCTAATGTTGCATGTTCAAATTTTGAGTGTATTTATTCTATGTTATGACGATGTGGGGTAATGTGACGTAAGCAGTGATGTAGTTTTTTTTACAGACAAAAACTGGAAGCGAATCTCCATTATTAATAGATGTGAAAAGGCAATAAGTAAAAAGGAAAAAATGACCATGATTTATTCACATGAATTTCTTTTTACATCATTTATTAAACAAAAAGCAACATCAACAGTTGATATGTGTTTTGTTCTGAAGAGGATTGGAGATACATATATGTTATATATTTAATTCTAGAAAATTACTTTATATGTATATAACAATCGTAAAATGTTAACGTCAACATGCTATTTTTTAAATATTTTCACTTATTTTTCACTTATATTTATTACTTTTGCATATACTGTCGGATTCATTTCCATTTCTCCCCCACATAATTTGGGGTTGCTGTTGTCTCTCCTTCCTTTTAGCTCTCTTTTCTGCGGATTATATATATATATATATAATATATATATATATATATATATATATATATATATATATATATATTCGCTTATTTTTTCACTTATATTTATTACTTTTGCATATACTGTCGGATTCTTTTCCATTTTCTCCCTACATAAGTTGGGGTTGCTGTTGTCGCTCCTTCCCTTTGGGTCTCTTTTTATATATATATATATATATATATATATATATATATATATATATATATATATATAATAATATTATATAAGATAAGATAAATATATAAAGGTTTTACATATATATATTATATATATATATATATATATATATATATATATATATATATATAATATAATATAATATAATATAATATTATATAATATAAGATAAATATATAAAGGTTTTACATATTTATTTATTAGGTGACAAAGGAACATGATAAATAGTTATGTAAAACCTTTATATATTTATCTTATTATATTATATAACAGCTCTATTTCATATTGAGCACTCTCCCAATAATACTGCCTTTGGTACGCCATTCCAGCTAAAGCTTAAACAGTGACCATCTCACACTATAGTATATATATATATATATATATATATATATATATATATATATATATATATATATATATATATATATATATATATATTAAGTATATATTCGCAGAAAAGAGAATCAAAAGGAAGTAGAGACAACAGCAACCCCAGCAAGCATCACTGTTTGTTTGCGGCCATTACACCAAAGTTTACCATTCAAAAATCGGTCTGATAGACCACTCACGCTGTTGCAGATAAATAATGATAGAAAAGTGGACACTACGCCCTCGTCTTCAAATAGACGGACGGATGTCAACCAACCAAATATATCGAGAGAGAGAGAGAGAGAGAGAGAGAGAGAGAGAGAGAGAGAGAGAGAGAGAGAGAGGGGGGGTGAACTAAATTTATAAGTCAAACAGAAATATATTATTAATCTTTAGATTGTCCCCAAGTAGTTTCTAACTTACGTCATCGTTACGTCCATTGAAACGAATCTAAGTTTGTTTTTTAAAAACTTTCGGTGTGTCCCCTCGAAGAAAGAGATTTAAAATAACAATATACTTTCATATACAGACAAATACTGTAAATATCTGTTACATGGCCTTATCGATGGAGACAGTCTGAAACAGAAGTAAAACAGGCAGCTAAATCTTACGTAGAATGCTTTCAAACATAAAATACAGGAAGAAGGAATAGTTATAGCTTTGATATTTCAGAGACATAAGCAGACAAAGTGGAAGAGAAAGAAGAAGACGTTTTGTAATATCAACAACAACAAATAACTTTTTCAACATTAAAAGCGGACGAAGCAACATTGATATATATTTCAAACGACTCGTTTAAATATATCGTGAGAAATATGAGACATTTCTCCGTGTTACGAAGAGATGGGTCAAGAGATGAGACAATGCTTTTAGTATCTGGCCAGAGTTTTTATCAGGAAACATAAGTAAGTCATTGGGGTGGCCTATCTCTTATTTTCTCGCCACTCACTCTTTGGTGTTCCTATTTTTTCTTTAGTCTGGTCATGGACCAGGTACTTTAGCTAGTATATATATATATATATATATATATATATATTATATATATATATATAATATATATTCATGAAAAGTGGGTGACTTAATGAAGAATATAAAGCCAATAACACCCTATTCAACCATAATGAGGAAAAAAAGAAAAAAAGATTGAGGAATATCCTTTGGTTTGCACCTCCATTTGATATAGAATTAAACTTAGATTAGGGAATATCTTTTTCAAAATCTAAAAAAAAAACAACATTTTCCTGCCGAAAACAAATTATATAAAATATCTTATAAAAATACTGTAAAATTAATTTATTAAGAAAGAGCTATACTATGCATATATTTTATACTAGTAAAGCTGGACTTGTGGTTATAAGGTCTTTTTTAAAAAAGTATCTTGGTATAGGCTCAGCCTATATATACCTTTTTAAGAAAGCGATGGAGTCTATCACCTTTTCACTAGTGCTGGACCAAGGGGATTGTTTTTAGCATATGAGCTGGACCACCACGCCAACCATCAGCTCCTTACCGCACAGATCCCTGTGCTACTCATACGCTGAGTTAGCGAGGGCCCGTATCGAACTAGGAACCTGGTGGTTTCTGGCTGAACACTCTACTGACTAAGCTAACCCGGCCCTTTACCGGGAAATAATATATCGAGTTATTCGCAACATCGACCGTCGAGAAAATTATTAACAGAATAAGTGTTATAAAGAATATGAAATGCTCACTAACTTAGTAGAGCAAATTTAGTAGAAATATATAGATGAATAACCTACTTATGTTTCACCAAAAAGGATCATCAGGGTCAATATTAATGAATTAATCAATAAATTCATAAATGTCAAACACATCTACAAACTTTTTTTTTGGGGGGGGGTTGGCCAGGTAGAGGTATCGAACCAGGGACATTGTGGTTATTAAACAAATACTTAAAATTATTTCTACACATATGTTTTCTGGTGTGATAATACCCGGTGTCTGCATGCATGCACCCACGTTGCACAATGTCGATGACCATACGATGTAAGGTTCTGTACTGACCGATGCAAAGGGTACGAGCTAGAGACAGGTTCACACGGATAAAAATACAAAGTTTGACAAGAGGACGCTAATTGAGAAGGTGTGACACTTTGTTCCGTTTGTATTGCATCAGAGGACACTTAAGTCTATGTTGTCAGCTGGCAAGAAAGTTGTCTTAACTATAAGACGATTGCTGGCTTCACTGATGTGGGTCACAGGCTATTTTCTATCTATTGCAACTGGGACGGCACTCTCACTTCGACAGTCGGTCCGAAACTGCTGAAGGGACTTGAGCCGGCTGAATATATGCAGACTTCACCCCAACACCCCTATGAATTCGACCACCCAGAAAGTATATACTAACTTTTCTTCTCAGACTTCGTGCGATTTCTCCTAAAATTATAGCCATTACTTTTTTATCAGTCTCAATGTGCCCAATTCTCAGACCATTAACTTATTCTTTACCCATTTTCTCTTAAAACCAGCCACGTAAAGATATTATTTCTAATTGGCTTAAATTCATGGTGGCCGTACAACTTTTATGTCTCACTTGAACTTTATCTGACTGATCGCATAGGTCTACGCATATTAATTTCCTTTTTTTTTCTCTGACCTTATTTTCACTTAACCCTTGTGTCACACTGGGAGGTCAGAGATTTGATTTAAATTAGACCAACGATACTATATATATATATATATATATATATATATCCAATAGCGGTATCCAATATCCGCTTCAATATTTCCGTTGAAGTGGCATTAGTAAATTATCCAAAAATGCACAATACATTAAAAAATAGAGCAATAATAATAATAATAATAATAATAATAATAATAATAATAATAATTTTGCAGTTCCAGCAGATCACAGGGTGAAGAAAAATGAAAAGATGGATAAATACCTGGACAGAGAATTGAAAAAGCTGTGGAACATGAGAGTCAAAGTGATACCAATTGTAGTTGGTGCACTTAAAACATTCCCAATAAACTTGGAAAAGAGACTGGGGGATCTGGAAATCAGAGGAAGAATAGAGACAATCCAGACTACTCTATTGCTGCAATTGGCTACAATACACAGAAGAGTCCTGGAGATCTGAGGAGACTTGTTGTCACTCAGACTCCAGTGAAATACCATCAGCTAACGCTGATGTGAAAAACTCAAAAGGAGTAATAATAATAATAATAATAATAATAATAATAATAATAATAATAATAATAATAATAATAATAATAATGTATTGAGATGGAACTAGTATTTACCAAGACCGAAATAATCAATGATTGAGACGTTAATTTTCTTCAAAATACATGTTGGATTAAAACGATATCTTGACAGGGGTTGTGATGGGAAGACAGAAATATACACTAAATTGACCGTTAATTTTATTCAAAAAGATATACTTCCTTTGGCACAAATATATATCCACTTCCTACAGATATCGACTGACATTTCTATGTTAGAAAAACTGATGAAATTCTTCTTCTCATGTGACCTTAAGATGTACTTCATTTAACCCCTGCGGTCTGGATTATCTAAGGTTTTGCTGAAAACGCATCCAGCAGGACGTTAGAAGTTAATCCCCTCTATGTCCTAAAATCTCATCCTTGGGATGAATTCTCAGTTCCGAGAAACATAAATGTATGTGGCATGTAAGGATTTCCGCAGATTATGTAGGGTACTGCTCTTGCAGCAATATCTGCCCCCTTCACTTAAAGGGGCAGGGCTGGATTTGTTGCCCGGCGCCTGAGGCGCCGCCTCTTGAGTTAGATAGATACAGAGAGAGAGAGAGATAAAGAGAGGGAGGGAGAGAGACTGAGAGATAGATAGATAGAGAGATAGATAGAGAGAGAGAGAGAGAAAGAGATAGAGAGAGAGAGAGAGAGAAGTGGTAGAACGGCATAGATAGATAATAATATTGAATGATGTGAATTATATATATATATATATATATATATAAGAGAGAGAGAGAGAGAGAAGAGACTGAGAGAGAGAGACTGAGAGATAGATAGATATAGAAGAGAGGACTGAGAGATAGATAGCTAGATAGAGAGAGAGGGGGGAGAGATAGAAAGCGAGGCTGAGAGATAGATATAGATAGATAAAGAGAGAGGCTGAGAGATAGATAGATAGATAAAAGATATATATATATATATATATATATATATATATATATATATATATATATATATAGAGAGAGAGAGAGAGAGAGAGAGAGAGGTATGGGAGAGAGAGACTGAGAGATAGATAGATAGATCTCTCTGTCTCTCTTTTTCCATTATATACCCGAGTATTTATTTGCCATTTTTGTATTTTCACATGATATTTTAATATTACAGACGGCTTGTGGGTGGGTGGGCCCACGTTAAAACGAGGCCTTACAAGTGGGGTATGAGGTAAATACCTGTAGGTTGCTGCTCTTGCAAAATCCTGACTTTTGCACCCAAACTGCAGATCAAATATCTCGACACTGTTAATCAAAATATTAATTGATACTGACTCGTGTAGACCGCCAGATATAAAATGACAGGCAGTGCACACATTCTAATTTAAATACTAATTTTCAAATTATCTAATTAGAGTAATTAAAGATTCAGTATCGATGCATTTTAATCAAACCCCTCGCAATGCACACACATATGCACATATATACAATCGTATATATATATATATATATATATATATAATATATATATATATATATATATATATATATATGAGAGGTGATTGAATATATGATTAGTAACGTTCAGGTCACGCTGCAATCACCGGTTCCCGCTAAAAATCATGGTAGGTCAGCAGCAACAAGCTTATCCAATAACCATTCGGGTGACCACTTTACATACTCTAGCTAAGTCAACTTTTTTCCGTAAATTGCCATAATCAAACACCCCCTCTGTGTGTCTGTCAGTCTGTCTGTCTGTCTGTCTCTGTCTCTATCTCTCTGCCTCTGTCTCTGTCTCTATCTCTCTGCCTCTGTCTCTGTCTCTCTCTGTCTCTGACTCTGTCTCTGTCTCTCTGTCTCTCTGTCTGTTCTCTCTCTCTCTCTCTCTCTCTCTCTCTCTCTCTCTATATATATATATATATATATATATATATATATATATATATATATATAATATATAATATGAAGGCACGCTGTAGTATTGCATTGATTCTCTTTCTCTTTATCTATTACTATCTCAACCATCGTCCTTGATATATTCTCTAGACGATACTCAATGTCCGCACATATTTGATTAATTAATTTTTTTTTTCTGATCGGTCACCACTGGTGTGTCCATGTGCAGGATTCCATAGGTGATCGTTGCTTAAGAGTTCGTCCATAGGTCCCCAACGGACATTAGCATTTCTTCATCCTGATTGGTTATTTTTTTATGAATATAAGGGAAGTGGCTATTCAGCTGCAGTTTTATAGAGTAATGTATGAGAACGTAACATCCTTGTGTCGATCCTATAAAACCTTTTCTCAAACAGCCCTAGTGGTACAAGCATAAATTATATCTCGCATGACTACAGCTTTGAAAAATACCAAATTCATTTTATTAGAGGGACTGTCTAATAGGCACCCTCCGATCGATATGTCACGTCAAACCCTAGAACCAAAAATATTGGCCCGACCCTATTTCCCTTATGGAAAACCCTGACTGTTTTTATCATAGAAGACGGTGACAGAGGTTTTTAGTGTCCTGCATGTTACATAATTCATAGGCAGCTTATGAATTATGCACGTACCTGTAGTAAAATATATTGAATGCGATTCGTTAAATTTAAAATCGGAGGATGTTAAGTGGGTAATTTCCATAACCGTTAGGGTGATGATTGGCATGATGATGACCGATGCGTTAGAATTAGTTTTCTGATGCGACAAGACATTTGAGGTGAGTGGACGTTGCTGTCAGCTGTACTCTACTCTCTCTCTCTCTCTCTCTCTCTCTCTCTCTCTCTCTCTCTCTCTCTCTCTCTCTCTCTCTCTCTCTCTCTCTCTCTCTCTCTCTCTCTCTCTCTCGCCATTATGCAACTGGCTATATGTATTTTGCGTGTATAGAACATTAGTTTAAAAATGGGTTTAAAATTCACCTAATATGCTGAATACCCAAGAAGAATGAAAAAAAAAATATCTTCGGCATAAACTGGCCTAAGTCTTGATATGCCATAAAATCCAACCAACCGACCGTCTGTCAACATTAATTCATGCTTTACCTATGTGTATATCAACTTCACCTTTAGTAGAGGAGATGTTGCTACCTTGATATATGATATGATATACCAAATCCAGAGCCTTCTATTTAACAAAGAAGAAAGCACAATCTTGATTAATCGCTTTGAATTCTGTGTATGTGAGTTCATGTAGAGACCAATGCCCCCTGATAACTGCTCCAGGTCATCTAAGAGAGATTGATCCTGAACAGGTGTATTTTGAATTTGCAATATTGCCATTAATCATATCATTATTCATTTATTTTTATTTATTTTTGCAAATGCAGTTTGTTTTTTTTTTCTCTTTAGTGTGTTCAGTGCAAGTTACACCTCTGCACCTGGGAGGAAGGAGAAGTTTATTTCACACGATCTATTAAACTGACCCCTCTAGCTGAAAGTAACGAGAATAGCTTCTCAACCTGATGTAGTATGATGAACAATAGCGGCTGATCGAACATGTAAGATGCCCAAATATTTTCAAATTCTCAGAATATTTCGCCATAAGAGAAAATAATGAGACAGCAAAAGGATTTTCGGATTAGAAACATTACAGAAACCAATTATTGAATGCTAGGTAAATCTTCTCTGTAATAGAATAAATACTAAGAAGCTATGTTTTCTTAATCCAGATAATCTTATTCTACATGTATAAAGTTACAGCTGGGACTCATTATGTGAGAAATCCTCGTTTGAGAATGGTGTGGAGGAAACAATACAGTGAGCCGAAGAATTATTGTACATAAACTGAAGAAAAAAATACAACTTAAAAAAAGATTATGTATTTAATTCCAACCGAAAATCAGGCATTAAACAGAAAATAACACAATAGAAAAAAGATCGCTACTATCTGTATAAGACCACAGTCTTGTTAGAACCATAACAGAATCGTTTGGACCCAAGAGTGTACTGGGCAAGAATTACTGAAGTCTTTCACTGTAACAGCACCTCTATTTATACTATCGGGATGTGTCATTTTGGTTTACTGGCAATCGGTGTTCAAACGCTAGTGTCTCACTTTAAGAATATATAAGCATATGTGAACAGAGGTTGATTTTAATAAAATTAACAGTAATGAAAAGATCAGAACAACAATCAAAATTATTGAGACCAATGGAAAAATACAACTATATACAAGGGAAGGGGTCAAAGAATTATCCGCACTTTCGGCATAAAAAGTAAAAAATAAAGTCATCGGGGCGGCCTAATGTCGGTATCAGCCAGACAGCGAGGGAGTATATCCCCTTTTCACTAGAAATTTTCCAAGGAGATTATTCTAGCGTCTGTGGTGGAGCGTCACACCTACCATCAGTTCATCACTTATCCGCACAGATCCCTGTGCTGTTTTTACGCTGATTTGGCGAGGGCCGGTATCGAACCAGGAACCTTATGATTCCTAGCCGAACGCTCTACCGACTGAGCTAAACCGGCCCTCCCCTGCATTCTGCGCATGCATGATTATAACTAACACTGTGGTGGTCATATGATCGAAGTTTAAGCCTGATGACACCATTATTAATGCATACCTTACATTGTAAACATGATCGCTCTACTAGCAGTACGTATCAAGCAAGTGACCTGATTTCTCTGGTCGTAGGGTGTGTAAGGGTTTAAAATTCATCGGCGATTTTAGTACAATATGGGAACAGTGAACTACTGCGTAGAAATGCAAAAGAGTGGATAGAGAAGTGTAAAAGCGACAGGACAAGCGTGTCGAACAAAAAAAGGAGGGGATACCAAGATTAAAATAAAAAAAGTAATGGTAACTAAATTAAAACTGAGAAATCTTAAACGGCGTAGGAATTTTTTCTTTTATTTATTACATTTGTCTAATCTCCCGCCGTGTGATCTTTCCTTGAGGAATACCAGATGATATCTTTTACAGGAGGAAAGATGATAATCAAACCCTGGATTTGGTATTACCACAATATACTACCCATGACAATTATGAGAAATATAAATTGAAATCTATATGGGACTCAGATTTCAGACCTGAGTGTTATTGCTGGCAGGGGTTAGTTAATATCAAACGTAGGGGACATGATCGGCATCTTGCGAATATTGGTTAGTCCAGATACACAAACAATGATAAAACAGCAATTTATCTGAACGACATCATAGGAAAAATGAACAAGAGATGACAACTTAAATGTAATCTACAGTTATTCTAAAAACACAAAGAGGTTATAGGAAAGGCTGATAGAAATTTGGAAAGAAGCTGCTAATGTAAATATAACAAGCCAAATAGTTGTAGAAGTAGGAAAGGTAATATTGAATAAATACTGGGGGAAAATAGTCTCAAGAAGTGCATCCTAAACGAGATGAAATACAAACTAGTGAAAACCATAACATCACAGAAACCAGTACCGCAAAGTTAACTCAAAATGAAATAAAAGATATATAGATAATGAAACAAATCCTGATCTTAAAGAAGGGTACATTTCTATCCCGAAAGAATCCGAACTGGAGAATAGTCAGGATAGAAACTGAAAATGTAAATAACGTAGTACACATTGTCCCAACAAACATCATCACCGAATTAAATTAACTAAAATATGCAGGAGCATATCCAGTCAGTATTATGTGTATTCTATTACAGAACTCAAATAGAAACACAAAATCTGGATGAAAAATGAGGCTAGAAGGGCAAATAAAGAAACTACGAAAAAAGGAAAACGACGGAAGAACTGAATGGAATAAAAACCCAAAATACAACAGTAACTTGGAAGAAATAAGACATACGATATGAGTGGAAGAAGAAAGACTTAAAAGATACTAGAACGGAATCAAGAAATACAAGCAAAACAGAAATCCAGTCAGTAAGACGGCGGAGAAAGCATGAAGATAAACGAATACCCGAATTCAAAGGAGACAGAACTCATTTGGGGCAAGATATGAGAAAAGAAAACCACAACAGGAAAGCCTGGACTCACTAGGAGCAACGATCATAAAAGTACCGAACTGGAATATACCAGGCCATGATATTATACAAGGACTCTGGTTTTTTTTTTAAATCACGTTCATCCACAACAGATTAGCTCAGCAACTGAGTAAATGCTTAAAAGACGCAAACATATCCAAATGGGTGACGAAGGTGAAACTACCTGGTTACAGAAAAAAAAACAAAAAAAAAAAAACAAAGCCCCATCAACAATAAAACGATAACAAATCTAGTTATATCGTAGAATATTCTTATCTCACAGATAAAAGGACAAATATATTATTCGTTTCGATGATGCAAACTATTTACGGAAGAACAGAAAGGATGTCGATAAGGAACAAAAGGTACGGAAAAACCAACTCTGTAGGTTGTCAAGAAGGTTAAAAACATAGGAACATGTAGATAAGACATGAATAGTCTACATAATGGCATACGATGTGCCTCTGCACACATAGATAATTGAATGTTTAAAAAGTACAAAAGGCATAGAGGCCTCCTCCGATCTATCGGCTGGTCACGTCAAGCCCTAGCACCTATATGATTTTCCCAACCCTATTGCCCTTATGGCAAGCCCCAACCCCTTTTTATCATATGGGTGCCAGAAGGCGGTGGCTGCGGGTCTACATGTCCTGGGAATGACGTTAAACTCTATCTGATGTTGAGGTTCCAGTTTTTGAGGTTTGGGGAATGTGGAGCACCCCTTCATCAACTTTGCTCCCTGGTCCACTCGGATCCGGAGTGGTAGTACCTGTTAGGGTCCCATCTATGAGTTAAATAGAAAAATGTATTTATAAAAAAATTGTATTATCCAAGAATTGATTTATTTCCAAACTTTATCGACATTAAAAGACCCACTGAGGTTGATATGCTGTAAAACAAAACAAACCAAACCAAAAGGCATAGATTACCTCACAAAAGCGATGGAAACCTGGAAAATGGAATTATTAGCAGGAGGACAAAACGTAACAAAGATGAAAATCCAATGAGGCATATTACAGTTAGATTGACTTTCACCACTTCTATGTGTTATAGCTATAATTAATATAAAGAATTCATATGAATGCTTCAAGGGAAATGTTATATATTCTTTGTATATCGGGTATATAAATGGTGAGAGAAAGACAGGATGAGATGATGAGTGGGTTCTTACTTTTCTGTTTCTTACTTGTTCGGTGGTCATTTTCCTTTAGGATTTCTTCTGTGAATTGATTTCTTAACTGTTTAGGCTGGTGTCTGCCCATCCCTTATTTAATAATTAATTAGCAAGATTTTGTTGTTTTATGTAGTCTTTATTAAAATCAACCCCAGCCCAAAAGTAAACTCGTACCGCACGGATAAGACGCCGGCATTTTGAGAGCGACGATCCTTAAACGTCTACTCTCCCTGGTTCATATCGGCAACTGTTAACTAAACTTAGTTTCTGTTCACACGCTTCTATTGGAGGGTTTCGGAGGGGTTAAGTAAAGGTTATCACCAGTCAATAAGGCTAACGGTAATGTTTCACTCAAATCCCTCCGATTTTGAATGTTTAACGAACTCAATTCAAATTATAGCTACACTTCTTACATAATTCATAGGCTACCAAGTAATCATGTAACAGACAGACTGGAGTGGTTGCGCATAAGAAGTTTTGGACATTGTTAAGAAAGGGAAAGTTCAAGAGAGAAACTGAATCTACTACGATAGAAGCACAAAACAATAAGAATCAATTATAACAAGCAGAAAACAGGTAATATTGTTTACACTTTTTTTCCTTACTTCTATTTTCCTTCTGTTCATCTTCGGTATCTTACGTTCTTCTTCCAGCGGCTGGACCTAGTCTTGGGGACTTCGTGTCTGGTCTTCTAGGTCAGTCTTGTCGCCAAGACATTCATCAACCACAAAACCATATCATTTATGTAAACTTTCATTTCTTAACTAAACATATTTATCTAACTAATCACAGCGCACGTTTGCAGTGAGTCTCAGCTAAAGCAGTAACATCTTAGCTGCCAGACGTCCAAGCTGAAACTGAAGACCCAACCGGGTCCCACGTGGCTTCACGTATTTCGGGGGCTTTCTGTAATATTCCATAGAAAGTCCCGCCCGTGATATGAAAAGGGCCATCCCTTCAGAAATACAGGGGATTGACAATAATCTTATGCAACTGCAAAGATTATGTAACAGTAAGACCCAACAGAATATCAAGTGTTGGATGTGTGCAGACACAAACGAAACTAAATCAAAAAGCATCACTGCTTATATATATATATATATATATATAATATATAATATATATATATATATATATATATATATTAGCAAAAAAATGCCCTCTGGGCGATGTAAAAATTAATTTTTGCCGCACTCTTGCATAAAGAAAAATGTAAACAGATCTTTGAAATTTTATAGCTTTTTAGTAATAGACATAGAAGATAATTTTGCTGTCAAAATTCAAATAAATGTTTTCCTTCTAATAAAGCCAAGTTTCTAACTGTTAAATTCAAATTAATTCAAATATTTAAGGTTATTCTGAAACTGTCTGTTAAAAAAGAATGCAGCTAATTTGCACTAAAGGAATATAAAACTAGGCAAGACTGGGTGAGAAATTGGATTCACTGAGAAATGTGCGAGAAATTATATTTTGACTATACCACCAAATAGTATCTGCACAGACCAGAATCTGTCATAGAAAATGAGACATATATGGTTGGCTGAAATTTTGAGATGGTATTTCAGTGGAGTCTGAGTGACAGCAAGTCTCCTCAGGTCTCCAGGACTCTTCTGAGTATTCTGGCAGATTGCAGCAGTGCAGTGTTCTGAATGGATTCAACCCTTCCTCTGATCTCCAAACATTCCAGACCCTTTTCCAATCTTTTTGGGGCTGTTCCAAGCGCACCAACTACAATTGGTATCACTTTCACTTTCATATTCCATAACTTTTTCAGTTCTCTGGCAAGATCCAGATATTTGTCCATTTTTTTCATTTTCCTTTAGCTTCACCCTGTGATCTGCTGGCACTACAAAATCCACCAGTTGAAAAGTTATTTCTTTTTTTATCAACACTAGGTCTGGTCTTCTTGCTGGGATAAGGTGATCCGTTTTTATTTCAAAGTCCCAGAGAATGTTATGCGTTTCGTTATCAAGAACAGATTCTGGTTTATGCATATACCATTTTGTTGTATGGTCAAAATTAAATTTTTTGCATAATTCCTACTGGATCACCTTCCCAACCCAGTCTTGTCTAGTTTTGTATTCTCGTTGTGCTAGTTTGCTACATTCGCAGATTATATGTTTTACAGTCTCATCTCTATTCCCGGAAAGTCTACATTTACTATTTTGTTGGGTCCTATCAATTTTCGCTTTGATGTAGTTTGTCCTTATGGCATTATTTTGTGCAGCAATTATAAGTGATTCAGTTTCTCTTTTGAGGTTTCCTTTTCTTAACCATGTCCAAGTCTTTTTATGTGAAACCTATTATTATTATTATTATTATTATTATTATTATTATTATTATTATTATTATTATTATCCGCTTAGATACAAGACTTGCACTTTAAACAGAAGAATTAGTTCTTCGACCTCCAGACATTTAAAATATATAAATGTCATTTAAAATGTAGTGATCGGAATAATGACACTCATTTTCGCATAGCATATCAATTCCGCTCGAAATATGACTAAACGAAGCAAAATCTCAAATCTGTTTATCTGCAAGATGGAAAGTAAAAGGTCAAAGACTTTCACCTCATCAAAGAAGATAAAAGAATATTTCACAATTAGAAAAAAATTATTGGCCTGTTTAACTTTGCAACAGTGTAATATATATATTTACCAATCCCTCCACACGAGCAGGATGTGACACAAGGTCAATTTCTAAAACGGATTTAACAGGTTTGAATTCAGAGTTTTCCTTCTCCTAGACCGGTTGCCTAAACAAGTTTAAAGAGCCCAGCATGCCCTACTATTTACCCATAGCCTGATAGAAAGTGGGATTCATACCTTATCGAATGGAATTAGCTCTAAGTGAAATGCAATTACCACGTCCAGGATTTGAACTCGGGGCAACGAGTCCTTTTCCCATGACTTTAAGCAACAGTGTAATATAGACTTTCATCAGCATAATAATAATAATGAATTTATGAAGGTTTGGTTAGGTTCTTTGTTTAATGGCATACCATATGCCATGGGTTATTATATGCCACACTTTGTTGAAAATTGTGATCGTTCTATTTCACCTACAGATGGAAAATGAGAGGGTTTATATATTTCCCAGGTTTATTGGTCCAAAAGCAAACGTAATAGCATAACTAGAGTTTGAACTTGCTCATTACTATATCATAGTCCTATACTTTAGCTATGGTCACTCCACGAAAGGTTAGGTTTGTTTCTTTGCTCAATAGCATACCAAGGTTTATAATTATTGTAGAAGAACAAATGTGGTACTACTAAACCCATTACTGTGGGATGACAGGATTCATAAGTTTCTCGAGTTTATCACCCCGAAAGTAAATATAATAGTACTGTAGCGTTAGTTTGTGTTCGCCTGGTGGAGTTGTCTGCCCCTTTTAGTTTGCTGGGTGCCCGCTAGGGCACCATAGTATTTAAGCACCGGTTTCAAACACTTTCGCTCTCTTTTCCTGTTTCAGCAACTACGAGCCACATGGGGTAGATTTTATCTAAACCCTCTCGTTGGGGCTCCGTCCCCCTTACATTACTGTAAGTCTTCACAGCATGGACTATCGCTAGTCTCATGTCTGTACTCATATATGTATATCTGTATCATTCATGAATGTGTCTTATCTTTATTTGTGTACCCCTTTTTATATGTACTCTTTACTATGAACGTTGTACCAACTGTTATCCATGTGCTGTGTATATTAAATGTTTGTCTATTAACCTTCGTCGGAGTTATTTGTATCCAAAGTATGTTGAACTTTGAACCATCCTTATAGTACCAATGAAGTTCGAACTCGCTTACTACAACATCGCAGTTGAGCACTTTAGAGAGTACATCACGCCGACTTCTCAAAACGTTAGGTTCTTTTTTTAATGGCATATCAAGCTTCGTGGGTTATTTAATGCCCTGTCATGTTTGCCAAAGAACATATATGATACTATTTAAGCCATTACTGGGGAATGAGGGGTTCATAACTTTCCCCAGCTTATTAATTCGAAAGGGAACGTATTACGTTCGAAACTGGAATTCGGGCTCGCTTAATAAGATGTCTTAGCTCAGCAGGTTTACCACTCCACCATAAGGATCACGCTTGCTTGTATAAAGTTCAGAATATAAAATCTGCATTAATTTTATTAGGCTAATTAAATATTTTCTAATATTTTGGTAACATGATATACAATTCTGTATCTCTGGAAGTGTTTGTTGATGAAAAGTAATGTTATCAAACCAATCTAGACTGTGAGATGTCGACTTCGCCTGATACTCTCCAAATGTTGTTTGCCGAATTTGTCTACACGGCCACCGAATCCACAGTTTTCAACCTAGCTGTGCTTCACCGATCGTCGAGGTTCTTCAACCCGATCGAAATTACTTTAACCATCCGTTACAGTACTGTGATCAAGTAAGCCTTCAACCTTTCGCGTAACAAATGTTTTTGGTAGCTTCTGCAGCGTTATGACTCAGTTCTAATTATTAAATTATAAATTCTCGAATTAGACTACCTTGCAGACTACGTTATCTCTGCAGTTTTTAACTCATACAGAGAGGGAAACAGTGCAAAACATATCCGCTCATTAACTAATTGTTATATGCTACCAACCACAGTCGGTACCTACAGCAGCTTGCGTCTCAGTACCTGTATATGTCCTCTCTATGGGTTAAATAGGAAAAAGTGTGTTTTAAAAATTGGTGACTTTCAATTTCTCACCTATGAAGTTATAAAAACCACTTAATTTGATTGAAAATCACATAGGCAAGAAACTGACAGTTATCAAGTGCTGTTGACTTTATGTCTTTGCTATCCCAACTTTATATACATTGGTGAAACCACAACTACACTTTCCAGACGGCTTACAATGCACCTTACAGACAATAGCTCAAAAGCCCAACATCTAAAATCACACTCTTGTCCCAATAATAAATTCCGTAAAATACTTAACGATAACACTACCATTATAGAAACACAATCATGTAAACAACGACTAAAAATCTTAGAAGCACTGCATATTAGACACAAAAATCCAAAACTAAACAAAATAAACTCTGATAATAGCACCAACATTCTAAAATGCCTATAATTACTATAAAATTATAATAGCAAAAGTAGTAATAATAATGACAATAATAATAATAACACTAATAATAATAACAACAACAATAATAAGCACAACCTATATAAATGGAAAATGGAATAGCCCATTGTTGTACGGTTTCAAAATACCTTGAAGATGGCCCACGATAGGGCAGAAAGTACATGGTCTATGACATATGGCAAATACATCAGCCAATTTTCGCCAGATATTACAAAAATAATCCGGCAATACGAAAAAACAAAGGACAAAACTTGCAGACAGAAAATGGCTGCATTATTTAACAATATATGCCTACAAGAAAAAATGCTGCCTAAACACACACACACACACACACACACACACATATATATATATATATATATGTGTGTGTGTGTGTGTGTGGTGTGTGTGTGTGTGTGTGTGTATTTTTGTGTATATACATATGTTTATATATCGTCTCGGCATTGCAGTCTCGGAAGACTATATAATTATTGTGCCTCTAATGTTACAGCGTTATGTGACTGTGACTGTAAAGTCTAATGTTTGAGCTTTGCTTTGGTCACGTGGTGTCCATGTTGCAAACTAGCAAATACCAAAATATTGCAAAACTTTTAACTCACCTTAGAATTTTTATATAAGTATATCGTTCTTGTTTTTAGTATACTAATGCGTTTTGTGAAAAACATTGTTCTCTTCTTTAATCAATATAGTTACTTACATAGGAAAGGTCTTTGATTTTTGGATTTTCTAAAAATCATCGAATTCTGACACATTATTGGAGATTTTCAATAAGATCAATATAAAATAACTAAAAAGAATTTGTGGGAGTTACATAAAATACGGGGTGTGAAGAAATGTCGAGGCTGGAGATAAACATTGTTTTTAGATGAAAACATTTTTTAAATACAACTATATATTTTATTCTAAAATGCAATATTCAAATCATAACGTGTACTAGGTTGAGCAACGTATATGGAGCAGTGATGATGTATAGACGTCTAAAGATCGACAGCGCCATTGCAATTTCGGAAAGCCCTATCTTAGGTGAAATTATTCCTTCGTACATTAAAAAGTGTGGAGAACTGGCCATCAGATTTCAGAACGAAGATATGAAAAACAAGAATTTGGACAGTGAATCTATTAATCCAACATGCCAGTTGATTTTGTTTAAACTTTCTAAATGAAATGCAAAAATTAATAAACGGTTCGTAGAATATAAGACTAATGCTTTATTCACTTTAATACTAATTCTAACCCGCCCTGTCGGCTGGGGCGTTAGAATGCACCGACTGCACCTCTGCAGAGGGGTAAGACTCCCCCAATGGGGCCACCTGTTGGCCGTGGGTGGCGACCCGTGATGCTTAAGGATGGAGCCCAGGTGGATGAGCAGTTCATGACGTGCAATACTCCACGTTGGCCCTATCTTGGGCTAGACGGGCGGTCGGAGAGGTCTCCTCCGATCAATCGGCTGGTCACGTCAAGCCCTAGCACTTATATGATTTTCCCAACCCTATTGCACTTATGGAAAGCCCCAACCCCTTTTTATCATATGGGTACTAGAAGGCGGTGGCTGTGGGTCTACATGTCCTGGGAATGACGTTAAACTCTATCTGATGGTGAGGTTCCAGTTTTGGAGGTTTGGAGAATGTGGAGCACCCCTTCATCACCATTGCTCCCTGGTTCACTCTGACCCGGAGTGGTAGTACCTGTTAGGGTCCCATCTATGGGTTAAATAGAAAAATGTATTTATAAAAAAATTGTATTTTCCATTAAGAATTGATTTATTTAAAAACTTTATCGGCATTAAATGACCCACTGAGGTTGGTGTGCCGTAAAACAAATCAAACAAACAAACAAACTAATTCTAACGCAAATGGGCACTTTTACATAATTTTGTTTGTTGTGAAATATATTCACAACAATTTTTGCTGCAAATTTAAGTCCCTTTTCAGTGTGTTGTTCAAAAGTAAAAATAAATTTTGGAGAATAAGTTTCAAATTTTTTTTCAGCAAACTCAATCTTTGTATAATAAACATGCCGCAACTCCACTGGTTATTTCTTAGATCTCATGATGATTTTTTTCTTGATTGTATTACGGATTACCATTCACACACAGTTTCGTAGCTGGATTATTTTTTAATAACTTTTTTATACACCTTTATCTTTTATACAACTTTATTTTCAAACTTTGTTGATTTCTTATCGATTTTTGAGAAGTTTTGGTTTATAAATAAAATTTACATTATTTCTAAACCAAAGTACGTTTATTATACAAATTAGATATTTATTCTACTAATGTGCACTTTTAAAAATGTCTGGGTTGCGTTTCTGGGTCTCGGTGCAAGTTATTGGTGACACAGACGAAACGAAGAAACCACAGAGAGTTCACTTAAAAAAGGAAATAATTAATGCGTTTCCAGCACAAAATATACCAGACACTTTATTTATATTTTAAATTCCATTCGGATTACAGGAAGTGGTGTTTTATTGAGTGGATAAACTTGGAGCAAAAAGGCGGGGATATGAATGATAAACTGCTGTAAAAGTGATCACCCATTTGAGTACTGAACGGGGAAACGGTGTTTTAAATGAATTGACCTCCCAGAAAAGCCTCTTGGGTAAGTTGTTAACGATTGCAACGTCGTAGTTTAAACTCCAGTCTCGCTATTACGTTAACTTTCAAACTAATACTCTTGGGAAAATTTATGAAACATATTATCATTCCAGCTATGGGTAAATAGTCAAACTACTGTCCGTCTATAAGGCGCGTCGACCCGAGTTCGGTTACTGGACGAAACTGTTTGCATTTCAAATGACGCTAATACCCTAGACAAAGGTATGAATCAAATTCTCCCTCCAGCTATAGGCAAATAAGTGGACAGACTGCGCTCTCTAACCATGGCTAGGTAACTAGTATATAATGAACACTCTGAATTCAAATCTGTTAAAATCCGCTTAGAAAATTGACATTGTGTCGCATCCTGCTCGTGTGGAGGGGTTGGTAAATATATATAAGGATAGCATTGGCATTAAATAGCCCATGAAGATTGATATGTCATTAAACATAGAAACTAAGCCAACCCAAGACTTGGTCGTAGATCGAGCGTATGCATAATGATGGTCAATACTATATATAAATATACATTATATATACTAGCAAATATATGCACCCTCCGGGTGCAAGTATTTAAGTTTTAATATAATTAAATATCATGTTAAATTAGAAAGGCTAATGAAACTGAATAAGAATCCAGATAAAAATATTTGGAACAGAGGGGGTATAATCGGAAAATAGAACAACTTTGAAACTAACTGTTCCACCATTTTCCCTTACTCCCGTCTTTCAGTGGTAAATTTCCCTAATTTAACTATTTAGTTAAAATAGGAAGTAAAGAATAAAATTACAGTTATTTCTTTATGTTAATAGATTTCTGTTAAGATTTATTCCCGAGATTATTGCTCATATTCATTAAGATAAAACCAAAGAATTAGAAATCAATAATACTAAGCATATATTTATTAAAATCAGTTTTTTTAAGATCAATATGCAAATTAGCCTTCCCATTCACACTGTGAACAGCTATTTTGTTGTATATATAAATACAATTGCATGTTATTAGTATGTAGATATGGTTAACAGTTTAAATAATGTAAAACAATTTTATTAATAATTGAGGTTAAAATAAGGATAAATTCATGGTGAATGTGACATCAATTACTAAGGGAATTGTGACTTGAGTAGTGATTTAGTTTCGGTTACAGACAGAAAAACACACAATCTCCATTATAATAAGATATGAATGTATGCGTGTAACGTGTGTATGTGTATGTGTTTGTGAGTGCGAGTGATTGGGTATTTCCGTATGAAACAATTAACTACTTGCTAAATATAGGAATATTTAAATTATAATTCGACAAACATGTCAATGACAGATTTAAATTTAAAAAAGGAAGCAGCCGTGATTGGTCACGTGTCTCTTGACATCTCTTATTTTGTCAAAGAGAATGTGGAGGTGATATTCTGATCGATTCTGGAATCAATGTTTGGGAGAGAAAAAAACGCACAAGGAAAACAGATTGATCGATATGAAAATTTGACGACTAAAAATCCACTTCTTGACTGCAGGCGAGTTAAAAAAGACAATATCTATCAAATGAAAAAAAAGCCCGCACACACACACACACACACACGCTATCTCTCTCTCTCTCTCTCTCTCTCTCTCTCTCTCTCTCTCTCTCTCAAACAAACAAACAACAAACAAACAAACAAACAAACAGTCATACACGCGCCACACACACACAAACAGAAAAACACACATACACACACGCACTCACACACACACACACACATATATATATATATATATATATATATATATATATATATATATATATATATATCCATGCAATCAAATGTAGAAACATGGCACGTACACCAAACACACTCGATTATATATATATATATATATATATATATATATATATAAGCTTAAAATCGAATGTTTTAAAATTACCAACTATAGTTGCTCGCAGTTGCGCGAATCTTCAGACTGATTTAAAAGTGCTCAATATAAAGAGCTAAATATAGTTTTAAAATCGAATGTTTTAAAATTACGGACTATAATTTCTCGCAGCAGCGCGAATCTTCAGACCCTGGACATCTGAACATTTGAATGGCTCGTGCAGTAATAATTCTTTCGAATAAATGTCTAGCGTAAAAAGGCACAAATCATTTCTGTATGATGAAAAAAATTGGTATTAATGATCCTGACTATACATTAAATACTCATTGATAAACTTACATAATTTCTGATGGTATTGCGATGTAAGCAGGGATGTAGTTTTGGTTACAGAGAGATGGATATCGAATCTCTATTATATATAGAATTATTAAATATCTGTTAAATTTAAAATTCAGGCATTCTCTTGATTTTTCATTATTTTTCTTTCTTTGCAAATCTATATTTTGATTCTTATCATTAAATTTTTTTTTTTTTTACTAAAGACATATCATAACGTATTGATAATGTGGATATTATAGAATTCAGTATTTTTATAGAATAATTTGCTTCAAATATAATTATTTCTATGTTTTAGCGTAAAATAAAATTACCTCGTGAACATAAATCACGTTATAAAAACGCTTGACAAAACACTTTTTACTAATCTCCCGTATGAGTATTGTGTTTTACACGTGAAACATGGAGTGTCGGAATTACAGTATTCATAATTTTATAATTTTAGGTTTTATGCCCGCTCTTGTATTATAGCACTGTATTCTATGCATACACATTTTATTTTCGCAGTCCTTCATTATGCTGTATATAAATACACGCACAGACATCTACATTCTCTCCCCTCCCATAAATATATATATATATATTATTATATATTATATATATTATATATATATATATATAATATATATTTGTATGTGTGTAGGGATGGAGAAGCGTGATGTAATTGTTATCGTCATAGGAAATGGACTCGGTGACTCTAGTTCAAATCCTAGACGAGGCTGCTTGCATTTGCTATATAGCTAATACCATTGGTAAAGGTATACATCCAGCCTTTTTCTCTCCAGTTATGGGTGAATGGTAGAGCAATCTGGTCTTTTAAACCTTGATTAGGCAATTAGTCTAGAAGACAAAACTCTGAATTCAAATCTGTTAAACCCCGCCTAATAAATTTACCTTGTGTCACGTCCTTACTCCGACAGACAGACAGACACACACACACACACACACACACACACACACACATATATATATATATATATATATATATATATATATATATATATATATATATATATAAAAATAGATGGAAATTAATCCGACAGTATGAAATTTAACATTTCTGAAAAAACAAATAATGTTATATAATTGCTGACAGAAATCTGTTTCGACCAGCTCAATAGATCGGTCATCATCAAGAGCAACACATGAGAAAGAGATATCAAAATTGTTCATGATATATTCCAGCTATTAAAAAAGTAATTTACAAGTTCACAGCGTAATTGAAGAAAGGTGTAAAGTTTCAAATCCCTTATGGTGTTGATAAATCCGTAGTGTTGTAGATGAAAGCCTTCAGAGGTGTAAAAATCCAGATATATTGTTTTTTCATTAGACACATATAAAAAATAGATGGAAATTAATCCGACAATATGAAATTTAACATTTTTGAAAAAACAAATGATGTTATATAATTGCTGATGAACAATTTTGATACTCATTATACACTTTTATATAATTTTACATCAAACTCTTTTGAGTTTTATCATGAACTATAATGCTTCTGATTTTTTAAAATAAAATTTATTTTATTTTTAATACAGCACACGCATTTTTTTAAAAATCCAGCATTGAATATAGCGTTTGTTTGTATTCTGTCTTCTAACGGTTATTTTTCCCGTCTCTTTCTCATATATTGCTCTTGATGATGACCAATCTATTGAGCTGGTCGAAACAGATTTCTGTCAGAAATTATATAACATCATTTGTTTTTTCAAAAATGTTAAATTTCATACAAATTACTATACATTTAATGTTGAAAAATATTTCTTTAAACTAAGTTTAATTGAAATTATACATTGCAATACTAACAAAACTGTCTCAATAATGGGTTCAATAATTAATTTCAATGCTTAATTAAATCTATAGTAATTTGTTTTTTGTTGTTTATTATTAAGCAATACGTAATTAAAAACAACCCTTATCCCCTAAAACCGTAACCCAATTCGCAAAAACTTTTAATCCAATTCATAGACTGTAGTTAAACTTTCATTGGGGACCACCAAAAAAATTTTCCGTTTTAATTTTCCGACCGTTGTGCAAGTTCAGCCTTTCATTTATAAATGTCAGTTGATTTAACGGTACGAAAATGTAAACATTGTTTTCGTTCATAATTTTCATTATTTCCGTAAGCTGAATTTTTAAAAAAATATCAGTTTTTTTTATGTTTCTTCTTTTGAATTGTCCAAAAATTTTGAAGATTATTGTAAATATAATATATTGTTATTGTAATTATTGTAATATAATATATTGTTATTGTAATTATTGTAAATATAACTTTTCTACGAAAAGTTTCACTGAAACTCCAGTTTGAAAATAATAATAGTATTTGGGGACAATTTTAAATTCAGCTTTTAATAGCTTGATGAGTTAGAAATACATTGTAATTTATTTCTTTGATTTTTTTGTACATGACAATTCAAATCTAGTTCTTAACGATAAAAAGATGAAGCTGAGAATCGAAAAATTAAATTCTTCGTATTGCAATATCTATTTTTGCTTAAACTCAAGATAGTATTTTAAAAACATATCGTTTTAAAACGTTTTCATTAGTTCTTTAAACTATTTAGACTTTTTTAACCATTAGTCTTAATTACAAAACAACTCGCGTTATCATTTTTTATTTACATTCATACAACCCTATACTGGTGACTGATTTTTATTGACATTTAAAATCTTATTTAAAAAAAATTGTAACCCTAAACTTGTGTTTTGAAACACTTTTCATTTTCCTACAATTTTTTATGCATGACAACAATTTAATTTAAGTGAGTTTACAATGTACATTGTGCAATTTAAGAATATGGA
>CM042162.1:41821728-41854228 GCA_023376005.1 Doryteuthis pealeii | reverse complement strand
GTGATATAATGTGAACGATATATTTGTATGATATTATATATATATAACGCTGAAAGAAATTTAATACAAAATCAGTGAGACGGAAAAGTCATATTGAATAGACCTGATATGTAAACTTCATCCGTTTGAAAATAAGACTTGAAGGAGCAAAGGTGCTGAAATTAAGTTATTCATATATGTGTATAATTTATTCATAATCCTCCACATACGTAAAATATATATAGACACAATCATTGTACTATACTAATCCTATTAGTTTTGCGATAACGAAAAACCCCGGCAAATAATTTGTTAGTAAAAATATACTGCAAAATATTGCCTGGGAAAAAATAAAAGTAAAATCTTTATATGTACGTCTGAGTTCATAATTTTGGTTAAAACCTATCAGGGAAATACTTCATACACTTCACCCTCCCATATATATATATATATATATATATATATATATATATATATATATATATATATATATATATATATATATGTGTGTGTGTGTGTGTGTGTGTGCGCGCGTTTGTTTGTTAGAGAGATACAGAGACCCTGAGATACTGTGTGTGTGTGCGCGCGTGTGCGTGCGGGTTTCTCTGTGTGTGTTGTAATATCAATCTGTCTCTTGGTTTGAAAATCACATCGGCAGGAAACTGTTAGTTATCAATACTCATTGACTTCAAAAATTCACTATTCTAACTTCATATATATATATTTTCAAAATTAGGTACGACTCCAATTAAGCACATATTCTCCCAAAAATTGTCGGCTAAAAAAGCCATTCCAAACATACCGTGTTTACAACTTATCATATCGTCGTGTAATAAAAAGTCACTAGAAGAGGAATATTAACCTACTCTAAAACAAATCGTAAAATCTAAGAAGTCCGTTTGGTGTAGGGGTTGTGATATCGGCCTGTCACCTTGGCAGTCCGGTTTCAAATCACGCACAGGGCGGCCTTCCTATCTATAGCTCTGCTGATGAGGCCTAATAGGCCGAAATGTACATACAGAGATTGATTTTTCTCGATTTGTTTAGCCATACATTTAAATAGGCATTCCCGCCTAATTCATTATTAATTACTTAATTTTCAAAATAGGTACGACTCAATTAAGCACATATTCTCCAAAAAATTGTCGGCTAAAAAAGCCTTCCAACATACCGTGTTTACAACTTATCATATCGTCGTGTAATAAAAAGTCACTAGAAGGGAATATTAACCTACTCTAAACAAATCGTAAAATCTAAGAAGTCCGTTTGGTGTAGGGGTTATGATATCGGCCTGTCAGCTTGGCAGTCCGGTTTCAAATCACGCACAGGCGGCCTTCCTATCTATAGCTCTGCTGATGAGGCTAATAGGCCGAAATGTACATACAGAGATTGATTTTTCTCGATTGTTTAGCCATACATTTAAATTTCCCGCTAGTTCATTATTAATTAATTAATTTTCAAAATTAGTACGACTCCAATTAAGCATATATATATATAAATATATAATATATGTGTGTGTGTGTGTGTGTGTGTGTGTGTGTATATATATATATATATATATATATATATATATATATATATGTTTATATATATATAAAGAGAGAGAGAGAGAGGGGGAATGTGAAGTAGATGTGTTTGTGTTAGGTATAGAGTGATAGTGTGTGTGTGTTACAGGGAGAGTGAAAGAGATAGGTATGTATATGTTAGAGAGGTGTGTGAGCAAGAGGCTATGTGTGTGTGTGAGAGAGAGAGAGAGGAGAGAGAGAGAGAGAGAGAGAGAGAGGCTATGTGTGTGAGAGAGTGAGAGAGAGAGGGAGCTATGTGTGAGTTCCTGTGTGTGTATCCGTGTGTGTGTGTGTGTTCGCGCATCTCTGCATGAGACTTTCAACGGTAACATGATGGTGTTCCGAGTCAATATCTCAACTTGACAGAGAGGTCAATCTTTTGTATTTATTCCGTTAAAAAGCGTCTAGTGCGAGATTAATGTTAGATTCATGAAATTCTATCTGCAGGCGAATTAGGTAGCGACTTCACTTGCCAGTTATTTCTTGCCTCCGGAATTTGTTTGGCAAACTCAAGTAAGGTTAAAAATGAAATTTCAGGATTTTTTTTTTACCGCTTTCAGAAAACAGAACACGCTTGGAAATATTTGTTGAGAACAATAGTCTCATCCTCGAAGCAATGAGTACATTAGTTTTGATGAAATAGTTTCATATACAATAGGTATATTCAAATGTCACAAGTGTTCAAATTTATTTTTCGCTTATGGCGCGACAAAAAAATCATCTTTATTCAGATGTAATATTGTGAATGAATATTTAAAGCAATTTCTTCCTTATTGTCGAAAGATGAAATTATACGTGTGTATTAAATTATAAATAATAAGAATAGACACGTAACACACACACACACACATATATTATATATATATATATATATAATATATATATATATATATATAAAGACGTAACACACACGAAAGAATATATATATATATATATATATATATATATATATATATATTATATATAATATATATATGCATATGAAGCACATAAGCACATCCCATAAGTATGTAGGCCACAAACAATTTTCAATCAAAAGTTAATATAAATTTGTTGGCGTTGCTAGGCGTTGCTAACCTCGAAGCTACCAAAGGCTAAAATAGAATTGAGAATAATTAATTTTTGATAGATTACACATTAAGATATATATATATATATATATATATATATATATATATATATATATATATATATATATATATGAGAAAATGAAGAAAATACAAGAAATCAAACTGAGATGTATGAACACTGGGACAAATACTTCAGAATAGATAGCACAGTAACAAGCTCAAAAGGGGGCAAGTGATAAAGAATATATATAAATAATATATATATATATTATATATATATATATATATATATATATATATATATATATGTATATGTATATATTATATAAGTGTATGTGTGTGTGTCTATGTGTATATAAATATATGTGTATGTCTGTCTGTCTGTGTAGTGAAAGTACACATTTTATGAGATTTTATCAGGTTTGGGACTAGTTTATTTTCTTACCAGGCCGGGTAATTTAGTTTCATTTCAAATACAAATTGATTTTCCAATTATCTTACCTCCGTTGAATCAATGGGTATATAGATATTTTTTTCAATTCTTTTTTTTTTGTTATGTTTTTTATGCATCCCTGTTTTGACCATTATAGCTGAAGTAGTGTTCTACAGTTATTAATTTGCTGCCTGTACTTGTTAAGTCCAAATTAAGATAGCCATACTGACTTTTCAACATATTGTTTTTGTTGACGAGTGCAGTCTAGTAAATGAATTACATTTCCCTTTCTACAGTTTAATATCTGGTAAATTTTAAAAGTAGTTTTACTTGGGAAGGTACTGAATGTGTTGGTTGATTTTAGTTGTTTGACGCTTTGGTTTTCTTGATATTACATAGTTGGCAGAATTTTGTAGTTTCAATTAAGGCTTTCTCATTGATTTTTTTCTATTATTTATTGTTGCATCATATCATTTCTCTGAGGTTATTTGGTCGAGGTTGGGTCAGTATGTGAGGTTCTTGAAAAATATCTTTTAGGTTGGGGTTTAAAAATGTCCACACAATTCTTGATTATTTGAACTCATCGTGGGATAGTGTTGTTACTAGGGGTATATGATTTAACTTTTTCAATTATGTTAAGATTAGGCTATCTTGCCTAAGAGTCAAAATAGCTTTCAATATATATAATATATATATATATATATATATAATATATATATATATATATATATATATATATAAAGGTTTTTTTATAGTGCGTTTGAAGCATTGTGCGTAATTTCAATATACATTTTTTGAAGGCAGTTGACAATGCAATATATGTTGAAAACTATTTTTATCCCCCCCCTTTTTTTTTCTTTTTCTAACATACTTAATATTTTCGGAACAAAATTCCATCTTCAGAGTTGTTAGAAGTTTTTAAAAGTACTAGGTGTTTTTAATAGTACTTATCTCACACACACACACGCACACACACACACACACATATATATTATATGTTTGTGTGTACTAGCGCGTGTGTGCGTGTGTGCGTGTGAGAGTGTTTGTGTGCGTGTGCGTGTATGTGTGTGTGTGTGCTTGTGTGCGTGTGCGTGTGTGTGTTATGTGTTATGTGTGTGTGTCTGAGTGTGTGTGTGTGCACTATATATTTGCGTATCAAATATCACCCAGGGGAACACGAAATGTACTTGGTGTTTTACCAGCATAATGGCATATTTCAAGGTTCACTATCTTTTCTCCTCATAACACATTTTATTCAACTTATAGCCTAATATTATCGTAATCTGAGTCCTGATTAATCATAATGAACTAACCATCAGTTTTTGTACTGTGTTTTGGTTTGTTATGCGTAGAAACAGAGTAGCCACTGTGACGTCTAAAGTAGGCATATATATATATATATATATATATATAATATTATATATATATATATATATGAAGATATGAAATCCGACAGTATGAAGTGAGGTAAGATGTAACACGTACATTTGTGTTTATAGAAGAGAAAGTGAGTTAGTAGTGGAATTGGAGGATAAGGAGGATTTGATGAAATGAGAATAACATGATATAAAGTGGATGGGAGTTTAGAGGAAGCTAGGAAGATGAAAAGAGGAGGTTGCTAGGTGTTTAATGGGGGAGTACGTATTTTGCTTTGAATAAAAAGTCCGATCGACTGAGGAAGTTCTTCGCGTCAGAAGGACGAACTATTTATTTTCCACTTGGACTTGTTTGAGTCATCATTTTTGTTCATTCTTCCTTTTACCTCACCTCATATATATATATATATATATATTATATATATATATATATATATATATATATATATATATATATTAATTGAAGTCATAACTTATTTGAACATTAATTAGTTAATAATTAATGAAATAGAATATATATGTTCAAATGTAAAGCGTAAACAAATCGAGAAAAAGTCATTCTCTGTAAGTACATTTCGGCCTATTATGCCTCATCAGCAGAGTTATAGACTGGAAGCCGCTTTGTGTGTGATTCGAAGTTTATAACTCTGCTGATGAGGCATAATAGGCCGAAATGTACATACAGAGAATGACTTTTTCTCGATTTGTTTACGCTTTACATTTGAACAGATATATTCGCCTAATTCATTAATTACCAAACTAATTAATTTTCAAATTAGGTATGACTTCAATTAAGCACATATTCTCCCAAAAATTGTCGGCATAGCCATATCAACAAACTGTTTGCGTACTTTCATATATATATATATATATATTATATATATATATATATATAATATATATATTATATGTGTGTGTGTGTGTGTGTGTGTGCGCGCGCGCGTGTGTGTGTGTGTGTGTGTGTGTGTGTGAAAATAAATGGAAATTAATCCGACAGTGTGAATAGGATATAATGAAAAAAAAAATATATATATATTTAATTTGAATAATATGAGTGTAATTATAAAAAGTGAGAAAGAAGGAGTGCACGTGAAAATGCATGCACATGTATGAACCTAACACTATCAATTTTGGGACCCAATATTCTACAACATATCACCTAATTAATTAAAAAATGTTTTAAATGAATCAATTTTCAATAAATATTGAACAAAAATGTTTATTAGTCTTGTGGGGTTTCAATAGGTCAAAATAAGACAAAACGACGGGTAACAAATGTAGGAAAATGTATTGACAAAAGAGTAGACAACTAAAGAACAGAGAAGTGGGATTTACGTCCGACAAATAGAGTTATGAGCTGACTCGCATTGGCTTACTCTCAAACCATAATTGTCCCTGTTACTTATAGTAACCGTCGGCCCATTCCATTAGTCTATACGGTATATCACCTATAACAATTAGCTAGACTAATTTGTAACGGGGTTTACTTCGCTTTGTCTCTTGTGGATTTCGTTTTTGCGGAATGATATTCACTTTGACTAACGTATTTTTTCCTTTTGTATGAACTCATTCTCATTACTTCGTTTCGTCTTTTTATCCTGCAACTTTCTTCAAGACCCAGCAATATGACACACGGCGCTAAAGTGATAAAAAGGTAGCAGTACCATTTGAATGTCCTTTGTAATAACCACTTTGAGTTCAATTAAGTAGAACATACATTTTCTAATACATATCAATGTTTTACCGCAATTTATTACAGAAAGAAAAAACGAGATTCCATTTACAGAAATAAAGACATATATAATAGAACAAAGGCAACATCAATGGAGCAGCAATAAGCATAACAAATTCATAGAAATCAAAACTACATTAGGAGAATGGAACGAAGCTTCAGAAAAACTGAAATGAAGAAGTAATACTATACAGAATTCGCATAGGTCACACAAGGATTACACATTCTTACTTGCTTGAAGAAAAAACAAACATCAACGATTGTGCCATGTATACACAATAAATCATATACTCACCGACTGCATTGATCTGGCTCCGACAAGAGAAATATTTCTCAGCACAAGATAAATGAAAGAATTGTTTGAAGAAACTGAATAGATGCTGTAATATTCTTCCTAAAGGCAGTGGGACTATATGGAAAGAAAATTATAGGAAGCGCGTGGTGTAATGGTTAAAGTCATGGGAAATGGACTCGTTGCCCCAAGTTCAAATCCTTGACGTGGTAATTGCATTTCACTTAGCGCTAATGCCCTTGGGAAAGTTATGAATCCTGCTCTCTCTCAGCTATGGATAAATAGTAGGACAGACTGGGCTCTTTAACCTTGGTTAGGCAACCGGCCTAGGAGAAGAAAACCAGTTGAACTCCACTTAAGAAATCGACCTTGTGGGGTTGGTGTATATATATATATATATATATATATATATATATATATATATATATATATGAACAAATACTATGATCTGAAACATTAAAAAATATAAAGAATATCAAAATATAAAGAGATAATATCTGAAAATTACTTAATGAAACGAACTGCGCAGAAATATACACTATGAATAAGTATTTGAATATATAAAGAGCTTTATGCAGAAGAAATATTATCAAAATGACGTGATTCAGCATTAGATGACCTGAAAAAATCGACATGCCGTAAAATAAACCAACCAACCAACTGTTATACCGCGAGGTGGACGGATACACAGAATAATGGTGTGCTTAATACATTTCTTAAGCACCAACATCAGTTGCCAAACTAATACATACAAACACAGAACAAATAATTACAAACAATTAACAAGGCAAAACTTACAGTAATAGAGGAGGGTCAATTCCGTAGCGACAACAGGGAATTCAGTTTGAATATCATTCAGCTAGTTAACCCACTTTAATCGTAAGCTGTTTTATGACTATGAGCCAGTCCATCTGGTAGAACGCTGCAGGGGTCTTAGCTACTATACAACACCAACCAAAATAAACAAGATTACGGGAAACACTCATTCACTCAATGCATATATTCTTCGAAATAAGATTGATAGTTAATAAAATACGAAAACGCACTCAAATCATACTGTGGCGTTACTTTCGTATTTGCCTGGAGAGTTGTCTGCCCGTTTGGTTTGCTGGTTCCCGCTAGGGGCCTGTTATATTTAAGCGGCTGGTTTGAACGTCTCTTTCTCTCTTTTTCGGTTGCTCAACCCACGAGACACCACTCTGGTCTACCCCCCTCTTGTTGGGGCATTGGTCCCCCTTACATTACTGTAAGTGATTCACACAGCATGGACTATGCCTAGTCTCATGTCTGTGGCTTTTATGTTTATCTTTTTACCATTCATGAATGTGTCCTTTTCTCTACTTTTGTATGTATGTTTATGTACACCTCTATGTATTATGTACCTTCTGTTTATCCATGTGCTGTATACCTATTAAATGTTTTGTCAGTCAACCCTTGTCGGAGTTTTATCTTCAAGTATTATCACTTAGAACCTTACAACTGGTGATACCCCGACGTGATGAAAACGTTTTGTGAAGGCTTTGTTTTGCATTTGGAACTTTAATCCTTACAATACCAATGGAAGCACGGTGAGATATGAATACGTCATCAAATAGCCCTGTCACCGGAGATTTGAATACGCTGTTTATATCTCGTACGGAAACGTCAGAAAAGGAGTATTCTTGATGTGACTCAGAACTACATCTGATGGTGTGGCTTAAGTTCTGGATATGTAGGGATGCTATTACTCACAGGTCAACTCAGACCGTAGTGGCAGCACGTTTTATGATACCATTAATGGATAAAATACATCTATTTGAAATTCATATAGCGCTAATAAGGTCTGGAATGTTGTGCTTCCAAAATAGATATCCTCCAACTATGGATCAATAGTAAGGCGGGCTGGGATCTTTATGTTGCATAATCTATGCAGTGGCATAGATTATTGGCAACCCCCTGTATTTCTGCAGGGATGGTCCCTTTCATATCAAGGACGGAAAATAACTCACAGTTAAAGTCTCGCACGTCACGTGATTTTGAATTAGGTACTCATTTTGGGCCGATATCTAGAGCAGGGCAGACGCTCCGTTTGCTTCGGCTGACTCCACTCAGCACGATGTGTGTTATTAAGAAAATAAACTTAGTTAAGTAAATAAAAGTTTTTTTTAAAAGAACAGTATGGCATTGTTGGTTGATGCATGTCTTAGCAAGAAGACTGACCAAGAAAGAAAAGGAATCAAGAAATGAAGTCAAAGCTAGACGATCGAATGGCCAAACAAGCGAAGAAGAAAGAGAGTAAGTTATGCATCTCATCTCTCTGTCTACCTGTCTATCTCTCTCCCCTCTCTAGTAAGAGAACATTTTGTATATACCCGCAACATGACCATGTGGGTATGTAACATTTAACCTTGCTTAGGTAACTAGTCTAGAAGAAGGAAATCTCCGAATTCAAACCCATAGAAGTTAAACAATAATAAACAAAAACAAATACGACGTCTTTGACAATGATTAAAACTGGTTGAGTAGCCTATATTCGGTATCATTCCTTTAGCAAGGGAGTCTACCCTCCTTTTTACTTGCGCTAGTCGAGGAGATTGCTTTTTGTCTTAGATGCAGCGCCACACCTACCAACAGTTCCCCTTTACCACAGCGATCCAAGCTGTGCTACTGGTGCGCAGAGTTGGCAGGGGCGGGTATCGAACCCGGAACCTTTTTTTTCTAAGCGGATACCCTAGCGACTGGCCTAAACTCGTCCATTTACCCTAAACTTTGATAATAGTGACTTTATGTATTTTATTTGTGGATGATAATCAGCTTGAATCACATTCAAAAAACGCTAGTAACGATACTACCTCATCTCAGAAATTAATTCAAATATGAAACAGATCTATTTTGATAACATTCAAAATATGCAAACACATATCGCATAACTGAGGAAAGAAAAAGAAAAAAGAAAAATAAACAAATATAAACAAATATCTAAAAAAAAAAAAAAAGAATGTGAAAAGAAGGAAATAAATAAAGAAGAAATCCAAAATAAAAAGTTTTTTTTCTTTGTTTAATTGCATATCAACCTTTGTGGGATATTTGATGCCATAGCCATCCCCATATGATAAGGAGAAAAAAATGAAATAAACATGACAAATAAGGAAATAAAAATAAGAAATAATACAAATAAAATGTATGGCAGAAACAGAATGGCAAAAAAAAAAGAAAGAAAGGAAAGATGAAAGTAGGGAAGAATACGAAAGTAGAAATCGATAAGGAGAAAGAAAGGAAGAAAATATAATAAAGAAGAAAAGAAAAAGAAAAATGCAATTGAAAAGAGAATATGTGTCAGAAACAGAAAGAAAGAAAGAACGAAATATCAAAGAAAGAAAGAAAGAAAGAAAGAAAGAAAGAAAGAAAATAAGTAAGTAAGAAAGAAACAGACAAAAAAAGATAGAAATAAAAATGGTAGGCGGGAAGAACACAAAAGAAGAAATATAAAAATATGCGAAGTAAAAGAAAAGAAGAAAAGATGATGAGAAGAGAAAAGAGAAAACAATCATAAAATAGGAAAATGTATGGCAGGAAAAGAACGGTAAAGAAAGATAGGAAGAAAGATTGAAAGAAAGAACGAAAGAAGAAAGAAAGACGGGAGGAAGGAAATGGAGGGAGGAAGAATAATACGAAAGAAGACAGAAGTAGCAAATATGTTAAGGAGAAACAAAGGAAGAAAAGATGACAAGGAAGAGTAAAAAAGCAAACAAATAGTAAAAAAGAAAATCTATGGCAGAAACAGAACGAGAAAAAAGAAAGAAAGAAAGAAAGAAAGATAGAATAAAAGAAATAGGAAGGAATAATACGAAAGAAGACTGAAGTAGAAAATATAATAAGGAGAAACAAGGGAAGAAAAGATGACAAGAAAGAGCAAAAAAGCAAACAAATAGTAAAAAAGAAAATGTATGGCAGAAACAGAATGAGAAAGAAAAAAAGAAGGAAAGAAAGAAGGAAAGAAAGAAAGAAAGAAAGAAAGACGGAATAAAAGAAATAGGAAGAAATACGAAAGATAAACAGAATTAGAAAATTGATAAGGCGAAAAAAAAGGAAGAAAAGATGACAAGTGAGGAGTAGAAAGGCAAACATAATAAAAAAGAAAATATATGGCAGAAGCAGAATGAGAAAGAAAAAAAAGAAAGAAAAAAAAGAAGGAAAGAAAGAAAGAAAGAAAGAAAGAAAGAAAGACGGAATAAAAGAAATAGGAAGAAATAATACGAAAGAAGACAGAACTAGAAAATATGATACGGAGAAACAAAGGAAGAAAAACGAAAAAAAAAAAGAACAGCAATAAAAAAAAGAAACGTATGACAGAAGTAATGTATAAGGGAAGAAGAAAGGAAGGTAGAACAAATATGAAAAAAAAATTTAAAATGTAAAAAAAGCAAATAAAGAAAAACTAGTTGAAAATGTTATTTTCATTGTGTGGTCAATTCTAATTTTCATAGAAGCCTCGTTTTGGTTCGATCTAAAGAAAATTTCCGCGTTGATAATTCGAATTGCCATTGACATGATTGATGATGTGATATCTTCGATATTTTTTGTACCTTTCAACCAATTCGTCAAGGGATGATAAAAATTATGTGAATTATTCTGCAGAATGGACGTAATAAATCATCTCTTATGTCAGCTCTGTGCATACATAGTCCGGGCATCTGAGCTATGTAAATTAGCTACTTTCGGATAAAAGACTTTTTATTTTTAGTGATACGTACATATTTGTACAAATATATGAAACGTTGCTGAGAAGTTTGAGGCCTTACCAAGAAGGTTTTGCATAGTCTTATGTACTTCTCCTTCACATATTCCTATACATGTTTTTCTTTTTGTTATCCTCTATTCGCTTATAAATTAGCTACTTTCGGATAAAATACTTTTTAGCTTAGTGATAGATATATATTTGTACAGATATATGAAACGTTGCTGAGAAGTTCTAGGCACTACTAAGACGGTTTTGCATAGACTTATACAATTCTCTTCGCATACTCCTATATATACTTTTATTCTTTTCATCCTCTATTCTGTTAAATGCTACTTTGTGCGGAATTTTCTTAGTTCTTCTGTGTCGACTTGTATATGAGCTACTTTCGAATAAAAGCCTTTTTTTTATTTTAGTGATACATACATATTTGTACAAATATATGAGAAGTTCTATGCTTACCAAGAAGGTTTATATTGAAAAGGTTTGGATAGGCGTGGTGTAATGGGTAGAGTCGTAGGAAATGGACTCGTCACCCCGGGTTCAAATCCTGGACGTAGAAATTGCATTCACCCTTAGCGCTAATAACCTTGGGAAAGGTATGTATCCTACTCTCCCTCCAGCTATGGGGAAATAATAGGACAGACTGGGCTAAGAGGAGGAAAACTCTGAATAATAAATTGACCTTATGACACATCCTTCTCGTGCGGAGGGGTTGGTATATATATATATATATATATATATATATATTATATATATATATATATATATATATATATATATCCAAAAGTCCAGAGAAGGAATCTTCCTTACGACACAAGTGTTTTATTTTTTTAAAAACCTGTCGCAGTTTGAGAGCTCAATGTGTGCTCTTAATGTTAGAGTCACAGAGCAAATATATAAGTAAAGAAATAACAAAAGACTTAGAGATTTAGCACTATAGTCTATTTCAGGGAGCTTAGACAAATAGTCTAACTCTCCCGACTCATCAGATACGAATGATGATTATTCGCATCTGATGAGTCGTGAGAGTTAGACACTTTGTCTAAGCTCCCTGAAATAGACTATTAGCAAAATCTCTAAGTCTTTTGTTATTTCCTTACTTATATATATATATATATATATATATATATATATATATATATATATATATATATATATATATATATATCTTTTTATACACCTATACATACTTTTCTTCTTGTTATCCTCTATTCTGCTATCAGCTATAGCTATCTTCTGCAGAATTTTCCGTTTCTCTGATCTTCTTGGGACTTCTGGGTCGACTTGGGTTTGTTGGATGTTTCTTAGTCTTTGTGTCTCTTGTATTACAAAAGAACAAAGACTTAGTATGTGTTTAACGACTTTATTTCAAAGCCCAAGTTCCCAAAAAGAGAACAAAAACACGTGTAGGGGGCCATTTTTTCACCCGTTCGCACGGCGTCAGGGACTACTCGTAATCTCTAATTACCCCGCTCTAGCATCCAGTTGGTTACACGATCAAACCAGCCACTCAGATAATAGTTAACAGGTCATCTAAGGGTTAAGGTCTTGTCTATCATTTTAGTGTGTATTTTCCATGACTCTCCTTCTAAAAGAATTATCAATTAACCTTCGAATCATAAATGTATGGTAATAATTAATAGGGCACCTATAAGTTATGTAACAAAGGAAATATCTCCATTTTCTAATATCTTTTGTTTTGAAACATTTAATAAAATTCTGGAAAAGAAGAGGTAAGTATATTTAATTGGCTCCAATCGAAACTTCTTACTCACACAAACCATCCAAGATGAACAAGACACGCTGGACACTGCTGGAAATTTAAGGACGAACTCATGGGTGACGTTCTCCTGAGGAACATTACACACGGACACTTTAGAGCAAAGATTTACATCGATCGGCTCTGTGCGGATAATGGATGTCGTTATGAGGAGCGATGACTAATGAGAGAGAAAATCAAATACATTTAATGGTTCTAGGTAATTACGTTTTAGTTAAAGCGAGAACTTTTTAGAATTCGTTTTAAATATACTCAGTATTATTATTATTATTATTATTATTATTATTATTATTATTAATGTTTTTTCGCCGAAGTCTGACAGACTTCAGGTCACTGGGACTTTTGTAAGCATTCTAGCTGATTTCACCAGTAATGTGGTTTGGAAGGCCTCTACTCTTCCTCAGATCTCAGTTTCCTCATTTCCTTTTTCAGACGACTGGGTATCGTTCCAAAGTTACTAACTAAACTTACCATTACTTTCCTGTTCCACTGTTATTTTTTTAGCTCTCTTGCGAGATTTTGTATTTCACTTTCTTTTAATTCCATTCTATGGTCTGTTGAAACGACAAAACCAACTAGATGCTATTATAGGAAAAAGAGATAAATTCAATTTAAAATTCAATGTGAACATGAGGATAGTATCTGAAATTATATCACAAAGGTGTTCCCATAAGTATTCTAACATTTTATCATCACCCTGTCTTTTGTATAATGTACGAGGGTAATACCAAAATTAATGACTTCAATGAGCTGAAGACTCTCTTCATGCATATATTGACAACACTGTTGTATTTGTTGTGCATGCACCTGCATCTGCCCCTACGCGCGCCTCGCTACATGCTCAGTTTTGGTCTGGAAGTCGTTTCTGATGGAGCTCCCAATTGACGTTACGTTCAAGTGTGAAGTTCGTGAAAAGGCATTCCCATTGCACTTATATATTTCTGTTGGGGAGAGTTATCTTCCCCTAACGATTCAAACCGGGATACTCTCTAATAAGGAGGGAGACAAAATACGAACAGCAGCCAGGCAAGGACTGGCCCCATACGTGAGCAGACTTATGATACATATAGGTGAACTGTATCCAAAACCACCCACTGTATTTCGCTGTCAGTGAGAATAAATAAAACAAATATTCTTATAGTTAAAATTCTTTTTTATTATCAATTTTGTGTATCCTACTTCTCGTGATATAACACTTTTCCTAGGTATTAGTGCAATGTGAAATGCAAACAGCTTCGTTAGGATCTGAACTCGTCTTGCCGCGTCTGTGTCCTACGACAGTATCCATAGAATGATTGGATACATATTTTTCACAATGGTATTAGCGGTATGTGAGATACAAAAAAAAACTATATAATTTTTTATATGTACTAGCAAATAATCCCCACTGGGTGGTGTAAAACTAATTTTTGGAAGGGGGGGGAGTTAAAAGTGAATTTTAGAAGGTTTGTATCATAAGTAAGTAAAACCATCAAATAATAAGTAATAAGTAAAATCGTCGGGGCGGCCTAAAGTTGTATCAGCGAGAGTCTATCCCCTTTTCACTAGCACTAGACCAAGGAGATTATTTTAGCGTCTGGGGTGAACCGCCACGCCTACAGTCAGCTCCTTACTTTATAGCACAGACCCCTGTGCTACTCATACGCTGGCGAGGACCGGTATCGAACTACGAACCTTGTGGTTTCTAGCCGAACGCTCTACCGACTGAGCTAACCCGGTCCATAAATTAGAAATGGAAACTTAGTTCTGTTCCTCAAATGAAATGTTGGGTGCGTCTATTAATTAAATAGTTTTTTTACTCTTAAAGCTTATACAAAGTCGTAGGCATTTATTTATTTGTGAACTTTTTAGTTAACATCTTGTTAGTGAAAAAAGAGAGTAAAAAAAAATAATTTAAAGCTGGTTACAGGGTTGTCTTTGTTCTATGTATTGACGATTTTCGGAATTATGACGTAAGCAATGATGCAATTTCGGTTACAGACAAATTGAGACCGACTCTCGATTATTATTAGATTAAAAGTTTTCTGCTCTCAGTAGAGTGCTCAACACCCTTGATTGTATCTACGCCATATCAAATTCACTTCTTATAACCAAAATAGTTAGCAATTTCAACAACTCTAAACGCTTGCATTGGTTCTCATATTGACAACTTTTATAATAATTCCTAATATTAGAAGACGCCGGTCTAACAGGTATAGGCAGCACATCTATTCACTTTCGCCAAATATGCACACATGTATTAATAAAATGAAATCCCCGGCGGCAAAAAAAAAATAAAAATAAAAAATAAAAAATGAAAAAAAAAGAAACGTTTTACTTAGTCTATCATTTTGCACATTTTGTTCTCAGCGTCCAGCATTTTAAATATCGAATTTCCTGGAAAGAATTGTATATTATAAATGACAAAAAAAAAACTGCAGGTGTGTTTGTAGCATTGCATTCAGATTGATATTCTGCAGACATAGTCGATTCACTTCCAGAAGGTGATTTTTTTCCAGACACATTTATATACCGAGTAGCTTGGGGAATTGACGCCATCGAGTAGTTATTCTTTTTTTTTCTCGGCATGGGAATCGTTTTTCCCCTAAAAATTTGTGTTCTTTATAATAAAAGAAAAAAAAACGTGGTGATTTAAAAAAAATTCTAATGCGTGGCTCAATACATTGGTGTAATATCTTTTTTCTTAAATTAAAAAATAGGTTCTTAGCAAATATATAGATTTTGCATATATCTGCATACACGTAGAATTTGAAATGTTGAATTATGAAATAAAACCCCATATATTAGTATATGCAACATTCGCACACACACACACACACACACACACACACACACATATATATATATATATATATATATATATGTGTGTGTGTGTGTGTGTGTGTGTGTATTTGGGCAGCATTCTTTCATTTATGCATGTTGAATTAAACAAAATACACATCTCCTGTTTAACAATTTTATTTGTGATCTTTTCAAGTTTTTGGCCAACTTTTTAATATTTGGGTGTAATTCGTGGATTAGTCACCAAAGTTCATGTCCCGTGTACTTTCGGCACTTCGAAATGGCATCATCAGGGGTGATGTGTTCCAGTTTTTCAAATTATATTAATGAATGTGGAAGCTCCATTTGACAGATAATCGCTCCATTTCAAACACCTAAAATTACATTCATGCCCCCACTCTAATTACCGAAATATTCTAATGGGAAAATACACACATCCTACACAAAGAAAAAAAATAGACAAAAACTCCAAATACTAGAAGCTTTATACATAAAACAATTCAAACCATCCTTAAACAAAATTAATTTGCAGTACACACATTTCAAAATGTCTATAGCACCTTTCCCACCAATTCTCCTCCTTCCAGCCTCCACATCCATTAATATAATTTGAAAAACTGGATCAACCTCACCGGATGAGCAGGATAGGACAATAGGTAAATTTCTTAATCCTAGTTGAACAGATTTTAATTCAGATTTTCCTTCTTCTAGACTAGTTGCTTAACTAAGGTTAAATAGATTAGTCTGCTAAAGTGTTTACCCAAAGCTAGAGGGAAAATAATTGGATTCATATAATTCTCAAGATTATTAATGCTATGTGAAAATGCAAAGAGTATCTGAACTCGTTTAGGCAAGACTTTTTCCTCTGGCGGTAATCTTAATTTGAGAACTTTGCGATCATTTCCCTTATTTTGCATTCTCATATATAAGTTGGTCCTTAGTTTCCAATTTCTTAATTCATTTTCACTTATTTTTCTTGGAATTATAAACCACTCTGTTGAATAGTAAAATTCCATGATTTTAATTTGTTCTTTCACATTGTAACTTGATATTTTCAATTGGATTCGGTTATAAAGTAGTAAGTAAAGTCGGTGTGCGAGTGAGTCTATCTTTTTTTTTCACTAGAGCTAGACCAATGAAATTATTCTCGCGTCTGAGATGGAGAGTGACACCTATCAGCAGCTCCTCACTTTACAGCACAGATCCCAGTGCTGCTCATATGCTGAGTTAGCGAGGGCCGGCATCGAAGTTGGAACCTTGTGATTTCTGGGCTGTCGCTCTACTGATTGAGCTAAACCGGTTATATCTGTAAAATAATTTAAAAAATCAAATTAAAAGAAAAGGGTATGAATCTTTTAATGTTTCTGTATTTTATGGGTACATATAACCTGCCTAATATTACTTGGAAAGAAGATGGACAACGCCCAACACGTCATCACATTACTCTAAAAGGATGACCTAAGAGGCTACAAAAAACAGCTATCTATCAAGTATATAGATTTGGACTGATTCTCCAGTCTTCACACCATTTGATAGTGAAAATAACGTAACTATTTCATTGAAATAGTTGCAGAAAATTTAAAAAATTATTCTCAAATGAAAACATTACACATTTTCTAAGATAAGAAGATAAGAAAAAATTGAATTTTGTCGATGGAAAATAATTCTCTTAATTAATACTAATTACATTGGTTTTGGTAACTGGACCATATCCGTGTCATATCTTGTCTCACCAAATATATTTCGCACCAGACTCATCGCAAGCTGATTGATAATCGTATATCAAAGACACGCACACACGCACACATAAGTGCATGCGTGCGCGAAGACATAGAAGGACACACACCCAGAGACAGAGGGACACACACATACACCCAGAGACACAGACACACACATACACCCAGAGACACAGATACAGACTCACACAGACACAGACACACACGCATATATATATACATGAATATGTCTGAATTCTAATGATAAAATCATTTATTTGGTACAACAAATGTGTCTCCTCATAAGGTATATTCTCTTAAATACGCTTAATTGAATATTAATCTAAAAAAAGTCGAAACTGCAAAAGGAATTTGTATCATGCAGACCCATACTCTCATTAAGCCAAATTCTAATCTTTGTATCATTTGAATTATTAGGACTATTGTTCTCAGCTTTGTTGTTACCTGCACAACTTTTCGGTCGATGTGGCCTCCGGCTTTCTTCAGGTATTTCTTCATGGACGCGAGAACATTCTCAAAATCAGGAACCCCCTCATCGAACTTGGGAACCTTCTCTTCGAACTGGGAACCTTCTTGTCGAATTCGGGAACCTTCATGGAACTTCGAAACTAGCCCTTTATTAAATTCACGGGAGTAGGCTGTTCTCATTCCTTTAACCGTGACTGAGTACAAGTGTTAAGCTATGTTAATTATTCTATGTTACTGTCGCCCATGACCAAGTTCGCGAAGGTTCCCGAGTCCAACAATAAATACCCGAAGAAGGCCGGAGGACACACCAGCCGAAACGTTGTGAAGATAACAATAAAGATCAGAACAATAGTCTGAATAATCGAAATAATATAAAAATTTAAAAAATTCAGAGAAATAGATTATCCTTTTTTATCTTTATTATGTGGCTCATTGAAGATTAACGAATTCGAATATTCTAGAAATTTCAAATTCCTAGATAATGTTATGCCTCTCATTTACTAGGACATTTACTAGTTTGTGCATATACCAGTTTAAACAGGTCAAAATTTTACTCTCTTTCGCAATCACTATTGCATCGTCTTCCCATCCAATTGTGTCTAATCTTGTATTCCTTTTGCGGCAGTTTGCTCCATCAGCTGATTAACCTTCAAATCCCTGTTTCCACATGACCTACACTTGCTATTCTGTTGCGTATTATCGATTTTAGCCTTGATATAATTGGTCCTTATGGTATTATTTTCTCCGGTTATTAAAAGAGAGTTAGTTTTTTCTATTGAGTTTTCCTTTTCTTATGCATTTCCAGGTCATATCGTGTGCAATCTCCGTAGTTTGACATTTGAAGGTCCACTTGCATCCAGTTGTTTTTCTTCCTATTTCTGTTTTCTCGATTTGTTTTATAATATTTGTCATTTTATTATTATTATTATTTGCTCCTTTTGAGTTTTCACATCAGCATTAGCTGATGGTCTTTTACTGGAGTCTGACTGACAGCAAGTCTCCTCAGGTCTCCAGGACTCTTCTGAGTATTCTGGCAGATTGCAGCAGTGCAGTGTTCTGAATGGTTTCAATCCTTCCTCTGATTTCCAAACATTCCAGACCTTTTCCAATCCTTTTGGACTGTTCCAAGTGCACCAACTACAATTGCTATCACCTTCACTTTCATATTCCATAACTTTCTTGTTCTCTGGCAAGGTCCAGATATTTGTCTATTTTTTCATTTTCCTTAGCTTCACCCTGTGATCTGCTGGCACTGCAAAATCCACCAGTTGACAAGTTCTTTCTTTTTTGTTTATCAACACTAGGTCTGGTCTTCTTGCTGGATTATTATTATTAATACGCTTGTTCCTTAATTTTCTGACCGTTATCCTCTTGCAACACTCTCTGGTTAAAAATGAGACCGTCCAAATCCTTCAGGATGAAATGCAAAAATCTAAATCCGCCGGATTGTGTGTCTGCAACTCAGCTAAATAATGGATTCTTCCGGGGTTTTTTTGTAAAAAGAAAGAGAAGAAAAAAGACATGCTACACATGAATATAAAATAAGCAATAAAGAAAAGAGAAAGGTAAATACAGAGAGAAGTAGTAGACGTGCGGTAACAATAACGCTATCTGTTTCAATCGGCCTCGTGAAAAGATGAAAAAAAGGAAGAAAATGAAAGAAAAATAAAAGAAGAGAGAGAGAGAGAGAGAGAGAGAGAGAGAGAGAGAGAGAGAGAGAGAGAGAGAGAGAGAGAGAGAGAGAGATCAAGATTATCATACTTTTTACATTTTGAACAATTTTAAAATAGCCTTTAAGTAAAAATATCAAACGTTGTAATAATCATATTATTATCATATGGTATATCACCAAGTCCTGCTAGTGCTAGTGAAAAGGGAATAGACTCCCCCACTGTCTGGCGCATACCAACAAATTTCCACCCACTTAGTTTATTAAGCGTTTTAACGGTACATTTTCCAACTAGAATTAAAATAATCATGTTGCTGGTTAAAAAAATACATTTCTTTCTTAAAATATCTGTAGGTTTGTATTTATTCATAGGTGATAAGGTAATATATAATTACTTTTATATTTTGCTACAGTCGTGATATGTATGTACATAGTGTATTCCTCATAGCTCTTTGTCTTGCTTCTAGTTTTGAGGCAAATGCTATGAACCTATAAATGCATTAAATATATTAATTCTCAACTCCGAGAAATTGGTTTTATTGGAGACAGTTGAAGTTTGAGCAAAAATAGATGTAGTTTCAATTATCTGTCACCACGAACTACAAATATCTGATGACTTGAGAATAATAAAACTTGTCTGGAATTATTATTGAAAGTCAGTGGGTCATGAGGTTTTATCACAGATAATCAAACTGTAGAATAGTAAAAATCCGCTTTGTGGGAACTAATATACACGTCTGGTTCACTGCTATAGACTGCTATAGTGACAGTGATACCAATAATAGATGGAACATTCGAATGAACTCCGAAAAGGTTGGAAAAAGAGCATGTGAGAACTAATTATTTAGACCTTCCAGACAACAGCACTCCTGAAATCAGCCTTAATATTTAGAAGATTCCTAGTGAAGCTAGGTGAGTTAGTGTCACTCAGACTTAAGTATAACCTACCGGTTGGTACATGTGTAAGCGGAGTGGCATATTGCCAGTATCAATGAGGGAGTCTATACACTTTTCACAAGAGTTAGACTAGAGAAATTGTTTTTTTAAAAGCGAGAACCGGCGCTTTCACGTGATTTCAGCGTAAGCAAATCTCTGTCTCTCTCTTTGACTCTGTTTCTTTGTGTCTGTCTATCTGTCTGTCTGTCTCTTTATGTATATATATATATATATATATATATATATATGTTACTCTCTCTCTCTCTCTCTCTCTCTCTCTCTCTCTCTCTCTCTCTCTCTCTCTCTCTCTCAATACGCACATATATATATTGTTCAGTTTTTCAATACAAGTATGAATCCCCTAATAAAAATCGAAATCAGTCTTTGCTGAACCAGGAATATATTATCTTGGGTTCTCCAGCCAACCATTTTAAGAGAAGGAAAGTTTAAATTCAAAGCAGGTCTTGTGTCGAATCATGTTTTAATCAATAATTTATAAGTATATATATATATATATATATAATATTATATTATATATATTCTTGATTAATACATCATTCGGCTCAAGAGTGGGAGAGAGGGGAGGCGAGGGACAGAGAGAATATATTTCCTATGACTCTAACCATTAGACTACGCGCCTCCAAGAGAAAGGGACAGAGAGAGGGGGGACAGAGAGAATGAATACACACACACACACACACACACATATATATATATATTCAGTTTCTGTCCCCCTGTCTTCTCTCTCTCTCTCTCTCTCCCCCCTCTCTCTCTCTCTTTCTCTTGGAGGCGCGTGGTCTAATGGTTAGAGTCATAGGAAATGGACTCGTCAATTAACATGGGGGTATTGGTAAAGGCATGGAATAATCCGATCCCAAACCACCACCACCATCACCACCACCACCAATGAGAAAATAGTAGCGCATGTTGGGTTCTACAGCTTTGGTAAGCCAATCATTTTAAAAGTTTAAATTCAAAGCAGCTTATCTCCGATTAAAATTGGCCTTGTGCCGAATCATGTTTGTGGTCGGCACGTGACGGGCGTTAAATACACATAGACATTAAAATGTATATTTGCCTTCGGTTTTCGATGATTGTTGGCAATCCTTTCTTACTATAAATACTTCATCGCAATAATCTCTTCTTTCTGTACGTGTAACTCTTAAATCATTGAAGAGACTTTGAACATCTTCTTACATTAAAGTATGGCCAGTAGGCATATTAGGCAGAATTTGATCTTCTAACAACTTTATTAATAACCTTTCTATTTCAGTAATCCAATCACTTCATCTCATAGTAATAACTATATCTCCGTAGACGGAAGGCCTTTCATATCTTCCATTATTCTCAGTTTAACCCCCGCCCTGTCGGCTGGGGTGTTAGAATCCACCAACTACATCTCTGAAGAGGGGTAAGACTCCCCAAATGAGGCCACCTGTTGGCCATGGGTGGCGACCCGTGATGCTTAAGGATAGAACTCAGGTGGCTGAGTAGTTCATGACTTGCAAAACTCCACATTGGCCCTATCTTGGGATAGACGGGCGGTTGGAGAGGCCCCTTCCGATCAATCGGCTGGTCACGCCAAACCCTAACACTTATATGATTTTCTCACTCCTATTGCCCTTATGGCAAGCCCCAACCCCCTTTTATCTTATGGGTACTAGAAGGCAGTAACTGAGGGTCTACATGTCCTGGGAATGACGTTAAACTCTATCTAATTGTGAGGTCCCAGTTTTGGAGGTTTAGGGAATGTGGAGCACCCCTTCATCACCATTGCTCCCTGGTCCACTCGGACCCGGAGTGGTAGTACCTGTTAGGGTCCCATCTATGGGTTAAATAGAAAAACATGAGTTGATAAACAAAATTGTATTATCCATTAAGAATTGATTTATTTCAAAACTTTATCGGCATTAAATGACCCACTGAGGTTTATATGCCGTAAAACCCAACCAAACCAAACCAATCAGTTTAACGCATGTGGCTGTTCATATTTGTTGATACAATGTAACGTCTTTCCAATTATTCCGTTTCAATTCCTATTTAACAATTCCTAATTAATTATAATCATTTGTTGCTCATAATTATATTGTTTGAAGAAACTATTTCTATTTAATAATACTAACTATTTTTAGTCATATGGTTTCAGTTAACTATTTCTACTTAATGATGATAATAATTTGTTAGCATACAGTTATATGTTTTCAATCTTCCTAGCAAATACAACTGATTTAAACACATCTATACGATTTTCAAGTTTTCGTTTTCTATTACTAAAATTTTACACATAATAATGAGGGTTATTCTATAGATAAATTGTACTCTCGGTCGGTTGATTGTCAGACTAGGAACCACAAGGTTCGAGTTCAATACCGGCTCACGTCAACTCAGTGTAGGAGTAACACACGGATCTATCCTGTAAAGTGATGAGCTGATGGTAGGTGTGGCATCCTGGCTCGGACGCCAAAACAATCTGATAAGTCTAGCGCTAGTGAAAAAGGGATAGACTACCTTGCTGTTCGGATGATACCGACATTAGGCCACCCTGCCGACTACGCATCGTATTCTCGGGGGATATTTTATAATAGAAAACCTTTCTCAGAAGACTTTTCTGACTGACCACTGCGTCCTGAATTTCTTCTATACCGGAGAGTCAGTATGTTTCCACATTATGAACTGGCTTTTCCTCTCAGGTCCGTTTTGATAAAGCCATGATTATACAATTCCGGAACGTATTTTATACTAAAACATGCTTCACCGTACACATTACACATTCTTCTATACATTTCACATGGTTTGCAGTTCTCAGCCACCGAAAAATTTATGACATACCTCTATTATAACTAAAAAATATATCTTTGATTTGCTGTAACTTTGAACAGTCTCGAAGCAAATATTTTATGATACTGAAATAGTTATGGAATACACAATCCTCCCTCTACCATTCACTTTACATTCTTACAAACTTGTGAGCCCCACCGCTCCTACAAATTTCTACTGCCACTGTTCGTTTAAGATGAACTCGTGAGCACCTCCTACTACTAATTCCCACTGCTACTGCTCGTTCTAAAAGTGAGACAGTGGAAACATTCCACCAGTTTCACATCTGATGATGGCACAAAGACATGCAGAAAACGCTTATGAAAGAACCGTTGGTGGATTGCTACACCAATTCCATGGCCAGATAGTTAGAAAGGGTCAAACAAAACCTCGTCCGACAACAATTGTCAGTAGAGTTTAACAAAACGTATATATATATATATATATATATATATATATATATATATATAATTGAAAAAACAAGTGTTCCGAAAATGGGATGATTTTATTTATTGATGTTTAAACATTTCGGTTTCTTTAAACCTTCATCAGGATGTATCTTGGGGTGAAGAAATTGATGGATGTTTTATAGATGACAAGAGATGAATTCTCATCTCTTGTCATCCTGATGAAGGTTTAAAGAAATCGAAATGTTTAAACATCAATAAATAAAATCATCCTATTTTCGGAACATTTGTTTTTACAAATTCTTAATATTGTCGGATTTATTTTCCATATTTACTCCCATATATATATATATATATAATATATATATATTAATATATATATATATATATATATATATACATTAAAGTAGTGGAGGAGAGCTTGAGAAAAGAATGAAGTTGTTTGTATTTTATTCGCTTTTATTCATCAACTCTTAAATACACATACATATGTATATGTATATGTGCATGTGTATTTGGAAGTAAAATGAATGAAGAGTAAAGTGAAGGAAAAGAAATCCATTGAAAAAACGTTGTCTGAATAAACTGCCTTCTTTCTCAAGTGAAGAACTAAATTGTATGTTTTATGAGTGTCCGAAAGTAATGTAGGCTCCCCTTTTAAAAAAGCATTGCATTAACAGAACTTCTAGCATAATTAGCTTTACTAGCAAATATATGCACCCTCCGGGTGCAAGTATTTAAGTTTTAATGTAATAAAATATTGTATTAAATTAGAAAGGCTAATGAAACTAAATAAGAATACAGATAAAAAGATTTGAAACAGAGGAGTATAATAAAAGATTTGAAACAGAGGAGTATAATAAAAAAATGGAACAACTGACACTTACTCTTCCATCACTCTCGTCTTTCATTGTTATTTTTTCTAATTTAAGTATTTAGTTATAAGAGGAAGTAAAGAACAAAATGACAGCTATTTTATCTTGTTAATGGATTTCATTTAAGATTCATTGAAGAGACTTTTGCTTATATTCATTAAAATAAAACCAAACAGTTAGAAATCAATAATACTAAGCACATATTTATTAAATTCGATTTTTTTATATTAATATGCAAATTAGCCTTCCCGTTCACACTGTAAACCGCTATTTTTTGTATATATAAATACAATTGCATGTTATTTGTATGTAGATATGGACAACACTAATAAAAAGGTGAAGCAATTTTATTAATAATTGAGATTTAAATAAAAATAAAATCATGGAGATTGTGATGTAAATAATAAAGGGAATTGTGACTTGTATAGTAATATAGTTTCGGTTACAGGCAGAAAAACCCACAATCTCCATTATAATAAGAATTATCGCCCATACATCTGACCGGACATGTGCTTCTAGCATGACCGACCATAAGTAAATCCATATCTGCTATTGCTGCAAACTAATCTACCCCAACAGTATTGCGAGATTCTAATAAAACAGTTTGTAAAGACGTAGATTATTAATTACTGCCGTCAAAATATATATTTCTCCCTGTCACTGTATTTATCTTTCTCTCTGTATATCACTATCTTTCTCTCTCTCTCTCTCTCTCTCTCTCTCTAGAGCCGGGTTAGCTCAGTCGGTAGAGCGTTCGGCTAGAAACCACATGGTTCCTAGTTCGATTCCGGTCCTCGCCAACTCAGCGTATGAGTAGCAGAGGGATCTGTGCGGATCTGTGTTTGTAAAGACGTAGATTATTAATTACGTATGAGTAGCAGAGGGATCTGTGCGGATCTGTGTTTGTAAAGACGTAGATTATTAATTACTGCCGTCAAAATGTGAATTCCATTATCAATAAGATACCAATAGAAAAAGATCGTACACTTTCCAACAGTGTCATTTCTCTCTCACTCTCTCACTCAAACACACATGTACACACACACTCTCTCTCTTCCTCTCTTTATATCCCTCTCTTCCTATCTCTCTCTCTCTCTCACACACACTATTTTTCGTTCCCTTCTTCCCTATTTTTCTCTCTTTATCCCTATATATATTTCTCTCTATCACTGTATTTCTCTTTCTCTCTATATATCACTATCTTTCTCTCTCTCTCTCTAGGGCCGGGTTAGCTCAGTCGGTAGAGCGTTCGGCTAGAAACCACATGGTTCCTAGTTCGATTCCGGTCCTCGCCAACTCAGCGTATGAGTAGCAGAGGGATCTGTGCGGTAAAGTAAGGAGCTGATGGAAGGTGTGACACTCCACCTCATATGCCAAAACAATCTCCTTGGTCTAGCGCTAGTGAAAAGGGGATAGACTCGCTCGCTGATTGGCTGATACCGACTTTAGGCCGCCCCGATGACTTTACGACTTAAATATATATATATATATATCTTATTATAATGGAGATTGTGGGTTTGTCTGTCTGTAACCGAAACTATATTACTATACAAGTCACAATTCCTTTAGTTATTTACATCATATTCTCCATGATTTTATTTTTATTTAAACCTTAATTATTAATAAAATTGTTTTACATTACTTACACTGTTGACCATATCTACATAAAAATAGCATGCAATTGTATTTATATATACAACAAAATAGCGGTTTACAGTGTGAATGGGAAGGCTAATCTGCATATTGATATTTAAAATTTGATTTTAATAAATATATGCTTAGTATTATTGATTTCTAATTATTTGGTTTTATCTTTTTGAATATGAGCAAAAATCTCGGGGATAAATCTTAAAAGAAATCCACTAACAAGAAGAAATAACTTTAATTTTATTCTTTAATTCCTATTTTAACTAAATAGTTAAATTAGGAAAATTTACCAATGAAAGACGGGAGTAAGGGAAAATGATGGAAGAGTTAGTTTCAAAGCTGTTCTATGTTTCAATCATACCCCCTCTGTTCCAAATATTTTTATCTGAATTCTTATTCAGTTTCATTAGCCTTTCTAATTTAATATGATATTTTATTATAAAATTTAACTAAAATACTTGCACCCGGAGGGTGCATATATTTGCTAGTATATATAATTTTGACAGATTACAGCCCTTTTTATCATAGTGAAGACATTTAGGGTGGGAAGTTTGTATTTAGCGTAAGAAGGATAGGCAGAGGAAAATAAAATAGAGGTTTAGCCTGTTACCGACTAGATAATTGTTGTATACATATCACTTTTCTTTTCATCGCCATGGTAGTTTTAGGCTTTTATCTAGATTTTTAAACTAATTACTAACAATAGGAAACATTTTCTTTTCACCACATTCAGTATATCTTAACACATTGGAATATTTCCAGTGTGAAGTTAAATGAGATAATTTTATCCAGACAATCAATTATATAATTGATTTATTCATTTTAACGGAATATCAACCTGTCTTGGGTTATTTTATGTTTAGATGTTAGTGTATGGCGAGGCAAACCTACCTGACTCAAAACGGTTCCGGTGCATGGCTTGCAGGGAGAAAATGTAGCGAAGAAGAAAGGAATGTGGTCGGGGCGGTGTGTCGTGGAGTCCGGTCGGAGTGAGAAATGTTGAAAAGTTGGAAGTGGGGCAGAGAAGACATTTTTATTGATATTGAAAGGCACTATGGGTAATGGCCCATGGTGCATTGCAACTCCTGCTTTCACCATAAAAGTGGCCCATTTTGGGCAGAGAGGGTGTGCGATTTTTTGCGTGCTTTAGTGACACGGCGTTTTGTATCAAGAAAGAAGGAAAGAAGGAAGGAAAGAAGGAAGGAAGGAAGGAAAGAGGAAGGAAAGAAGACATAGTTAGTGATTTACGTTCATTATCAGTTCACGCTTATATTTTTAGTGTCATTGTTTCTTAAAAGATTCTATTTTGCCCACGATCCTATTGAATACGAATAATCTTTAAACATCTTTATCTGACCCAATGGATAGGACCCTAATCGGTACTACCATTCTAGATCAGATTTGATTTACGATTAATGGCAATGAAGGTGAATACCACACTCGGCTGATCTCCGGAACTGGAGCCTCACCACCAGAACATGTTAAGTGTCATAACGAAGACAACCTTTTCAGGGTGTCTTTCTTCTCTCTAGTCTGTGCATTCTAAATCCCGTATACAGGACGGTATCCTTAAACTGGTTATACGGACGATATAGACGAAATAGTTTTCAAATTGTATTAAAAATCATCGTAGATATTGAACCTTCTGGTTAGTTAGTCTATATATACCTTTTAACGTTATAAAATTTCTAATCATATATATGTTGAATGTTCATATCATTGATTCTTATCGTGATAAATTCAATGAGAACATAGGTACATACTTAGAGGCGCAAGGCAATCACTTCCCTTAAAATATACTAAAGATTGAACGACACTACAATGAAGCATATACTGGAAATATGAGGGGGATAACATAAGTGGGAATAATACATCAAAGTGGTTTATACGATATATTATATAATCTTACATATGTATATACCCACCGTGACATCACAAGCAGGATGCGACACAAGGTCAATTTTTAAGCGGAATTTAACAGCTTATAATTTAAAGTTTTCTTTCCCCTATTCTGTCACCATACCAAGGTTAAACATTTAGTGCGTCCTACTATTTTACCCATAGCTGGAGAGAGAATAGATGGATTCATACCTTTCTCAATGGTACTAATGCTATTTGAAATGTAACTAGGCTCGTCTAGGATTTTAAATCATGACGCTCCTCCGAAGATAAACAATTTATCCATGGTAGACTCTTTTTAATTCAGAAAAAAAAAAATCAAAAACTAAATCAAATCCAATAGAAGTTTAGCATCAATAAATGTAACTTTTCATTTGTTTTTCTCAAAACTTATGCAAATAATATGCAAATGATAATGCGGTATTTTTCTGTGTCAAAGCGGACATGGCAGGAGTGACAAGGAAGGGTACTCCACCCTCCTCAGATCTCCGGAATTTGAGTTTCACCATAAGATGCAGTGTCATACACGGGGCTCTCTTTTTTGGTGATTTGGTATCCATCTGCATGAGATACAGTTAGCGCATTCAAGCTCCGCTATAAACAGCATGAACTTTAGCATCAATAAATGTAACTTTTCATTTGTTTTCCTCAAAACTTATGGAAATAATAGGCAAATGATGATGTGGTATTTTTCTGTGTCAAAGCGGACATGACAGGAGTGACAAGGAAGGGTACTCCACCCTCCCCAGATCTCCGGAACTGGAGTCTCACCATAAGATGCAGTGTCATACACGGGGCTCTCTTTGTTTTGGTGTTTTGGTATCCATCTGTAGGAGATACAGTTAGCGCATTCATGCTCCGTAATAAACAGCATGAAATCAGTGAAATGAGGATATAACAATGAATACAAAATAATAAAATATTTTCCAGAAAACAAACTACAATTTATTTCGCAGAGTTGATTTTGTAAGACTAAAATTTTTCACCATCTAAATTTTTCAAATCGTTTCAAATTGACAGCATAGAATCTTAAAAATATTCAGGAGCCAAATTATAAACTACATTTTTGTTCGTTCTCAAAAAAAAAAAAAAAAAAAAAAAAAATGAAAAGAAAAGAAATGAAAAATTTTCTCAACATCGAATGATGAAAACTTATTCGAAATAATTGACTACGGCTGTAGAATCTTAATGAGTTTCCCCAGAGATATTGTGCAGGTGAGTTATATGTTTTATTTTCTCTATTTACAACTCATCATAAGTTCATTTCCAAGACATCTTGAATTGCTCATTTGCGTTGTGAAGAACATGGCTTGAATGCGCCAAGAAAAATAAGAAGAAGAAAAAGAATTGGTACCGATTAAACTAATCAGGAATTCTACAGAATCTTTTCTCTTGTGAATTATTAATTATTTTCGTGCAGGTATTAATATATTCCCGAGTCACAGTATGAATTTTAGTGGTAGGAATTGAATGTATGAGTTGCAGTTTACATATCTTTACCTACCTAACTTATATTACGTTCAATTCACGCTGACAGCACGGTTCCTTCTATATCAAGCAGTTAAGCAGCGAAAAGTTGGTTCAATACTTAATTGGGTGAACACTTAAGCCACAGCTGGTACTGTAAGCAAGCTGAGCACTTTGTTTATCAAATTGACTGATTCGGCATTAAATGACCATAAAATAATTGGTATTCAGTAAAACAAATAATAAATAATCAACTATCTTATGGTCACTTTTGGTGTATTTAACTGCATTGGAGGGGAGCACGAGGTATAATGGTTATACATATAGGAAAGGATCACGTCGAGACGTGTTCAAATCCTGGAAAAGAACATATATACTTAATTACCATAATTTTTTGTTTAGAAATAGAAGATAATAACAGGAAAACAACATCCCACAAGAAAGCAGCTGTACGGCCACTTGCCTCTTATAGAAAATTTAAAAAAACATCCCAGTGAGACGAATAAGACATGTTGGATACTGACGGAGAAGCAAGAACGAATTCATAAGCGACGTTCTCTTGTGGAAGCCTGCAAATACGTATGCCAATGTGGGTCGTACAGCGATACCATCATTTGCCAGATTTTTGCGGATTCTGGATGCTGCTTAGAGGACTTCCCAAGGGCAATAAACGATAGGGACGGTTGGCGATATATTTTCATGGATATCCGTGCTGTTAGCACGACATGATGATGATGATGATGATGATGATGATGATGATGATGCGTGTCGGAGTATAACATAGGTTTTTAGAAGATTCAAATTATACGTAGAAGAAAGTATAAACATTGGGCTGTGAAAGAACAACTTATCTTTTAATAAATATATAGAACTCGTGTAAGAATGTTGCCATCATACAAAATATTTCATCATCATCATGATCAATGCGTGCCGACAACACGCATTCCTTTAACCATCTCGCTATCTGTCCCTATCGACCATCGTTTTGGTAAGCACATATCATCGGTCTAATGCTGATAAATATAAAGCTTAAAAAAGTATTTTGTCAATGTATAGGAGTCCAGAGTAGAACATCACTTATAAGTTCATCCTTACTTCTTTATCAATGCCTCTAGAATAGCTTGCTCGTCTTTATTGAATGGTTTGCGAAATAGGAGGTACATAGCCATGCAACCGCTATTTCTTCAAAATAGTACAGAGTTTCCTTGAGTAGTTCCCGTATATATATATTTACCAGCCCCTCCGCACGAGCAGGCTGTGACACAATGTCAATTTCCTAAGCGGAGCTCAACATGTCTGAATTCAGAGTTTTTCTTCTAGACCGGTTGCTAAACCAATGTTAAAGAGCCCAGCCTGTCCTATTATTTATCCATAGCTGGAGGGGGAGAAGGATTCATACCTTTCCCAAGGGTATTAGCGCTAAGTGAAATGCAATTACCACCTCTAGGATTTGAACTCGGGGCGACGAGTCCATTTCCCATGACTTTAACCATTACACCACGCGTTTCCCGGATATATTTCAAGTTGTGCAGCCATATATAATACTGACGCGGCTACATCTTGGAAGTATTCAGGTTTTCTTTTATCAAGGATATCAGATTCTCATATGGGTGTTAACCCGTCAACAGCCGTCCATGCATTGCATAGACGTTTATTGACATCGCTTTCATTCTGTTTATTATTTTTTTTTTTACTTAAAATCATTTTTACATAATTTAAAACAGTATTTTAGATTGTTGTCTTCTTGAAGGGTTAATATTTTTTTCTAATTATTCGTAAACCAGATGGTATGCCATGTCTTTGCAAAATGTTAAGATATTGTTATTTGTCCATGTTTCTCTTGACCTGAATCAAAACTCTAGCCCCATTACTCCAAACCATAAAATATCCACCATCATAATTAACTATTGGAAGCACACGTTCACCATTCAGTCTTTCTCAGATACATTCTGCTCTTATTCCCAAAAGGTTCAAAGTTGGTCTCATCTATCCATCATACAGTTTGTCACTCATTCAATGTCGAATTCTTAAGCTTTTGTTGTCCTTAACATCATTTTCTGCTTATTCACTTTCAGTGCCATGGTTTTATTGATGGCCTTGTCCTCCCTCTGATCCCCGATGATCTGAGTTGATTTTTGCACGATTGAGATCGACAATGGTTGCTGTCTATAGGAATTACTCTCAAATGTCAATTTTCGAGAATTTTCCTTTATTTTGTTTTGCTTCAAGAATCAAGTCTTTATCTTTAGCAGCAGTTGTCAATTTCTGTCAACATTTGTGCCAATTTCTAACTGCTATTGTACAGAAAATCGTATTGTTATTTTTGTGGATAGTAGGAATTTGTTGGTCAATGATTTAGTTGGGGGAAAATGCCAACAACAACGACAATAACAGAATCAATCTACGAGGGGAAATCAAACGGTAATGCCATTTTGTTCAGGACAGGTATAATTACCAACAAAGGAACATGTTTCATACACCACAATGAAGCTGATCCTCAGCGGATCACATCCCCACTTTTCCACATAGTCACCTAGTTTCTCTCAATGGCAATATTCCACCTTCGAGTGTGAACATGTATCCCTGCCCCGTAAAATTCTGTTGACTCTTCTTTGAGCCACTTTTTCACCACGGATTTCACTTCCTCGTCACTGAAATAATGTTTGCCTCTCAAACCCTCTTTCATAGGCCCGATGAGATGCTAGTGATTATATATAGAGAGAGATACTAGCTTCATTTTGATGTATGATGTATGTTCCTGTGTTGGTAATGATACCTGTTCTAAACAAAATGGCATTATATTTTTACTCACCCTCATATATCACTGGAATCATCTATACAATCACCACGA
>CM042162.1:41804228-41816728 GCA_023376005.1 Doryteuthis pealeii | reverse complement strand
TAACACCAAAAAAAAAAAAAAAAAGAAAAAGAGGGAGAAGAAAAAGGAAAGAACAGAAAGCGAAACAAAAGCTAAGTATATAAATTTTCTATTGACGATTTTTATTTATTTATTTTATTTTTTTTTTTTTTGAATTTTGACATGGCAACACACTTGGAACATTTGACCGGATGACAGACGATATTAGGAACATTTGTTCTCCACAAACTTTTTAAAAAAGACAGAAATAAGAAATTACAGTTATTCGCCCATTTCATTCATAAAGGAGGAGAAGAAGAAAGAGAAAAAAAGGGGAGGAAAAGGAAATAAGAAGAGAAATTATAACAACACAAATAAAAACATAAGCACGTCTATTTCTGAAAATAAACTCTGATGATGATCTTTTTGTTTTTATTTTTCATACGCATTGTATTGGCCTTCAATATATATATATATATATATATATATATATATATATATATATATATATATGTGCGATTGAAAAGAGATAGGAAAAACAAATGTTCATTGTCTCGGTCTGTAATTTATGATTCTGCGTTAAGAGTTACGTCCCTTAGACCAACTGTGTGTTTTTTCCTAAACGGGATTATTCTTGCATTTTCACCGCCCTCTTCCGGCTACCATTATTCAGCGGTAAATTCAAGGCTTATCCACACGCGTTCAATTCCTTTTCTGTGTTCTTCCTTAAAGAGAACAGGTACATCACTTGACTCTCAGTAACCTTCTTATTAAATTTTGTAATAGACTTTTACTTTGTGTATCTGACTATATTATTTGACGTTTCGCTGAACCTTGTACACTAAGAAAGATTTTGTAATGTTCACTCCCTTGTCACTCGATTGACTTTCTCTCACAGACTCTGCCCCCCTCGTTTGTACCTTTCTTAACTTCTAAGCCTGTTTGGTGGTGTTATTGTACGTCATTATTATTTCACTGTCTTTATCTACGAACTGCCTCCGAGTTGTTCTATTAACACCCATTCACTGCTTTCTTCAGACATTGTTGTTACAAACCTGTTTTCTTTCCTATTTCAGTTTTTTACACTTTCTGGTGAGAGGAATAAAGAGATTACCTTACCTACGGTATTTGTTATTCTATGCCAGAGGGAGTTAGACTACGTGAGACGAAAAGTCGTTCATACACTTTGGAAAAGATATGAGCGGCGAAGTAGGAGTCGGGATATATTCATATTACACTTTTATTTCAAACTTTATAGAGTTTTTCCTATTGATGTTGAGACTTTTAGTTTTAAAAATAAAAATAATTTTATTTTTAATCCAAAATACGCATTTGTTAAACACATTTTAAAAGACATTCCGGCCCTAAACGTGAGCGTTATTTGAGCCTCTCGTGCCAAACGGTTAACTATTCCTCCTTCTTTCTTTCATCAATATAGTTGCTCTTGAAGATGACCGTTTTAATAAAGGTCGAAACAGATATCTGTCAGCGTACTATGAACATTTGTTTTTCCTATCTCTTTTCAATTATACTGTCGGATTTACTTCCATTATATATATATATATATATATATATATATATATTATATATATATATATATATAAATGGACTCTCGCGTCGATTTTTGACACCTGAGGGTTCATCCAATGAACAATCAACACAGTGTTTTGTTTATAATGGTGGAGGCTAGTGTTGGACCATTCCGTACTTTTTGGCACAGTCGATAGGAAAGAATTGGTGCACAAGGAATGTCACAAACCAATCAATGTCTGACCTCAGGATTTTTGAATTCAGAGTTTTCCTTTTCCTAGACTGGTTACCTACCTAAGGTTAAAGAGCCCAGTCTACCCTACTATTTTACCCATAGCTGGAGGGAGAATATATGGATTCATACCTTTCCCAAGGGTATAAGCGCTATGTGAAATGCAAACTGCCTTGTCTAGGATTTTAACTCGGGTTGACAAGTGCATTTCCCACGACTCTAACCATTATGCCAGGGGCCTCCATATATAATATATATAATATATATATAATATATATATATATATATATATATAAACTGGAATCTTAAATCGGGGCTAAGTAACCAGTCTAGGCGAAGGAAAACTCTAAATTCAAACCTGTTAAACTCCGCATGAGAAATTGATCTTGCGTCACATCCTGCTCTTACAGAGGGGTTGGTAAGTACATATACCGTAAAACAAAAACAACCAAACCAAACTAAAAACAATGAGTATCACCACGAGGGTTAAATAAGACAAAGGTAATTCATAAAAGAAACGCCAGTTATGAAAAACTGCAACGCAATGAAAACATTTGGCGTGCTCGTGACTGAAATGTTGTGGAGTATTGATTTTTGCAACCCGCCTCTTTGGAAGTATTGAATACTTCCAAAGTAAAACACCTCTTTGAAAAGTAATCGAGCAATAAGTGCAATAACGACAGTTTGTATTGTGCGCTTGTCATTTTATTTTTTTTTTTAACCAAGTGAAACAAACAAGGAATTTTATGTAATATTCTTTTTGATTTGGTTTGGTTTGTTTTGTTTTACGGCATATCAACCTCAGTGGATCATTTAATGCTGATAAAGTTTTGAAATAAATCAATTCTTAATGGATAATACAATTTTTTTATAAATACATTTTTCTATTTAACCCATAGATGGAACCTTAACAGGTACTACCACTCCGAGTCAGAGTGGACCAGGGAGCAATGGTGATGAAGGGGTGCTCCACATTCCCCAAACCTCCAAAACTGGAACCTCACCATCAGAGAGTTTAACGTCATTCCCAGGACATGTAGACCCGCAGCCACCGCCTTCTAGCATCCATAGGATAAAAAGGGGTCGGGGCTTGCCATGAGGGCAATAGGTATGGGAAAATCATATAGGTGCTAGGGCTTGACGTAACCAGCCGATTGATCGGAGGGGGCCTCTCCGACCGCCCGTCTAGCCCAAGATATGGCCAAAGTGGAGTATTGCAAGTCATGAACTGCTCATCCACCTGGGCTCTACCCTTAAGCATCACGGGTCGCCACCCACGGCCAACAGGCGGCCCCATTGGGGGAGTCTTACCCCTCTGCAGAGGTGCAGTCGGTGCATTCTAACGCCCCACCGACAGGGCGGATTAAAGTAGAATAACAAAATAAAGTAGAATGATAGATTAAAATAGAATAATAGATTTATGTGGAATGAGAGATTAAAGTAGAATAACAGATTAAAGTAGAATAAAAGAATAAAGTAGAATGATAGATTAAAATAGAAAATAGAATAAAGTAGAATAACAGATTAAAGTAGAATAACAAATTAAAGTGGAATAATAGATTAAATTTGGAATCCTAAAAGATCAAATGAAGGATCTGATTTTATATGAATCAAATGACTTTTGTTTTTGCATTTGTTATAAGTTAAAGTTCACTCTGAATATCTCATTATTTTATATGATGAAAATACAGAAGAGAATGCGCTAAGCGACCTGTGCATTATCTTTTGAAATGAATTCCAGGAATCATTAAACTGTTTATATGATCAGTTGGTCGTTTGGGCCATTTGCTGTCAAAGTTAGTTATTTTTAAAATAAATTACCATTACAAGTCATTAATGCCATGAATTAGCTTCAATAAACTATTCTTAATGTTAATTGTTTAGACGCAATTATATGGTTTGACTAAACTATTTCTATCTAATAAAAAATAATACAGTTGTTCGTTATGAATTGGTTATCGTCATGAGAAATAGACACAGTGACCCAAGTTCAAATTTTGGCATTTCACATAGCTTTAATAAACTTAGGTAAATATCAGGGCATACTGGACCCATTAATCTTGATAGGGCAACCGGTTTAGTAAAAGAATAACTCTGACTTAAAAGATTGACCCTAGTGTCACATCCTGTTCGTAGCGAATAGATTAATAATTACATATTTGATGAAAATAATACTTCATTTGATCGTTCCAGATATTCCGATCTACTAATGATAATTTGTAAACAGTGGTATGATCCCAAATCTTCCTATCCATTACTAATAACTGCCCAATTATCTGGTTGGCTGCTTTTACGTCATGCCAACTCTTGGTGGATAATCTAATGCAAATCAATAATTATTTTTATAAGTAATAATATAGATTAAATGAAATAATGAATATGATTATTAAAAACAGTCATAACTTCAAGCAATAATACAAGTAATGATGACATAATTTGCACGCCCTTACATGTTTTCAGAGAAAACCAGTTAAGATAGAGATGAGACCCCAACAGGTACTACCAGTCAAACTCAACCAGAAATAATATCAATGAAGGGATGAATCAGTAGTGCTTTGAGCTACATAACTGGAACCACGACACCTAATGCAGTTTAGTGCCATACTAAGGTTTCCTGTTATTGACGTGGGGTATTACCCGTCTTCATGTAATACCCGCCATCAGAATAGTTCAGAATTATATGAAATATCGAAAGGGATACTCTGTGGCGTAGTATGTAAAGTACTGAACTACAAAAATGTATTTACCCAACCTCTTCTCCTGCCACATGCTGGATGTGACACAAGGTCATTTCTTAAGCAGATTTGGGATTTTGGGATTCAGAGTTTTTCTTCTCCTAAACTGGTTTTCTAACCCATCCACCATGATCAGGATCCGACACAAGGTCAATTAGAATAAAGCAGAATAAAGCAGATTTTGTATTTCCTTATATTAGACTGGTTTTCGAAACCTCTCCACCATGCACAGAATGTGACACAAGATCAAATTTTAGCTAGGGGAAGAAGGGATGGATCTATGCCTTTCCCAAGGGCATTAGCATCTATTTCCTTTCACAAGCGCTAGATCAGGGAGATTGTTTTTGTATCTGAGGTGGAGTGCAAACTTTAGTCGTAATATTACGTTAACTTCCGGTCTAATACTCATCCCCCAGCTATGAGTTAAATAGTGTCGCTACTGTTGTTTTACAAGGGTGGATTGGTTTGGTTTGGTTTGTTTTGCGGCATATCAACCTCAGTAGGTCATTTAATGCCGATAAAGTTTTGAAATAAATCAATTCTTAATGGATAATACAATTCTTTTATAAATACATTTTTCTATTTAACCCATAGATGGGACCCTAACAGGTACTACCACTCCGGGTCAGAGTGGACCAGGGAGCAATGGTGATGAAGGGGTGCTCCACATTCCCCAAACCTCCAAAACTGGAACCTCACCATCAGATAGAGTTTAACGTCATTCCCAGGACATGTAGACCCTCAGTCACCGCCTTCTAGCACCCATATGATAAAAAGGGGTTGGGGCTTGCCATAAGGGCAATAGGGTTGGGAAAATCATATAGGTGCTAGGGCTTGACGTGACCAGCCGATTGATCGGAGGGGCCTCTCCGACCGCCCGTCTAGCCCAAGATAGGGCCAAAGTGGAGTATTGCAAGTCATGAACTGCTCATCCACCTGGGCTCTATCCTTAAGCATCACGGGTCGCCACCCACGGCCAACAGGTGGCCCCATTGGGGGAGTCTTACCCCTCTGCAGAGGTGCAGTCGGTGCATTCTAACGCCCCAGCCGACAGGGTGGTTACAAGGGTGGATTTGGCATCAAATAACCCAAGAAGCTTATTTAGCGTTAAATAAAGAAACGTAACCAAAATGGAAGACATTATAGTGAAGGTAAAACGCATTAAATGCTGAATGAATAATGCATTTGGTTTTGTAAAATTTCGCTTTCTTTTCATACACTTATTTTTAAAAGAATAATCCCAGGAGCCATGTTTACTGGTAAGGATGAAAGAAGAGACGCTGTTTCACAGCCGTTGTTTACACTCTTCCGTCAAACAGGGAAAAAAGTAAAGCAAATTTTGTTTCTCAAAAAGAAAATGAAACACTCGTGTTTGTGGCTTAAATATTTAAAATGCAAATTCTTTTACTTCATAATTGTATTTATATTTCACAGTGCAGGAAAAGATAAACGATCTTTGACAGTATATATTCCTGGTACTTATGTTTTTTTAAAAACATATTTAGATATATCTTCCTGTAAAAATATTCACCATCAAATATAGCATTATAAGCAAATCGTATCTGGGTGTCAAAAGATAAGTAATCCAGCAGCCGGAAAAGATAGTTGATAGAATACAACGTCTCTTCCAGTGGGTTATGAGTGACACGATCAAGCACGTTGGGCCCAGCTGAGGGGGACGTTAGGTTTTTTCCGGTCATGGTTAACGGAATGAGAACAAGCTACCCCCATGGATCAGATAAAAGGTTTTAAAATCCCGAGAAAGGTTCCCGATTACAGCAAGAAGTATCCAGAATTCGACAAGTAATACATGAAAAAGACCCAAGGATACATCGACCGAAACGTTGGGAATATAACAATAATGATGGAACCTGTCATAAGAAAAATAAATAATAAAAAATATACATACAGGTCTATACGCTATAGGTGAAATATACAAACCACTTATTACAAGGAGGTATGAAGAGAAAACACTGGAATTGTATGTAGTGTAGATGCAAAAATTCCGGGTCTCATATACATATAGGGTCATCCACAGACACGTGTTTCGACTTATCAAGTCTCTTCAGTATGGCTAGACAATGTGTAAGCTACCTACAGCCGGATTTGAACTCCAGTCGGTTGGGTGTCAGTCCGGCACCTTAACCATTAGGCAGTCTTCACTTACAGAATGGGAAGGGGATTTTAACTGTTTTAATACACACATCGCTTTGTGTGTAAAGGCCGTCACAGAGTGCTCCATTCATATATATATATATATATATATATATATATATATATATATATATATATATATAATATATATATTATATATATATATATATATAAGGTTTTATAATTTGTTGAAGCATTGTGTTTATATTGGTTTGGTGATTGGTTTTGAAGACTATCACAATGCAAGTGCAATGAAAAATAAGGTAACTATGGTGTTGTTTGTTAACCTGGAATTTATTCTTAATATTTCAAGATACAAATCACTTCTACAGAAGATCTCCGGAACTGAAGCTGTTGCTAGTGGCTGCCCATTTGGTTTGAACCAAAGAGATTTTATCTCGAAATATTAAGAATAAATTACAGGTTGAACAAACATCACCATAGTTACATTATTTTTCTTTACACTTGCATTGTGATAGCCTTCAAAACCAATCACCAAACCAATGTCTAATATATATATATATATATATATATATATATATATATATATAGAGAGAGAGAGAGACAGACAGACAGACAGACAGACAGACAGACAGACAAAGCCATATACAGGGACAGAGAGACAGAGACAGAGAGAAAAACAACAGTAATTCATTGCGAGGGACAGTAACAGTAATAACAACAGAAATAACTAAGAGAAAGCAAGAATCATGAAAAAAACAACAAGCAAAAACTTAAGAAACAAAAAGGGAAATAAAAACAACTACATCGATACTGCAAGCAACAAACCAAGGAAATTACATACGAGATGAACTACACATGGTTTGCAAGGGAAGGTATAAATAGAGAAAAGGAATCTCTATTAATAGTAGCACGAATTAAAGCCATAAGGAGTAATTATGTAAAACCTAAAATCAATAATACACAGGAGAATAGCAAATGCAGGCTTTGTGGGGATAGGGATGTAAAACGTTAATCACATAATAAGTGAATGCAGCAAAATAGCACAGAAGGCATACTGGAGCAGGCATGGATAATAGGGGAAGTTGTTCCACCGGGAATTGTGCAAAGGACTTAGGTTTGAGCATACTAACTAATTGCATTCATAACTTTGAATCTGTCCTAGAAAATGAGTCTCAGAAAGTTATAGTTAGACACAAACGGATCCCCAGCCAATGCTAGAAGACTAAGTTTCAATTAAGGAAGAAAAAATAACATCTAATGTTGTGAATATTGCAGTTCTGTCAGACTAAAGAATGAAAATAAAGCAAATCGAAAACGTGATGTATATCTAAACCTTGCTAGCAAGATGAAAATATTATGTAAAATGACGGTGACCGGGATTACAATCGTAATTGGAACCTCGTTTTACTTGTGTTACAACAAATTTGTAGAAATGAATTTCATTGGCATAAAAGGGCCGGGTTAGCTCAGTCGGTAGAGCGTTCGGCTAGAAACCACAAGGTTCCTAGTTCGATACCCGCCCTCGCCAATTCAGCGTATGAGTAGCACAGTGATCTGTGCGGTAAAGTAAGGAACTGATGGTAGGTGTGGCGCTCCACCTCAGACGCCAATACAATCTCCTTGGTCTAGCGCTAGTGAAAAGGGGATAGACTCCCTCGCTGCATGGCTGATACCGACATTAGGCCGCCCCGACGACTTTTACTATCAATAAATTAGAAGAAATAACCTCATGTGAATAAATTGCTGTTTGACCTTCAGCCACTGCCTACTAGCACATATGATAAAAATGTTTGGGTGTTTGCAAGGAGAACAATTCGAAGAATATAGTCGGGTCAATCATTTAGTTGCTAGGGTTTGACATGAACAGACAATTGATATGTTCTAGCCTCTCCGACCAATCGTTTCACACAAATAAGGACTAAGTGGCATATTTTATGCCATAGGACCATTTAACAGGAGTTTCATGGACTACTCAGCCACCACGATCCTGTCCTTTGGCATTAAGGAGCACCACTCATGACCAACATGTTACTTATTATTTTTTGCTGGAAATCCAGCAGTATGTAGAAAATATAAAAACAATATATTAAAAAGATGAATAAATTAATATTTTTAAGAATATTTTGATTTTATATTATCTAAACACACACACACACACACACACACAAACGTACACCCCGATATATATATATATATATATATATATATATATATATATATATATATATATATAATATATATTATATATATATATTTATATACTATAGTGTGGGATGGTCACTGTTTCAGCTTTTGCTGGAACGGTGTACCAAAGGCAGTATTATTGGTAGAGTGCTCAATATAAAATAGAGCTGTTATATAATATAATAAGATAAATATATAAAGGTTTTACATATCTATTTATTTAGGTGACAAAGGAAACATTCACAACCATATTGGTTTCATGCGATGCATTCAACAGGTGAAGATGTTTCAAATTTGAAACATAAATAGATATGTAAAACCTTTATATATATATTTATCTTATATATATATATATATATATATTATATATATATATATATATATATTATATATATATATATATATATTATATATCGCTTTTAAACGAGTAGGATGTGATACGAGATCAAGTTTTACAGTTTTAAATGCAAAATTTTTCTTCTCCTGGACTAATAGCCAATCCAAAGTTAAAGAGCCCTATCTGTCCTAATATTTGCCCATAGATAAAGGGAGGAAACCTAGATTCATATATCTCTCAAGAGTATTAATGCTGTGGAAAAGACAAAAAAGCCTCGCCCAGGATTTGAACTTGAGTCCAGTCCATTTCCTACGACGATACAGATTACACTACCAACGATTGTCGTATAATATAAGATAATGAAAATAAATACAATAAAACTTATAAAAATAATGCAGTAAAATCGAAAGAAAATGTTACATTTTATTCACAAAACAATAGAGATCAGATTTCCATATTGTCATTAACCTATCAATAGCAATTAATGCTTTACGTATGCATATGTTATATCGTTTTTAGTTGATGAGATATTGCTACCGAGGTATATGCATCACACTATAACATTTCTGCGGCTTGCTATTTTATTAGGAGATGAAACCATCTTTATTATTTATTACTTATTTTAGCTTATTTATCCTAGTGACCAAGTCCTGTTGGCTATGTAGCACGGATTTGGTTTTAGCAAGTGTATTTGCAAGATGCAATATACAATCTCCGTGGTCGTAATCAGCAATATAATAATAACATGGATATTCATTGGCTTTATTCATATCCATAATTGGCTAAGATTGCGTACTATGAAAGCATAATTTAACACAATGCTTATGTTGTATATGTTGTACCGGCCGTTCCTACAGTGGAGAACATGCACCGGTTCTCACTATAAATAGTGAGACACCGAGTGGAAAGGAGCACTGTTCCCGTTAACGACAAGCTAGTCGTACATGTACCATTAATTGTAAATACACTTGTCTTATTTTACCCCATCTCGACTTGACTTCTTTTTACTGTTGGGACTAACATCACAACAGTATAGCCCTTTGCTTTTTCCTATTATATTATAGTACTTACCTTCTATATTATTGTGTCTCTTATCTGCTGGATGGACATGTTTTATTATCTCTTTTATGTTGGCCTGGTTCTTTCTGTTGTTCTTGGGTCCTCTTCATCTCTGTGCTCATTGTTGTTTTTAGTAACGAACAAAAGCGTTTGGATATTTTTCAGAATAAACCCAATTTAACCATCCCGCCCAAAGGAAATAGCCGTTAGTATTATTTGGATTATTCGGACAATTGTTCTAATTTTTATTGTTATCTGTACAACGTTTCGACCGATGTGTCCTCTGGTCGTCTTCGGGTATTTCTTTGTCGGACTCGGGAGTTTTCTCGAACTCGTGAACCTTCTTTTCGAAATCGGAAACCTTCTTATCGTAATTTGAACCCAACCCTTTATTCAATCCGGACTATCCTGTTCTCATTCCGCTAACCATAACTAGTGTACAGGTGTTAAGCTGTGTTGATTATTATTCTATGTTACAGTCGACCTTAACCATGATTGAACCTGCAGCCACTAAGAACTGTCTTAATCCACGCTATTACCCACTACGCTATGTGTCCCTCTGAAAAATCAGAGAAATGGAAATAGCCATCTTAAAGACACGTCAGCCTCCTTTAAACCGAAGCTTGAACTCGCCAAATTCCAAGTTCAGGCACCGGACTGGTTAATAGAGGACAGCCATTAGTTATAAAAAAAGATCAAAACTCTGAAATTCTAATTTACAGTTATTTTTTTACTCTTTCGACTCTACCGTACTGTAAGAGTTAGTCCTAATGTATATGTGCACCTTTAAAATGCTATAAATGTGATATTTAATGTGAACCAGACTGATTGCAGAATATTCTTTATATAAACCATAACCAGACTGTGGAAGCGCGTAATGTAATCGTTAAAGTCATCGGAAATGGACTCGTCAGCCAGAGTTCAAATCCTGGATGCGGTAATTGAATTTCACTTAGCACCAATACCCTTTGGACAGGTATGAGTCCTACTCTCCCTTCAGCTATGGTTAAACAATAGAGCAGATTGAGGTCTTTAACCTTGTTTAGGCAAATATATATAATATATATATATATATATATATATATATATAATATATATATACATATATGGGCCGGGTTAGCTCAGTCGGTTGAGCTAGAAACCACAATGTGCCTAGTTCAATACCGGTCCTCGCTAACTCAACGTATAAGTAGCATAGGGATCTGTGCGGTAAAGTAAGGAGCTGATGGTAGGTGTGGCGCTCCACCCCCAGACGCTAAAAACAATCTCCTTGGTCTAGCGCTATTGAAAAGCGGATAGACTCCCTCGCTGACTGGCTGATACCGACTTTAGGCCGCCCCGACGACTTTACTTTTTACTTATATATATATATATATATATATATAAACCATAACCAAACAATGAATAGAGCATTAGATGAGGCAAGAAGCAGGTGTTTAACATGCATTGAATGATGTCACAGAGTCAAAGAGAAGGAGAGATCACAAATATATTTGATTTCTATTAAACCTTTCCGAACTGAATGGAAATGAAAATACATTTAAAAGAAAATAACATTATATTCAAAGAAAGTTTTAAAATCGTCTTCATAGAAAATCCTTTGATCTGAAAATTCCTATTGCTTGTGGCATTCTGCATTGCTTGAATTTCAATCGCTGCATTTAAAAAAAGTACATATCCCTGAATCCGCTCCGGAAATACTTTTATTGAGAACACACTCTATCCAAATATAACCAACTATATATATATATATATATATATATATATATATATATATATATATATATAAATATGAGGTTAAGTAAACAAACAAATGTGTTCATTTTTATATGGCTTTAAGCCGACAATTTTTAGAGGATATGTGTTTAATTGAAGTCGTACCTAATTTTGAAAATTAATGAGTTAATAATTAATGAATTTTAGGCGGGCATATATGTTCAAATGTAAGGCTAAACGAATCGAGAAAATGTACATTCTGGGATTTACATTTTCTCGATTCGTTTAGCCTTCCTTACATTTGAACATATATGCCCGCCTAAAATTCATTAATTATTAACTAATTCATTTTCAAAATTAGGTACGACTTCAATTAAGCAGATATACTCCAATATATATATATATATATATATATATATATATAATAATTAATAAGTCATCCGCAGACACGTGTTTCGGCATATCATGCCTCTTCAGTGTGGCTAGACACAACTATCCTTGGGTAGGGTTCGAACTCAGACTGACCGCATGGTAGTCCGATGTCTTATCCCCTCGCCACTGACAGCTGATGCGGGACTGGTGTTTTTAAACTATTAAATACATACGAATGTATGTATCATTCGGTCACTGA
>CM042162.1:41791728-41801728 GCA_023376005.1 Doryteuthis pealeii | reverse complement strand
CCATCAGCTCTCCACTTTACTGTATGGCTCTTTTACTTTAATATGCGAACCAGACTAGGAGAAGTAAAACTCTGAATTCAAACCTTTTAAACTAAGGTTAAAAATGACTAGCCTTGTGTCGCATCCTGCTCGTGACGGAGGGGTTGGGTAAATACATACACCCAGACATTGGCAGTTATTTCCTAGCCATCAACTTTCAGGGGATAAATTTTTAAGGCTTTTTCAAAAAATTTCAATACATGATTGAAAAAAATATCTCAAACAAACCAGCCCCCCCCCCCAACCAATAAATAAGTTTATTCGCCTGATGCTACCAGTCACGTTGGATATATGTAGCTTTAATGAAACTCATTTTCCATTCACAATTTCTCCTTAAAAAGGGGTCATTAGGAAGTATTCTATCATCCATTCTGTCAAGATGTCCGCACCATCGTAGCCTATACTTCCGGGCTGTGGCTTCAGTACTTCCGCATTGACACATCTCATCCGCTTCAACGTCATTTACATGCATTTTCCAGTTGATCGTATAATTCTCTGCAGGCACTACTGGCGAAAACACGAGGGTACTCCTAAATATAAGGTCTTCAAAGCGTAGGGGCCGCCGGGAAACTGTTCGTGCGGCACTTGGCATCGCCGTTGAGTTTGTTATGCATTCGCCTCTGCCTGTCCCTGGTCAGTCTTGGCTTGGCAGTCGTTTGTGAATGTTTGTGAATGTGAAGTTCCGTTTTTGAACGCAAAATACACTAAAGCGATTGAATTCCATATCCAATTAACAAAAACTACGAAAAACGTCCGTAAATGGTGTGGGGTGTTGCAACGACGACGAGGTTCTACGCTTCCATATAACGACCTGTCTTGAGAGTATAGTGTTGTATATTTTTTTCTTTTTAGATAACATCAGTGAATATTAAATTATTTTAGGCGAATATGTTACATTTCAAATATCCTATCGACCAATCACTTAACTTAAATTTTTTAAAGAATGCTACTAACAGAAAAAAAAAATTGTCACTAATTAGTACTCATTTTCATTTTGAAGGACATTCTTATTCAGTTTAGACAACACTAGACTCATCCTAATGTCCCGGTGAAGGTTCTGTAATAAACCGAAACTTTTTCTCTTTGAATTCACCATCAACAAATAAATTTATTTTTTGGAATACGTATCTATATCTATCTATCTATATATATATATATTTGTATATGTATAAGTATTAACTTACCGGTGGGTATAAGAACGATCGTTGGAAGCGCACAATATCCAGAGGTTAAGGTTGAGAAAAAAACAAATACAAAGTGCTCAATACAATGTAGAGCATAAATTTATTTTAAGAATGGAAAGGAGTAACTTACTCGAGTTTCTAACACCTAAGATTAATCGTAAACTCGATTAATTTAAAGTAACCCTGAAGAATCAATCGATGAAACTCGAGTAGGTTACTACTTTCCATTCTTAAAATCAATCTATCTCTCTCCTCTCTCTCTCTCACTCTCTCTCTCTATATATATATATATATATATATATATATATATCCCCTCCTTCTCCATTCCATTTCCTCCCTCCCACTCTCAACTCTTTAACTATATATATATATATATATATATATATTATATATTATATATATATATATATATATATATAATATATATATATATATAGCAATTCTGCTTCAAAACAAAATAAATTCTGAGGAAGGCTCGTAGATTCACAGAGGTGAAATATTAATCGATTGTAATTGTTTGTGTTTTATCCACTGTATTCCTCAACATTTACTCTCATTTTGTCAGATTTTTTCTAATCTGTTATTTCTTCATATATATATATAATATATATATATATATATATATATATATATATATACCAAACTTTGTGGTAAACCCTTGCGGTAAGAAAAAAACCGGCAAATAGTTTGATTGTAAAAATATATTACCAAACATTACCTGGGGAGAAAAATATTTTTGAAAAAAAGAAAAGACCAAGATAGTCGTACCAACTGAAAATAATCGGTTGATACTATAAGACTTGGCCAAAAGAAAAAAAACAATTTATATGTATATATATATGAAAAATATATATACATACAAAAACCGCTAGGATAGACTAAAGCTAATAAGTAAAGAGTGCTCGAAACCTAAATAGAGCAAATAATAAAGATAAACCTAATGAGTCAGATATTCCTACTAAAAGTTTCGCTTAGTGCTCTTCAGGGCTAAGATCTGACTAAGAATCTATCTATCTATCTATCTATATCTCTATCTCTATCTCTATCTATCTATCTATCTATCTGTATATATATATATATATATATATATATATATATATATATATATATATATATATATATATATGCGTACATAAACCTACGCATACTTATGTATAAACTTAGAAAGAACAGTTATTGTATCTAATATTGATTTTTTTGTCTTTTTGTCTGTTTCCTCTTGAGAATGCCCATTATACCCATTAGGGTAATGTCCATGGCATTTCTAGCAGACGATCGTAATAAAACATATTGATTATATGATAAATCACCTTGTATATGAGTATTAGCTTTTTGCATATGTTCATAGGCATGATATCCTAGGCACAGATCTTATTGACACATATTAACGGCAAAATGGTTCACATTTTGTCAGCTAATGCCTTAACATATTTGAAAAGTTAATTATATAATTTCAAGTTAATTAGCTTAAAGCTATGTGAAAGAAAAGATTTGTGTAATAATAATAATAATAATAATAATAATAATAATAATAATAATAATAATAATAATAATAATAATAAACTACGGAATAATCATTATCAGTGAATTTTGAAATCATTACTTTCATAACGTATAAAATATGATAAGTAAAATATAAATAGTTTATCTTATATTGACAGCATGTCAATGTAGTTGGTGGGTTGAGTAGATTTTACGTCGTGTCAACCCTTGGGTTATTTTCATTTTTGATTAGCATTTCATAGTTACCTCCATTAAATCGATAATTATAAATATTAAAAGAAATTATCACTGTCAAATGCAGACACACACACACATACACACATATATATATATATATATAAGATATATTTATGTATCTGCATCCGTTTTTTGGAAGAACACAAATCAGGTTTGGGCATTAGTGTGAAGCATTAATGTGCTATATCTTCTTATTATAATGGAGATTGTGTGTTTTTCTGTCTGTAACCGAAACTATATTACTACTCAAGTCACAATTCCCTTTGTTATTGATATCACATTCTCAATGATTTTATTTTTATTTTAAGCTCAATTATTAATAAAATTGTTTTACATTATTAATACAGTTAACCATATCTACATACTAATAACATGCAATTATATTTATATATACAACAAAATAGCGGTCTACTGTGTGAACGGGAAGGGTAATTTGCATATTGATATTAAAAATTTGATTTCAATAAATATGTGCTTAATTTTATTGATTTCTAACTGTTTGGTTTTATTTTAATGAATATAAGCAAACATCTCTTTAATGAATCTTAAATGAAATCCATTAACAAGAAAAAAAAAACTGCCATTTTATTCTTTACTTCCTCTTTTAACTAAATACTTAAACGAGAAAAAATAACAATGAAAGACGAGAGTGATGGAAGAGTAAGTTTCAGTTGTTCTATTTTTCGATATACTCCCTCTTTTTATCTGCATTCTTATTTAGTTTCATGAGCCTTTCTAATTCTATATGATATTTTATTACATTAAAACTTAAATACTTGCACCCGGAGGGTGCATATATTTGCTAGTTATAATAATGTAGTTATCATAATATATTCATCTGGGAATAAATATCAGAAAACTTGATTTTTTTTTAGTTTCTTTTATTTAGTAGTAGTGGTGAATTTTCGGGATTGTAATGATCTCCCTTTTTCAAGACGATATGTATACGCTTACCAAAGGATTTCATAACACAGGACTTTCTTTAAGCCCTTTTCAACTGGCCAAGGATGCGATTTAAAAACTTTACACTTTTCATTAATCTCAGGTCCATTCTGGTCCTCCCAGGGTAGCTGGCATTGAAGTATTTTTTCAAACCATGTGCTATTCTCCAACTGTCCTCAATTTTTGTTTTCAAGACGAACAGAAAAAAATCTTTCATCACATCATCCATAATCGAATCTGCTAATATATAAACGAATCATGGGGACGGGAATACTAGGCTATTTGTTATATACCACTAATTTAATTTGAGTATATAATGGAGGAGAGAGAGAGAGAGAGAGAGAGAGAGAGAGAGAGAGGGGGGGAGAAGAGAGACTGAGAGAGAGAGAGAGAGAGAGAGAGAGAGGAGAGAGAGATCAGAGAATATAGTTTTTACTTTTTAACTCTTCTGGTTCTTGGTCTAACTCGTCTGGCGTCATTTTCTCTGGGCTGACCTCTCTTCTGGGCTTTCGCCTGGGTTGATGTTCTTTCTAATTTTCTTCATTGTGCTAGGCTAGTTATTGTCTTTAATATATATATATATATGATAACAAGACTTGGATCTTTCTTTTAATAAAGATTTATTTCTCCAGCCTATGTTGATTCTGTCACGGGGGAAGATGGACCCCGGGAACTGACATCAACGACTACGCTCCTTGAAAGCCGAGTTGAATCTGGTCATTAATTATGTAACATATTTACCCATGGTCGGAACAAGAAGTGGAGACCTGCTGCGTGGGCAACTACTGCTCTTTCGTGTATATATATATATATATATATATATATATAATATATATATTTAGGATCAACTTTATATATATATATATATATATATATATAAAGTTGATCCTAATGAGTCAGATATACCTGCTAATCCTACACAATCCTAGCTTTATATATATATATATATATATATATATATATATATATATATAATATATATATATATATATATATATATATATAACCGCTAGGATATATTTATATATATCTTTTATATATAATGTTTTTTTCTTCTTTTGGCCAAGTGTTATAGTGTTAATCGATTATTTCCGGTTGGATCGGCCCTCTTGGTCTTTTCTTATTTTTTCATTTTTCTCCAGGTGAAGTTTGGTAGTATATTTTACTAACAATTTATTGGCTGTTTTTTTTCTTACCGCAAGGGATTATATATATATATATATTATATATATATATATATATATATATATATATATATATATATATATATATATATATATATAACAGATAAACCGTTTGTCAATGGGCTTTGAATATACTGACTGTATAACATGCAGGCAGTATGATCCCATGCCCTAAAAGGGCTCTCCTAGAGATATCACTAAGTTGCATATGATCTAGTTCAGGGGAATTTGGACTACCTTTTTATCAATCTTTGGTCCACTCTGACCCGGACAGGGCAGTCGAATTTGTTGTAAGGTTTGAGAACCATGCACCCTTCTTTAACTGTACCCAAAAATATTTTGATTTGATTTGAGACAAAGAGGAACGAATAACCTTTCATCATACCCAGGGATTTTATGGTGATCAATTTGACTCCCGACCTGTTAAAAGCTTTGTTCTTTCTTTTTAAGAGGTGGCCGAATATTTTGCTTCAATTCCACAGTATTTTTCTTTTCTTTCTCTTGTCTCTAGAAAGAATGAAAATGAATCACTTAAATCAATTTCCCACCTCGTTCCTTGACAGCAGATCCTTTTAAATCATCGTTTAGCGAAAATAGACATTGAAGTTGGCTTTTTGTATCACAGCTACAATATAGAGGGCTATTCACAAGCGATCTTCCTGTTGATGCAGACGCATTCAAGATCAATCAACAGCGTACACAGCCCTATGGCCTCTGCAAAGCCAGCTTCGAAGGATACAAGATTACGTGATGGATCACTTATAGATTGGCGTTAGCAGATATGCTTAACACCAGCGGGGCGCTTAAGAAGAAAGTATAATCTACATTTATGAGGATAAACCTAGACACATTCACAGAGAAAAAAAGAAAAGAAATAAAAACACGTACAGCCGGGCTCTTTCTTGCTTTCTTGCCTTTCTTTTCTTTTTTTTTTTCTTTCCCTATTGATCTACTTCAATCAATTTACCTATCTACCTTTACAGTATTGATTTACACGACTACCCTCTTCTCAAGACATCAATCATTCACTCAGTGATTTAAGCATTGCGTGTAACCATATGCACATGAATCTATGAGTCAACATAGGCACGTTTTCCTCACTGTGAGAGTACGAAGAGGAGAGGGACAAATACAGATTTATTAACAGCACTTGTTGAGTATATCACACACACAAACACCACATAAACACCCACACGCACGCACACACGCACACACACACACACACACACACACACACACACACGCACACACACACATATATATAAACAGATAGATGGAGGCGCGTGTCTAATGGTTAGAGTCATAGGAAATGGACTCGTCGACCTGAGGTCAACTCCTGGACGAAGCAGTTTGAATTTGGGAAAGGTATGAATCCAATTCTCCCTCCAGCTATGGGTAAATAGCAGGGTAGACTGGGTCTTTAACCATGGCTAGGTAACCAGTCTAGAAGAAGGAACACTCTGAATTCAAACCTGTTGAACTCCGCTTAGGAAATTGACATTGTGTCGCATCCTGCTCGTGTGGAGGGTTTAGTAAATATATATATATATATATATATATATATATATATATATATATATATATATATATATAGAGGAGAGAGAGAGAGAGAGAGAGGGCAACATAAAAAGTTAAGTGTTTTATTGTCTGTATCAATAAAGTAGTCTATCCACTATTCAATAGCGCTAGAAAAGGAAGATTGATTTGCATTTGAGATCGAGCTACACCTATCATCAGCTTCCCACTTTACTGCACAGATCTAAACTGTGCTACTCATGTCCTGAGTTTGCGAAAGCGGGTATTCAACCCGGAAACCTGTGATTCCGACGCAGATGCACTAAAGATTGAGCTAAAACAACCTTTAGCAGAAAATAGGTTTTATCTTATTCTACTGCTCAGTATACGAGCACTTTTCTGATTTTTTAAATATATAATAATTTGCTTTTTTCACCAATATATATATATATATATATATATATATATATATATATATATATATATTAACATAAAGGTATACGGTAGTAACCTATTCGATTTTCACCATAAGGATCTTCAGGGTTAAATCCCCTGGATTAATCAAGATATTGTTTAATTGCAGTCGATTTCACGTGTGTGTTTTTTGCGAAAAGACACACATGTGGAATCGACTGCAATTAATCAATATCTTGATCAATCCAGTGGATTTAACCCTGGAGATCATTATTGTGAAACTCGAGTAGGTTATTACCATGTACATTTATGTTAATAAATGTGCTCTACTAACGAATTGAGCACTGTATATTTGTTATATCGCTGCCTTACCATTGTGAAACTTGAATCAACTAAGCACTGTGACTATTTTCACCAGTAAGTCACTTTTTCCACAAATACCATATATATATAACGGAGCTGATGGTAGGTGTGGTGCTCCACCTCAGACGCAGAAACAATAATCTTGGTCTAGCGCTAGTGAAAAGTGGATAGACTCCCTCGCTGGCTGGGTGATACTGACTTTAGGCCACTCCGTTGACTTTACTTTTTTTACTTTATATATATATATATATATATATATAATTGATATAAATTAGATATAATACCAGAAAATAATTTACCTTCAACAAATGTAAATACTAAGTTCCCAGTGCAGTTTTCGCCATTTCTAGCACATTATAAAATTTGCTTTTATAACTTTTAAAAAATTATTCCATTTAAAAATTCGAGCCTGGCAGAATATGTCTTTAACAGAGACACTAAATTCTCTCTAACAGTGGGATGATAGAAAAGCATCTTATATCAGCATATCAATGCAAGAAAACTATATAGAAAGAGATAAATTACATCTAGAAGTCCTAACCCAAATATACGTAAGTAAACTAAATTCGACGGGGTAGCTTAAAGTCGGTATCAGCCAAACAGTTAGGGAGTCTATTCCTTTTTCACAAGCGCTAGACCAAGGAGATTGGTTTGGCGTCTGAGATGGAGCACCATACCTACCATGAGCTCCTCACTTCACCGCCCAGATCCCTGTGTTACTCATACGCTGAGATAGGGCCGGTATCGATTCAGGAACTTTGCGATTCCTAGGCAAGAGGTCTACCAACTGAGCTAACCCGACTCTATCTAACATACATAAGTACTCACTAAAAAGTACTCACTAAAACCAAAATAAAAAGGAAAACCTTATGACACTATGTGTTGTATACCCCTTCTTAAATTCTTATCTCTGGTCGTATTTTCTTCTGGTCGGCTTTGCTACTTCTTCATCTATCTTGGTCTGGTCTCTTCTAAGGTCTGGACTTTCTTGGGAACTTCGGGTCTGGTTTCTGTTAGGGATTTCTCCTTATCAGAAGCCCTGTGTCATTGTTAGTTTTTAGGTAATAAACACAAGACTTCGATTTACTTTGATGTTACTTTATTTTCAAAATCCAACCCAGACATCTGCGCAGGTGAGACTTACATCCTACGAGCTCGGCTCCTACCTTCTAACTGACTGAAACTTACTAACTATCTAAACCGGAAGAGAGGGTCTTCTCTGCCGGTTCTCACGGTATCCACCGGAAGGTTAGGACTGAGGTCAAGCCTTGTCACTCATCCTTCAAGGCCGTGGGCTGTAGCTTATAACGGCTATTTTGATTTCTACACTATTGCCATAAATATTAGGTATCTAATAATATGGAACACAAATTTGTTTCCGGATAATATCTGTTTTATAATTGCTTATATTGTAAAAGCATAGAAAATGGTCATTTTTCCCTTCAAAATGTGCTTTTGTGTCCTGGATATATGTACTATATAACATACATTGCTTCAGGGTATACTGTGTCTTACTTATTAATTGCTTATATTGTAAAACCTACAACGCGTACATCTCACATTCACCATACCAGCAAACTCAGCTTGAATCAGATAAGTAAATAGTGGGGCAATTTCAGCGTACACTGCACTTCACCTAAGAACCTCACTTGGCAGGCTCGAAAGACACGTCCATATCCGTCAGCCCTGGTTGAGAAATCAATGTATAATTATCATATAATCATATTCAAACTTAGGGATCACTAGATGGTCATTGTTTTAGGTTAAAAAGGTAGCTGTGGTAATTCCTGGTACGTGTTCTTAGGGGTTGCATTTTAACCCCAACTTATTTGTTGGTCGTGCTGAAAAGGAATTTACTGAGAGAAAAGGATGACACGAATACAGAAGGTGGTTTAAGGATTTGGGCTTTATTCGCGGGTCAAATTAATTGTAAAGGTGCTGCCCAAATATACGTACACACATACACACACACACACACACACACACATATATATATATATATATATATATATATATATATATATATATATATATAGACTATAATACTAAATCTCTAAGTCTTTTGTTATTTCTTTACTTATATATTTGCTCTGTGACTCTAACATTAAGAGCACACATTGAGCTCTCAAACTATGACAGGTTTTTTTTCTAAAAAAAAAGGAAGATTTCTTCTCTGGACTTTTGGATTATATATATTTTTTTGGGATATTATATATATATATATATATATATATATATATATATATATATAAGGTTCTATTGAGAGAAACGGTGACTATGTGGAGAAGTAGGGAAGTAATCCACAATATATTTAAAAGTCCGTTTTACCAATGGTTTCGGAACATCACCTTTAGGTCGTCATCAGAAAAAAAAATCTATAAATGAATAAATACAGCTCTTACAGAAGTAATTGAGCACTTTATTATCATTCTCCAATACTAACAAGGAATTAACTAATACATATATATATATATTATATATATATATATATATATATATATATATATATATATATATAATGTACGTGCGATATTTACATTTCAACCTTTAAAATTGGATAGATCCATACGTCTTTAAGCCGGCCTCTATCATCCCTTTTTGAGTGTTTCAAATTGTCTA
>CM042162.1:41771728-41784228 GCA_023376005.1 Doryteuthis pealeii | reverse complement strand
GTGGGGTATGAGGCAAATACTCCTTCTCCTCTCCCTCCAAGTCATCCAATTTCTCCTCCTCCCCCTCTTCTCCTCCTCCTCCTCATTATCAATTTTTACTGGTCAGCCAAAACTGTTATGTCCATGTATAGGAATCCATAGTAGAATGTCGCTTATGAGTCCCCTGCAACAGAGGCCTACATGTCTTACATGGATGGTTTGAGATATGAAGGGTAAGGTAAAAACAATCAACTTAAGACGGCTCTACTCCATTGAGTTGTATCGAATTATTTTATTTGTATATGTTATATACCCATATGTTGGGTATATACACAAGTTTTCTTTTGTGTCAGGGAAAGAGAGAGGTAGACAGATAGAGATGCATACATTACTTTCTTTCATCTTCGCATGTTTGTTCATTCAATCTTCTATTCTTTCTCGTTGGTTGATTCATTTTCCTTCTTGGCCGATCTTCTAACTAAAGCATGCATCAACCAACAACGCCATGTTTCTTTTTAAAACTTTTATTCTTAACTAAATTTATAAATAAAAGACAGCGCGCTGAATTGAGTCAGCTGAACCAAACGGGACGTCTCCCCTGCTCTAGATATCGGCTCGAAATAAATAACTAATTCAAAATCACGTGACGTGCGAGATTTCAACTGTCAATAATTTTCCGCCCGTGATATGAGAGGATGACCCATGTAGAAATACAGGGGGTTGCCAATAATCTATGCCACCCACATTGATTATGCAAATATAAAATCATTGAAGCGTTTTAATTATCATGGTGTCCTGAATATGACGTAATAATATATATATATAATATATATATATATATATATATTATATATTATATATGTATATATATATGTATATATATATATGAAAGAATATATATATATATGCATATGAAAGGATATATATACGAAATATATATATATATATATATATTATGAAATATTATATATATATATATATATATATAATATATGAAATATATATCTATCTATCTATCTATATATGATGATATATATTATTTGAAAGAATATATATATATATATATATATATATATATATATATATATATATATATATATATATATATATATATATATATGAAAGAATTAATAAAGGAAAGAAAGTATAGAATGGATAATAAAGGATAATTTTAATCAATATCAGTTACTTTCAAATTATCCTTTATTATCCTTTCTATACTTTCTTTCCTTTATTTATTCTTTCAACATACCGTAGAATTCACTTTCAGTTTCATCTTTACATATATATATATATCGGCATCTTGATTTCGTTGGGTCAGCTTTCGCGGTGTACATAATTTTTACTAATATTTCTAATTCTTGATATAATGCAGATAACTATGAAATGCTAAATAGAATTATTTACATCATACTTATAAAAACAAATATTATTATTAGGAATGTTATAATTGCTGTCCTATGTGTTTATGGGTCGCTTATTTACAATTAAAAGGATAATTTTCATGAGTCCAAATACAACGCACTTAATGTCCGCATTAGAATATAATAATGAATTTTTCAATAAATGAAACGCATTCATTTTTACACTGTTATGTTATTATTATTATTATTATTATTATTATTATTATTATTATTATTATTATTATATATTTTAAACAACAATAACAACAAAAAAAACAACGTAGACGATAATGACGATGATGATGATGACGATGATGATGGTGATTTAAGACTCAAAAAGTGAAAATATTATCATTATTATCATTATTATTATTATTAATAATAATAATAATAATAATAATAATAATAATAATAATAATAATAATAATAGAAAGGTGCTCAATATAAAATTGAAGACCCGCGTTCAGGAACCGTATCAGTGTCAGAAATTAGAAGCTTTCCTCGAAAAGTATATTCTGACATATATATATATATATATTATATATATATATATATATATATATATATATATATATCAGAATATACTTTTCGAAGAAAATGTATATATATATATATAATATATATATATATATATATATATAATATATATATACTGGTATCAGTGTTTATATATTGTCTATCACTTCAATTGATGGTGGACTTAAAATATTTAAGTGAATAAAAATAACTGTATCTTTGTTTATATATATATATTGCATTTTAATTAATGAAAAACTCTAAACGAGTGCTAGTAAAGATAAAGTTTTAGTATTAATAATTGCAATGTACAGGATTCTGCAGAAAGTAAAGATAAAGTTTTAGTATTAATAATTGTAATGTAGAGGATTCTGCAGATACTACAAAATTGGTTAACAGAACTATGTGAAATGTTAAAAATTCAAAAGCTGTTGTTATTGCATTTACCTTTTCTCTTAAGTGTGAACCAAATTTGCAAAGTGTGAAGTTGAAAGCTTTTGGCACTTTTTTCGCTGTTTTCACACCAAATATGCACAGCCATTACTCAGCACCAAAATAATCACTTGTCTGGTTAGATAGGTATTGTTTATATATTCGCAACTCGTCTGGTCTAAATGTTTGATTCTTACCCTCGACCTTCCCAGCTTTCCATTTGACGCTGACTTGTTTATTATTTAGGAATTTACTCGTCATTTACGAATTTCTTATTATTTATGACGGGATTAGTGGGTTTCGATTTCTTTGTTTAATTGAATGTTAACCTTTGTGTGTTAGTTAATGTCAATCATAATTCTAAAATAACATTAATTGTATTATCTAATCCCGTGGTTCCCAATCTATGTGTCGCGACATACTGGTGTGTCGCGAGATATCAGTACGTGTGTCGCGGGAAAGTATTCAATACTTAAGGTATAAACGAACATATTATTTCAACAAAGTCTGGTCTATATATTATATATATATTGTTAGGTAACCTAACGAGTTGCTAAAGAGTTGTTCCCCTTTCATAATTAAGTGTCTGACGTGAACCTGGATATTGGAATTCAGCCATGTTACTTTGGGCTGGGGTTCTGGACAGTATAGACCTGCGTCAGAATGTCCTACTTAGTGATCGATTTCAATTAAAATAAAATTAAGAGGTTAGATCACATTCCTAAAGTGAGTGGTATTTTTTCTTGGAGTACGTGTCTGACTTTTTTCTTTTCAGAGAACTTGTAGTCATCTCTACATCTTGACTTTTTTCGCCTACAGACAGTAAAACGACTCAATGAAAAGTTATAAATACGTTTGAATTTCTAAAAAGACTCGTGTAGACTGTGGGTCGTGGTATTGGGTTACCATTCTATCGGGGCAGTTTCAAATGACAGTAAATCGTTAATTTTCTTTAATTTGGTTCATGCTGAGTGAATTACACGCTCGAATGAACAAAGACAATGTTAGTATTTGACCCTTATGACAATACCAAGAACTACCGTTTCGTCTCGCAGCGGTCCCAGAGGCGAGGACAAAGAATTTATACATCTTACTACCCTGAGTTCGAGAACTGGATCCTCAACATCAAATACAGTTTACTGTCACAATCCAACTTTTCCGTTGGGGTTTTAATATCTGTCGGAGTGAAAATCAGCGTAGTCTAAGCTATCTCGACACGGAAAGCGGAGGAGTGTTTTTATTTTTAGATTTCCATGTATTCATATTTTAGTATTATTTGGATTATTCGGACCATTGTCCTCATCTTTATTGTTATCTGTAAAACGTTTCAGCCAATGTGGTCCCCGGCCTTCTTCAGGTATTTCTAGTCAAACTCGGGAAACTTCAAAGTTCCGTGATGGCACCCGATTACGACGAGACCGTTCCCGATAACGACAAGAAGGGTGCTGAATTCGAAAATAATTTTCCCGAATTCAACTAGAAATACCTGACGAGCACATCGGCCGAAAAGTTGTACAGATAACCATAAAGATGAGGACAATGGTCCGAATAATTCAAATAATACAAATTATCAATCCTCATCTAAAAAATTCAGAGAAATATTTATATTTTCGTTAGAAAGTTTCAGTTATGTTCTAAATAAAGTATCTGTGTATTGTACGAAGGTCGAGTAAATATATTATATTCTGACCAATATACTCTATTGTAATGTGATTAAAGAAGATGTATTTTTCAAAGACTCCCTTGTGGTTTACACAATGTGGTTATGGAAAATCCCAACTGTATTACATATTACAGGCTGTTACAAACTCATAGCGAACACTACGTATTTTCCTTTTTTAGAAAGATATTTTGGATTACTATCATGTAAGCACTAGATAAGTGTTTGGGATTATTTGGATGGATGTTTACGAGGGAGATTCGGTTCCCTAACCATTGTCCTCATCTTTATTGTTATCAGTAAACCGTCTCAGTCGATGTGGCCTCCGGCCTTCTTCAGGTATTTCTACTCGAACTCGGGAAACTTGAAAGTTCCGTGATGGCTCGCGATTACGACAAGAAGGTTCCCGATTACGACAAGAAGGTTCCTGAGTTCGAAAATAAGGACCCCGAGTTCGAAAATGTTTAAAATGCTCCCCGATAGGGCTTTTCTTCATACAATAAAATTCAATATAATTAACAATCCATGCAGCACGAACATTAGTCGACACTGATCCTGCTGTGAAGAGGGTCTTGTATGCCAATTTGCATTTTACAGAGATGCTATACCAATGTAAGATTCAAAGGTTATGACAATGTCATAACTCGTTGGAACGCAAACAAACTCCGACACAGGTTGAGGGACAAGACATTTTATATAACAGCACAAGAATAAACAGGGTACATAATACATACATACATAAGTAATATAAAGTTACATGTAAAAGGGATAAACATAAAAGCACAGATATGAGACTAAGAATAGTCCATGCTGGGAAATCACTTACAGTAATGTAAGGGGGCGGGCAAAGCCCCAACAAGAAAGGGGTAGTCATAAGACTACCTCATTGTGTCTCGTAGGTCGAGCATCAGGCAAAAGAGGAAGAGAAGTTCAAATCAGCTGCTTAAATACACGAGGCCCCTAGCGGGAACCAGCGACACTAAACGGGCAGACAACTCCCCAGGCAAATACGAAAATAACTCCTACACCAACAAAAACACGATTTCGTGGGATATTTCGATGCAGCACATCTTTTTCCTCAGTTGGTCATTGAGTCTTGTTTTGAAATACTTTTTAAAATGATTTATTCTAATTTACTTTCGGAAAAAAAAAGAACGAAGGCAAAACCTTCTCATAAAACATTTTAATTATTGGACGAACGTACCATAGATTCTAAAATGAGAACAGGATAAGGGGCGAATACATTTAATACAGGGATACAATCTGCGTATTTTAAGGCCCGTTAACAAGGTTTTTTATGGCATATCAACCTCAGTGGGTCATTTAATGCCGATAAAGTTTTGAAATAAATTCATTCTTAACGGATACTCAATTTTTTTATAAATACAGTTTTCTATTTAACCACAGATGACACCTTAACAAGTACTTTCACTCCGGTTCAGAGTGGACCAGAGAGCAATAGTGATGAAGGTGTGCTCCACATTCCCCAAACCTCCGGAACTGGAACTTCACCATCAGATAGAGTTTAACATTATTCCCAGGATATGAAGACGCTCAGCCACAGTTTTCTAGCACCCATATGATGAAAAGGGTTGGGGCTTGCCATACGGGCAATAGGGTTTGGGCAATATAGGTGCTAGGGCTTGACATGACCAGCCGATTAATTTAGCCTAAGTAAGGGCCTAAGTGGAGTGTTGCATGTCATGGACTGCTCATCCCCCAGGACGATGGGGGAATATGTTAATGTGAATTCATGAATAAATGGGGAGATGAAGAAACGTGAGTTGACCGTGAGGTAATAAGCTTGGTAGTTGGCCCAAATATAATAGATCAAGTGCTCCTTATATTAGCCCTTAATCGTAGATTAGTTCTATATCCCTAAATCTAGTAATGTCCTGACTTTCACCTTAAACGGCATCTTGGGGTTATGCTACAATTCTGGAGTTCTGTGAATGCGGAGGACCCATTCAACGCCATTACTCTAAGATCCACATTAAGCCGCGGTTGTAGTACATGACAAGATACCATCTATGGGTTAGTTATATCATAAAAATGAGCTTGAAAAGATCGGTTTGAAAAATGAGTTAAACAAGTTTGAATACTCAATAAGAATCCTTTTTATCATATGGGTGCTAGAAGGCGGTGGCTGCGGGTCTACATGTCCTGGGAATGACGTTAAACTCTATCTGATGGTGAGGTTCCAGTTTTGGAGGTTTGGGGAATGTGGAGCACCCATTCATCACCATTGCTCCCTGGTCCACTCTGCCCCGAGGTGGTAGTACCTGTTAGGGTCCCATCTATGGGTTAAATAGAAAAAAATGTATTTATAAAGAAAATTGTATTATCCATTAAGAATTGATTTATTTCAAAACTTTATCGGCATTAAATGACCCACTGAGGTTGATATGTCGTAAAACAAAACAAACCAAACCAAACCAACAAGAATCAATAATACAAACTTCTTCGGCATAAAATAATCCAAGAGGTGACATGCAGTAAAATCCAACCAACCAACCAACCAACCAATCAACTGAATCTTGTGGTTAACTCATAAGAAAGAGGAAACAAGATCGAATCTCACCTTAAGCCACTGGCAAATCTTTTGAACCATTAAATAAAACAGACTCAAAAAGAAAGTCTGTGTTTACCCATTCATCAACACTGTCAACACCACGACTCAAGTTGGAAAGAGCGTGAAACGAACATAAATATTAGAGTTTCAATGAAAAGTCATTATCAGCTAAAGACAATCAACTAACGGTCCCACGCATCAACCCACCCTCGCAATGATATAACAGCCGATTAAACAAAAGGAAAATAAACTAATACATGAAAAATAAGTCCAAAAGATTTACAGCATTGAGGGCAGAGATTATTGGTACGTGAGGTAAATTGGTAAGATAACTGGAGACTTCAATTATGAAGTATCATTAAGATGTTTTCAGTTTCAAGAGGACCATTAAAGCTGTCAGTGTTTAGTATCACCTAATACGTCATTAGCAAATCAACTATTTTGTCAGATCATTGTATTAAAGAGTTTTTATTATTTCTGTTTAAATTGGTATTGGCCTGGGTACAGCGTAGGTAGGCCAAGACTGATTTAAACACGAACAATAAAACTAAAGAGATTTTTAAAAAAATCTTAAAAGTATATTTGTTTATATTGTTGTTGGTTTTTTTTTCATGGACAGATGTAATTTACGAGGCCATTGTTTTCCGTTTTACTTTTAGTTAATCAGAACCGATCAGAAACAATACCGGGAAAACCCCCGTGGTGTAATGGCTAACACGCTGGACTGCCACATCGTAGAAAGCGAGTACGAATCCTACTCTCTCTATCAAATTCCTTTTTGAACCAATGCCCTTGCGAAACGTATGAACCTCCTCATGCATTTAGCTATGGACTATATTGTGGCACTACTGTACTTCTACAAAGATTGCTTTGGCATTAAATAACCCACGACGGTTAATGTGCCATTACACACAAAAAAGGTAATTAAATTATTATTTTGCATAAATCATATATCCCTAAATGGATTACATCTAAGTTGCATCTCTAGAAAGATATATATTTTAAAAAACGTTTATATATATATATATATATATATATATATATATATATATATATATATATATATATATATATATGGAGAAAGGTAGACAAACACGGCGGGATGTTGCAGAAAATAGATCTTTATTGTAGGTAGGAATGTCAACGTTGTAACGTTTCGGTCTGTTAGACCTTCTTCAGGACTTTGGATAGAGTTCTTGCTTCCATGTGGACCATTTTCATACTGGTGAATCAGGAGGTTGTGAATAAGGGGAGAGGTGGTCAGTTGTTGGTGTTAGAAAAGGTTGGTAGTGGATTTTACTTGAACTAATAATTTTGAAATTTGACTAAGTTATTAGTCTAATTACGACATGCAGTTTTCTCCGCAATCAGAACCATTCATAATATAAAATTCCTGATAAAACCGGGCTAGTTAATTCCTGTCCCTTTTTAGGTTTCTTAAACTTGCTCTACAAGAATGTATTGAGCACTTCTTTGTTATGTATTACTCCGACTCCTCAACTCTCTAAATTTATAATTTTTTGTTGTGTTTTTTTATTTGTTTTATTTGTGGTTATTTTTTCATTCAATATGTCGTTACCTAAACTTCTAAAGACACAGGCACAGACACACGCACGCACACACGCATGCATATAAATATATATATATATATATATATATATATATATATATTATATATATATATATATATATATATTATTATACATATTATTGTATTATTATTGCTCGCCCACCCAACCCAAGCAACGAATGTTAGCCTTTGTAGCTCACATAGAGACACATACACACATAAATAAACACTCATGTAAGTATATATATATATATATATATATATATATATATATATATATATGTATATTATATATATATATATATATAATATAAATGGAATTTGATCATTTGCTTTTGAAGCAGTGTTAAGCAAAGTATATTATTATTTATATTCTTGAAGGCAATTACAATGCGTATATCGTATAAAATTCGATAATTATTGAAAATAATCATGACAAAAAAAACCGGTGAATAACGTGCGCGACGTGGAACACCATACAGCTGTTTCAACTTTATGTACGGTGTTCCACGTCACGCACGTTATTCGCCGGGTTTGCTTGTCATGATTATTTTCAATAATTATCGAATTTTATACGATATGTGCATTGTAATTGCCTGCAAAAAATAATAATAGTAATGACATATAATATATATATATATATATATATATATATATATATATATGTATTGTGTTGTGTGTTGTGTGCGCGCGTATGTGTGCATGTATATAAGTAAAATTAAAATCGCCGGGGCGGCCTAAAGTCGGTATCAGCCAATCAGCAATTTTCACTAGCGCTAGACAATGGAGATTATTTTAGCATCTGAAGTAGACAAACACGGGATGTTGTAGAAAATGGATCTTTATTGAGATCTACCATCAGCTCCTTACTTTACCGCACATATCCCTGTGCTACTCATACGCTGAACTGGCGAGGGCCGGTATCGAACTAGTAACCTTGTGGTTTCTAGCCGAACGCTCTACCGACTGAGCTAACCCGGCCCATGTATATAATGCATGTCCAATTATTGTTGATTCTAAAATACGCTTATATTCTATCTGACTTCTTTATAATTTAAATTTTGTCGTTCATTCCATAAGAAATATGTGTGTGTGCGTGTGTGTGTGTGTGTGTGTGTGTGTGTGTGTGTGTGTAATGTATACGTATATAATACAATTCGAATTATTGTTAATTTTAAAATATGGTTATATTCTGTGTGACTACTTTATAATTTAAATTTTGTCGTTCATTCCATAAGAAATATGTGTGTGTGTGTATATATATAATGTATACGTATATAACGCAAGTCGAATTATTGTTAATTTTAAAATATGGTTATATTCTGTCTGACTACTTTATAATTTAAATTTTGTCATTTATTCCATTAGAAACAAATTATATACTTCCATCACCTCGTTTTCTTTTTGAAGTGACATTCTTGTTAATCACATTTTATTCTTTTCGTAACATAAAACAGATGCTTTTTATTTAGAAAATAAAATCTTCACGTTTTTAACCTTTTTCCATTAAACCTACGAGAAAAGGCCTTAACCTTTCGATGGGAAAAGAATATTTTATAATCAGTCTTTTTACTAGAAATTCTATTTAGTTGACATTTAATTATGTAAAATGTTTATTGTGCTGTCAATTTAAGATAAGAGTGAACCGTTTTCATTTTCTTTTTATGTCAGTATCATTCGTAAGATACTTCACGATCTTTCTTTTCCTGTGTTAATACCAAAACACAGCGAAACACACACAAAAACGTACATAGACAAATATACAGACACGCATATAAATAAATACACTTGCATACATAGATGTATACACACACAGTGACATAGATAAGCACACACACTCACACGCTCTTAGATGAATATATACACATACATTGATCAATACATACAAGCACATAGATAATTGCAAACACACTTAGATAAACACACATATAGATAAACACGCACATACAAAAATGCACATATATAGATAAATATACACACATATAGATAAATGCACACAAACTGATAAATACATACAGGTAAATACACACACACTGATAAATATACTAACATACACCTAAATGCACAGATATACACATAAATATGCTCACACAAACATTCATGATAGTGTTACAATTTTAACTTTGGAAGCCATTGTCAATTCATATTCTAAAATTTGTTGAATTATTACCAGTATACATACCTAAGAGTATAAATGAAATGCAACCTTATTATAATAAATAAAATAAATAAATGAATACGCACTTAACGTAACGGTTATTTCGTAGAAAATGGAATAGGTGGTACTATTCGCAGCGTTCCGTCCCGGCCTCCTGTCTTAAAAAAACGCTAGTCGGTGATAGCTAAAAAAAGAAACCCACCTATGAATGAAGTCTCTAGCGGAAGTGGTGCCTGCTGTATATGAAAAAATAATTTGTCGATTGAAGACGTATTTATCGTAAAATCATTTTTTTTAGTGGTTGGAAGGCGTTAAAAGTAAGCGATATTTTTGAAAATATTGAAAAAAAACAAACAACCAAAAACCAAAAAAAAACAACCAGCGCTTAAGGCGTTTTTCCCAAAAAGTTTATGCGATATTTTACCACCATTTTTTTCGACAAATAAATGTAAATATTTTAGTCTTTTAAAAATATGGCTTACTTTTAACGTCTTCAAACCACACAAAAAAATAATTGTCGATAAAAACGCCTTCAATTGACAAATTATTTTTTCATATACACCAGGCACAGCTTCAGCTAGGGTCTTCATTCGTGTGTGGCTTTCTTTTTTGAGCTATCACTAGCGTTTTTTAAGGCAGGAGGCCGGGACGGAACTCTGTGAATAGTACCGAATAGGCGACTCGAGTTCAAAACCTCGACGGGGCTATTTGCGTTTCAATTTGCACTAATGTCCTTGAGAAATGCAGGAATGTATATTTTCTCTCCCACAAAGCAGCAATTTGTTAATCGTGGAGTAGTTTTGTAACCAGTATAGGAGAAGCACAGCGCTGAATTCAAAACAATATATACTGCGCTTTAAAATTGACCTTCAGTCATATCCTGTCCGTGTGGTGGTTTGGGTAGATACAAACTAATATTTAAAAAAAAAAAAGACTGGAGTGGTAGCTTACTTTTTAGGTGAATATATTTATCTTATTTTTGAAAGAAAAATGTCCTGGGTATGTAATGAAATGGCACCTTGAGCTTTAAGGTGTGTGGACAACCACTTCATCACCAATCCTTCTACGTCTACTCTGAACTGGAATAGTAGTATATATTAAATCCTTTCTAAATGCCAAATAGATGAAATATGAGTTTAAAAATGTGTTTTAAATTAATCAAGTTTGAAAAAAATAATACTTATTAAGAATGAATTAAACAAAACATCTTCGGCATAAAATAACCCAATAAGTGTTGACAATCCGACCAACCACCATACTTCATAAACAACATGCAGAAATCTAACTCTTCGCTTAAGAAGCATGCCCCCTAAAAGAAAGATTTGACATTAAATAACCCACAACGGTTGATATGCCACAAAACCAACCCATCAATGATCTGTGAAGGAAAACAATTAACATATTAATTTTTAGGTGTGTAATTTGATTTAAAATATGACAGAATGTGCCGGTTTTTCACTTCCTAATATGATTTTAAAAAGCTTTCAACAAAACTCTCGCTTATTAAAAAGATGAAAGCAGATAATTAAAGATTCGAATTGGAAAAGTATAATAAAACATAGCAATTCATCTTTCATCTTGTTTATCCGTTTTGTTTTTGATTTAAAGCCCTTATACATTAAAGCAATATCCAAATTAAATTTTGAAAATGGCTACCTTGATGATTTATTGTAGATAGACGACTCAGAAACCCACTAACTACAGTTATGATTTGGTCATAAAGGCTTATCTTCAGCTCCCCGTTTTAAATTCATATCTTTACTCCTAAACTGCTCTCCCAACCAAGGATAGAGAGCCTATCTACCAGGATGGGTTTGTTAAGAGACAAAGGTAACAATTGCACTGTGAAACGCTACATGGGGGGGGAGGTACCCAGACTTCTTTTTATAAAACCTGTGATAATTATAAAATTAGTTTCATTATGGAAAAAAGTAATGGTGATTTTCAACAAGCAGGCAATAATTATATTACAACCTAAGGGGCCCCCGAACAAGATGTACCCTCACCCAAGATCTAAATCCGGTTCTGCTAGCGATCCGTTTTTTTCATTTCTTACCAGAGAATCAGTTCATAGTAAATACAAATAGCCTTAGTCGGGAAGCGAACGCGGGATCCTGCTTCCACCGGTAGTGCGTGAAGAACATTACGCCACTAGCTCATCCACATCATCAGCACTCATACACACACAAACATAGACACACACAAAACAC
>CM042162.1:41764228-41769228 GCA_023376005.1 Doryteuthis pealeii | reverse complement strand
TTATTTTTTAATTAGTTTATTTATTATAATATTTTTTGATAAAATCTCCCCAAAAAAATAAGTTTGAAAGGGGAATTTTTGTATCTTTTCTTTGATGTACTTGGAAGTGAGGAGATAACAGATCTTTAATATTTGAAGAAATTTGTTCTTACGCTTGAAGAAATCAAAAGACAAACAAGACTAAAAACTCCTCACCATTCTTAAGAGAGTATACTTTCAGATTTTTTACTTCTTCAGACATATTTCTCCTTCGGGCGGACCGCATCAAATATGTACTGGGCATTCCAACTAAGAAACTACCTCCCCATTCTATTATGGAGTCGATTACCGAGTGAACTGATGTAGAGGTGCATGGTGTAATGGTTAGAGTCGTAGGAAATGGAGACCTCGACACGAGTTCAAGTCCAGCATGAAGCTGTTTGCATTTCACATAGCACTAATACCCTTGGGAAAGGTGTGTATCCAATTGCTCTCCATCCAGCTAGAAGTAATTAGTAAGACGGATTGGGCTCTGAATCCTTGGCTAGGTAACTTGTCTTTGAGAAGGAAAATTCAAATCTGTTAAACTCTGGTTAAGTAATTTACCTTGTGTCACATCCTACTTTTGTGGATGGGTTGGTATATTATATATATATATATATATATATATATATATATATATATATGTTGAATTAAACAAAAGACACATTCTCCTGTTTAACAATTTTATTTGATTTGTCATTTTTTTCAAATTTTCTGGCCAACTTTTTAATATTTGGGTGGAATTTGTGGATTAGTCCACCAAAGTTCATGTCCAGGTTACTTTCGGCACTTCGAAGTGCCATCATCAGGGGTGATGTGTTCTAGTTTTTCAAATTATGTTAATGGATGTGGAGGCTGGAAGGAGGAGAATTGATGGGGAAAGTGCTATAGGCATTTTGTTTAAAGATGGTTTATATTGTTTTATGTATAAAGCTTCTAGTATTTGGAGTTTTTGTTTATTCTTTCTTTGTTTAAAATGTGTGTATTTTCCGTTAGGATATTTCGGTAATTTGAGTGGGTTCATGGTAATTAGAGTGGGGTCAAGGTAATTAGAGTGGGGTCCTGAATGTATTTTTAGGTGTTGTGAAATGGAGCTATTATCTGTTAAATGGAGAGATAGACGACCAGACAATGTCGTTGAGGTAAAACCGATGTAGGTATTTTCCTTTTCTGGTAGACTGCAATCTCCTCAGGGCCATTTAAATCTGTATACTACATTGGTCTCATTAAGCCGATTTGTCTGTGACTTGTCTGTCCAAATACAACACACACACACACACCACACACACACACATATATATATAATATAATATATATATATAAGGAAAATAATCCGAATAAATCAGAGAGTTTGTATGCATTTATCCAACACTCCACCCCGAGCAGAATATGACACAGTGTTCTTCTTTCTTAAGTGATAATCAGCTGAATTGAATTCAGAGTCATACTTTTCCTAGATCGGTTCCCAGAGCATAATTGATGAACACTACTATTTATCCATATTCGTTGGGGAGATAAGTGTGTATGTATTTATTCAACGCGTCTGCCAAGCTTAGAATGTGACACAATCTCGACTATGGGACATTGAGTGAGGATCGAACTCGTTATTCAGTAAATCTGCAAGGCTATTTTCGCAACCGATACACCACGATGGGATGCATATGAAAAAGAATGTAAATATTTTCCTGAACTCCCACTTGACCGAATTGACAAAATGATTTTTTAACGCGGGGAGCAGAGCACAAACCGAAGCTCATGCCGTGGCCATTGCAAAAAGTGCATGATCTCCTCTGAGTACCTCTTTTGAGGCGACTTGGGCACTGGGCAATAAACCTAACTCTGCCTCTTTTAAACAAGTGGAGCGACAGCTGCTGCCTAAGGGAATGTCTCTAGGGATCACGTGATTTATTTTACTCACCGCTCAAGAACCCGAAGCTCCTGGAAACTGTGCACGAAGCCAGGTAAGAATATTTTCAAAGAGAACAATGTATGTGTTTCCCAAAGGTTTATCAGTGGGATACGAAACGCAAACAGTCTCGTCCAGAATTTGAACTCAGGTGCTGATTCCCTTTCTTAAAAACCTGTCTCCTAATCAAAGATTGAATAGATTGAGTATTTGGTTTCTTTGTTTTGTTTTGTTTTACGGCATATAAACCTCAGTGGGTCATTTAATGCCGATAAAGTTTTGAAATAAATCAATTCTTAATGGATAATACCATTTTTTTAAATAAATACATTTTTCTATTTAACCATAGATGGGACCCTAACAGGTACTATCACTCCGGGTCAGAGTGGACCAGGGAGCAATGGTGATGAAGTGGTGATCCACATTCCCCAAACCTCCAAAACTGGAACCTCACCATCAGATAGAGTTTAACGTCATTCCCAGGACATTTAGACCCGCAGCCACCGCCTTCTAGCACCCATATGATAAAAGGGGATTGGGGCTTGCCATAAGGGCAATAGGGTTGGGAAAATCATATAGGTGCTAGGGCTTGACGTGACCAGCCGATTGATCGGAGGGGGCCTCTCCGACCGCCCGTCTAGCCCAAGATAGGACCAAAGTGGAGTATTGCATGTCATGAACTGCTCATCCATCTGGGCTCTATCTTTAAGCATCACGGGTCGCCACCCACGGCCAACAGGTGGCCCCATTGGGGGAGTCTTACTCCTCTGCAGAGGTGCAGTCGGTGCATTCTAACGCCCCAGTCGACAGGGCGGGAGTAGATTGAGTAGGTATTAACTGAATGAGACACACTTGAACGTGAAAAATATTATAGGATGAAGCAACAGACAGATAAATAGAGACAATGATGTTTGCCAAGTCGTAATAATATGAAAACCCACCAAAGACGCAAATGATCGGTTTAGAACGGGAAGTAAATGTATCAATGAGCGGTCTTTTCGTAAAATTTGAATCTGGGTAGACACTGCCTCGGGAATTACCCCAAACAGAGACCCAACGCCGTAAGCAATTCTCTTACTGACTGGAAGAGGATTGGATTTAATTAAATGGTTTTGCAATGATCAGGTACAATTAGTATGTCTACAATATGTCGTTAGAATTCAACTTGATTATGTGGATTTGTCCCGGCATAAGTCCACAAATAACGGGTTTTATCAGTACAAGAGTACGTAGAGAAACAAGATCTCGAATATTATGAAAAGGCAAGAGGATAGTATCATCTGCGTTATTCGGACTATTGTCCTTATCTTCATTGTTATCTGTACAACGTTTTGGTCGATATGCCCTCCGGCCTTCTTCAGGTATTTCTTGTCGGACTCGGAACCTTCTCGGACTCGGGAACCTTCTTATCGGCCGAAACGTTGTACAAATAACAATGAAGATGAGGACAATAGTCCGAATAACGCAGATAATACTAATCATCAAGCCTCATCTCAAACATTCAGAGAATAACAATAGGTAATGTTGTTGACAACATAACGTTTCAATTGTACGTTACATTATAATTTCTACTCCCAGGATTTCTCTTGTGTTATTTGATTATCATTTAAATGACGTACCTCTGAAATTAGTAAATCAGTACATATTCCTCGGTAGCATATCTCATTTACGGAAATCAATTTCAACTGAAGCAGTGTTAAATTACTGACTACTATGATAGATTATAGACCATGATAATACGATCTCCTTGATAAAATAAAAGCGGAAATCCTTCCAAGATGTAGTTGTATAAGTACTACTGTATGGTATACCACATTGACTTCACGAAATAACTAGGGTAAAAGTTAGATGGTAACTACACAAGGAGCTTTTCCATAGAAACTTTGTAAAAAAAAATCTTATGATTAAGATATCCTCATGAAATTGTCACTAACAGGTGAATATAAATATAGATATGTGTGTGTTGTGTGTGTGTGGTTTGTGTGTGTATATATATATATATAATATATATATATATATATATATATATATATAGGATTAAGCAAATAAACAATGTGTTTTTATTTGATATGGCTTTTAGCCGACAATTTTTGGAGGATATGCGCTTAATTGAAGTCATACCTAATTTTAAAATTAATTAGTTAATAATTTGCTATATATATGAGGATAGTGAGCTCAATATCATTGATAGTGCATGTATATTCAAGTTGGGGGTAGCGAATACATCAAGCAACGGTGCTTTGTAACTCACAGTTTCTTGCCTAAGGGATTTTCAAACCAACTTTTAGTTGAATCTGTGTGTCTGTGTGTGTAAGAATGTGGTTATTAATGTGTAAAACTGAGGCAGTCTGGACTTTATCGCAAGTTATATACGAGATGAAAACTGATGCGTCACAGACCAACATGTCAGATTACGGAATATAAATATTAATATGTAACATATTACCGTCTGAGTCCTGCAGTTATCTCTTTCTGTGGGATGGAATAAATGCTCCGATGAAAACAGGTAGCGGCACTAAGTCAATTCTAAGTGGAGTACAGCTAGTTTGAAATCACAGTTTTTTCTTTCTAAAATCGGTTCGTTATCAATGCTAAAATATCTAGACTGCCCTATTTGTTCAAAGCTAGAAAATCGAGACATGTATCATTAAATTTTCCAATGGCATTGGCACGAAGTGACGTGCAAAGACCACGTATGAGATTCGATCTAGCGTTACCGATTGAATTACCTAAGGTTATAACCGTTAAACAAACGTAATACTACACGTTATAAAAGACTATTGCTTTTTATGATAAATGTTTACTTCCTTTAATTATAATTTCCCACAAAAAATGTTTAAATGTTTACCCTTTAATTATAATTTCCCACAATAAATGTTTACTTCCTTTAATTATAATTTCCCACAATAAATGTTTTACTTCCTTTAATTATAATTTCCCACAATAAATGTTTACTTCCTTTAATTATAATTTCCCATTTACGGTCCCCCACACACATTTTTTGTTCTCTCTCTCTCTCTCTCTCTCTCTCTCTCTCTCTCTCTCTCTCTCTCTCTCTCTCTCTCTCTTCTCT
>CM042162.1:41760109-41764128 GCA_023376005.1 Doryteuthis pealeii | reverse complement strand
AAAGAATTGTATTATCCATTAAGAATTGATTTATTCAAAAAACTTTTATCTGGCATTAAAATTGACTACTTGAGGGTTGATCTGATATGGCCGCAAAACAAACCCAAACCAAACCAATCCACCCTTGTAAAACAACAGCAGCGACACTTTTTAACTTCATAGCGAGGGCACACGGGGCGGACCCACGGCGGGATGGTATGTTAGACCGGTAAGTTAACACGTTAATATTACGACTAAAAGATTGCGCTCCACTCAGATAACAAACACAATCCTCACCTGATTAGCGCTTTGAAAGGACATAGCATGCTTAATGCCCTTGGGAAAGCATAAATTCATCGCTTCTTTCCCCTAGCTAAAATTTGACCTTGTGTCACATTCTGTGCCATGGTTGCTGAAAGGTTTCGAAAACCGCAGTCTAATATAAGGAAATACAAAATCTGCTTTTTATTCTGCTTTATTTACTAATTGACCTTGTGTCGGATCCTGATCATGTTGGAAGGGTTAGAAAACCAGTTAGGAGAAGAAAAACTCTGAATCCCAAAATTCCCAAATCTGCTTAAGACAAATGACTTGTGTCACATCCAGCATGTGGCAGGAGAAAAGGAGGTTAGCCGTGAATACCATGTTTTGCTAGTCATAACTTTACATACTACGCCACGGAGTATCCCTTTCGATATGTTATATAATTCTGAACCGATTTGACTAGTGGGTATTACCATGAAGACGGGTATACCCACGTCAAAATAAACAGCAAACCTTAGTATGGCACTAAACTGATAGAGTTGTCGTGGTTCCAAGTTATGAAGCTCAAGCATCTATGTTTCATCCCTTCATTGATTTATTCTTTGGTTGAGTTTGGACCTGGTAGTACCTGTTGGGTCTCATCTCTATCTTGACTTGGTTTCTCTGGAAAACATTAAGGGCGTGCAAAATTATCATTACCTTGTAATATTGCTTGAAGTTATGTTGTTTTTTAATAATTATATTCATTATTTCTTTAATCTACTATTATTTGCTTATAAAATAATTATTGTTCGGCATTAGATTATCCACCAAAGAGTTGGCCTGACCGTAAAAACAGCCAACCAGATAAACGTATATTTGGGCAGTTAATTAGTATTAGATAGGAAAGATTTGGGATCATACAAACTGTTTAACAAATATTTAGTAGTAGATCGGAATATCTGGAACGATCAAAATGAAGTATTATTTTTCATCAAATATTTGTAATTATTTACTTCACAAATGACCAGGGACTGTTGACACTAGCGTAAATCTTTTAAGTTCAGAGTTATTCTTTTACTTAAACCGGTTTTTTGCACTATCAAGATTAATGGTCCTCCAGTATGCCCTGCTACTTACCTAAGTTTATTTAAAGCTATATGAAATGAAAACCATCTTTGCCAAAATTTTTGAATTTGGGTAACCGTTGTCTTTTCTTAGCGACGATAACCAATTCATACACGAACAACTGTTATTATTTTTTATTAAATAGAAATTATAGCTTAGTCAAACCTTATAAGTGCCGTCAAACAATTAACATTAAGAATTAGTTTATGAAGCAATCCCTCATGGCCCATTAATTGACTTGTAATAATTTTATTTTAAAAATAACCTAACTTTGACGCAAATGGCACCCCAAAATGACCAAATGATCAGTGTATAAACAGTTTAATGATTCCTGGAATTCATTTCAAAATGGATAATGCACAGGTCGCTTAGCGCATCTTCTCTGTATTTTCATCATATAAAATAATGAGATATTCAGAGTGAACTTTAACTTATAACAAATGCAAAAACAAAAGTCATTTGATTTATATAAAATCAGATCCTTCATTTGATTTTGGGATTCCAAATTTAATATATTATTCACTGTAATTTGTTATTCTACTATAATCTGGTTATTCTACTTATTCTATTTCTATTTCAATCTATCATTCTACTTATATTTTTTTCTACTTTAATCTGTTATTCTACGTTAATCTCTCATTCCACATTAATCTATTATTCTATTTTAATCTATCATTCTACTTTATTTGTTATTCTACTTTAATCCGCCCTGTCGGCTGGGGCGTTAAATGACCGACTGCACCTCTGCAGAGGGGGTTCAAGTTATTCCCCCAATGGGGCCGCCGCCCTGTTGGCCGTGCACCGGTGGCGACCCGTGATGCTTAAGGATAGAGCCAGGTGGATGAGCAGTTCATGACTTGCAATACTCCACTTTGGCCCATTATCTGGGCTAGACGGGCGGTCGGAGAGAGCCCTTCGATCAATCGGCTGGTCACGTCAAGCCCTAGCACTACTATTTGATTCTTTCCCAACCTTATTGCCCTCATGGCAAGCCCCCAACCCCTTTTTATCATATGGATGCTAGAATGAGCGGTGGCTTCGGTCTACATGTCCTGGGAATGACGTTAAACTCTATCTGTTGGTGAGGTTCCAGTTTTGGAGGTTTGGGGAATGTGGGAGCACCCCTTCATCACCATTGCATCCCTGGTCCACTCTGACCGGAGTGGGAGTACATGTAGGTCCATCTATGGGTTAAATAGAAAAAATGTATTTATAAAAAAAAATTGTATTATCCATTAAGAATTGATTTATTTCAAACTTTATCAGCATTAAATGACCCACTGAGGTTGATATGCCGCGTAAAACAAAACAAACCAAACCAAATCAAAAAAGAATATTACATAAAATTCCTTGTTTGTTTCAATTGGTTAAAAAAAATTAAAATGACAAGCGCACAATACAAACTGTCGTTATTGCACTTATTGCTCGATTACTTTTTCAAAGAGGTGTTTTACTTTGGAAGTATTCAATACTTCCAAAGAGGCGGGTTGCAAAAATCAATACTCCACAACATTTCAGTCACGAGCACGCCAAATGTTTTCATTGCGTTGCAGTTTTTCATAACTGGCGTTTCTTTTATGAATTTCCTTTGTCTTATTTAACCCTCGTGGTGATACTCATTGTTTTTAGTTTGGTTTGGTTGTGTTTGTTTTACGGTATATGTACTTACCAACCCCTCTGCAAGAGCAGGATGTGACGCAAGATCAATTTCTTATGCGGAGTTTAACAGGTTTGAATTTAGAGTTTTCCTTCTCCTAGACTGGTTACTTAGCCACGATTTAAGATCCCAGTTTATATATATATATATATGGAGGCGCATGACATAATGGTTAGAGTCGTGGAAAATGGACTTGTCAACCCGAGTTAAAATCCTAGACAAAGCTGCATTTCCCATAGCGCTAATACTATTGGGAAAGGTATGAATCCATATATTCTCCCTCCAGCGATGGGTAAAATAGTAGGGTAGACTGTGCTCTTTAACCTTAGGTAGGTAACCAGTCTAGGAGAAGGAAAACTCTGAATTCAAAAATCGTGCACCAATTCTTTCCTATCGACTGTGCCAAAAAGTGCGGAATGGTCCATCACTAGCCTTCACCATTATAAACAAAACACTGTGTTGGTTGTTCATTGGATAAACACCCAGGCGTCAAAAATCGACGTGAGAGTCCATTTATATATATATATTATATATATATATATATATATATATATAATGAATGGAAGTAAATCCGACAGTATAATTGAAACAAAATGTTCATAGTACGCTGACAGATATCTATTTCGACCTTAGTTAAAACGGTCATCTTAACTATATTGTTGAAAGAAAGGAGGAATAGTTAACCGTTTGGCACGAGAGGCTCAAATTACGCTCACGTTCAGGGCCGGAATGTCTTTTTAAAATTTGTTTAACAAATGCGTATTTTGGATAAAAAATAAAATAAATCTTATTTTTAAAAATAAAAGTATCAACATCAATGAGAAAAACTCAATAAAGTTTGAAATAAAAGTGTAGTATGAACAGTTGTTTTTCCTATCTCTTTTCAATCGCATATATATATATATATATATATATATATATATATATATATATATATATATATATTAATATTTTGAAGGCCAATACAATGCGTATGAAAAATAAAACAAAAAGATGTTATTTTTGTCTTATC
>CM042162.1:41710109-41755109 GCA_023376005.1 Doryteuthis pealeii | reverse complement strand
ATGCTAATATGGGCCGCCCACCAAGGACACATATTGACCAACTATGCGAGGATGCTGGTTGCTACACAGAAGACCTCACAGAGGCAATGAATGATAGGGAAGGTTGGAGAGAGATTGTCATGGATATCCGTGCTACTTGCGAGACATGATGATGATGATGATGAGGAATTAAACAGGTTTTCATGAAGATCTTCAAATGTAGATATTCAAGTTTTCGTATATCAGGGCCAAGATGGCAGTGAAGGTATCCTATTTTCTTAGCCAAGAGATTTCAAACATATCACTGGTCGTCCTCATTGAATTAATATTGATTGTAGTTGTTGTTTCATTGTAGTGGATGTTTTATTCGTTTGGAAAGGTTTATTACAGTCCATATATACATACATACATACATATATATATATATATATATATATATATATATAATATATATATTATATATATGTATCACTGATCTTTGTTAATCACGAAGCAAACAAATTTACTTCTGGATTAATAAATAAATCGATTTAAAAAGTGCTCAATAAAAAGAGCTAAATATACGGTTTTAAAAGCGAATGTTATAAAATATTCCGACTGCAGTTTCTTGCCGTAGCAATTCTTCAGGGAATTCTCTGAAGAATTGCTACGGCAAGAAACTGCAGTCGGAATATTTTATAACATTCGCTTTTAAAACCGTATATATATATATATATATATTGGAGGCAAGTTATTGTTTAAGCAAGTATTATTGAAGACCAAGGAATATGTCTTATTTATTATCTTTATTCGTATTCTTTCTAGTCTTCTAGTAGTTTTTCGTAGTGCTTTGTTGTACATTGGGATCCAGTTGGTAGAGAAACTGTCCCATACTTTTTACCCAAGCGCGTTCGACCATTTCACCGGTCGTCATCGAGGGATTGTCTTTTGTAGTGTGTGTTTTTTTTTCTTTTTATCATTTGAATTCATTCATTCATTTATTCATTGCTCTTTCAAATTAAAAGAGTCCATTATAATATTTTTTTTATTATATTAGTGTGTTAGTTATTGAAAATGTTAAGTATATTATTTCCCGTTTTAAATACTATTTTATTAATGTTAGGTTTGGTTTTTTTTTTATACAAATCGCCTCAAGAATTTGTAGACGTTTTTTATTGCTATTTTCATAAATGATTTTGTTATTTTCGGTGAGGATATTTCTTATGTCAGAGGATGGGAATTTTTCTGTACGATTTGTAATCATATGTTGTTTTATGGTGCTAGTATCGAGGAAAGTGGTATTTAAGACGACAGGAGAGTCTGGTGACAATGTAACTGTTGTGGACTAGCCTAGCGTGCGTTGTATAGAGAGTGAATGCACAGATTTAGGACTATTTATACACGACTGCCCGAGAGCATCGGTGTGATTACTGAGATTTCAAGCATTACGGAACCATTACGCGAACCATCTACCTCGAGGTTTTAGCATTCTGTTGCGAGTTTTAGCACTCTGTTGCGAGTTACTATATTACGCACATGTAGTTTGAATGTACTGGTATACTGAATATTGTATGATCCAATATACAACAGTGACTAATGTAGTTATCAATATTTGATTCTTCTGAGAAGCTCTTTTGAAATGGGCAAGTGAATTTATACACTATATTGGTTTGATTTAGGGAGATTTTAGTGTGAGCTTATGTGAGCTTGTGTTATTTTTGACGAGGGGTTTTAAGGTTTAAAATTTGGTGTTGTTGACTATCAGTTTTTTTTTAGTTGGTCCATAGGTTTTATGTGTTGGTATATGATTTTGTTTATTACTTGTTCATTTGATTCGTAGTAATTGTATAGTTGATTCCAGTGATATATGAGGGTGAGTAAAAATATAATGCCATTTTGTTTAGAACAGGTATCATTACCAACACAGGAACATACATCATACATCAAAATGAAGCTAGTATCTCTCTCTATATATAATCACTAGCATCTCATCGGGCCTATGAAAGAGGGTTTGAGAAGCAAACATTTTTTCAGTGATGAAGAAGTGGCTCAAAGAAGAGTCAACAGAATTTTACGGGACAGGGATACATGCTCTCATTTAAAGGTAGAACATTGCTACTGAGAGAAACAGTGAAAATGGGGAGGAGTAGGGATGTGATCCACAAAGGACCAGCTTCATTTTGATGTATGATACATGTTCCTTTCTTGGTAATTATATATGTCCTAAACAAAATAGCGTTTGATTTCCACTCGTATATTGATTATGCTATTATCGTTGTTGTTGGTGTTTTCCCCCAACTTAATCATTGACCAACAAATTCCTACTATCCACAAAAATAACAATACAATTTTCAGTACAATAGCAGTTAGAAATTGGCACAAATGTTGACAGAAATTGACAACTGCTGCTAAAGATAAATACTTGATTCTTGAAGCAAAACACAATAAAGGAAAATTCTCCAAAGTTGACATTTGAACGTAATTCCTTTCGACAGCAACTTTTGTCGATCTCAATCGTACAAAAATCAACTCAGATCATCGGGGATCAGAGGGAGGACAAGGCCATCAATAAAACCATGGCACTGAAAGTGAATAAGCAGAAAATGATGTTAAGGACAACAAAAGCTTAAGAATTCGACATTGAATGAGTGACAAACTGTATGATGGATAGATGAGACCAACTTTGAACCTTTTGGGAATAAGAGCAGAATGTATCTGAGAAAGACTGAATGGTGAACGTGTGCTTCCAATAGTTAATTATGATGGTGGATATTTTATGGTTTGGAGTAATGGGGCTAGAGTTTTGATTCAGGTCAAGAGAAACATGGACAAATAACAATATCTTTAAATTTTGCAAAGACCAGATGGTATGTCATATAGCATCTGGTTTACGAATAATTAGAAAAAATATTAACCCTTCAAGAAGACAACAATCTAAATTACTGTTTTAAATTGTGTAAAAATGATTTTAAGTAAAAAAAAATAAACACAGTTTGGGAACTAATCATTTGGCAGCCTCAATCCCCTGACATTTCTGGACCATATGACCTTTAGGCACCCCTTTTTCAATCTCGATTCATAGGAACATTTTTTCCATTTACACCGTCAAAATTCGGTTCTTTGTTATGGGTTAGGGTTAGGAGTTAGGGTGAGGGCTTAGTTTTATAATTAAAAAAAACTCTAAAAATCTGTTAACAGTTAACCGAATTTTGACGGTGTAAATGGAAAAAATGTTCCTATGTTTCGAGATCGCAAAATGGGTGCCTAAAGGTCATATGGCTCACATTTTTCATTGAATTAGTAAAAGATGAATTGGACAGTTTGGAGAGAATACCTAAAGAGTGAGAGTGGGATTTTTCTATTATTGAAAAAAATGCTTTGAAAGATCTGCCATTTACTTTTTCGAAAACCCATTGGAAATAATGCCAAGAATGTGTAAAGCATTAAAGTACCCTATGAATTTATTCATAAAAACAAAATATGATGCAGTTGTATGATAATTTGTAATAGTTCTTGTTAATATAAAAGCCAATACACGATAGTTACTGAAATTCATCACTTACTTAAAAAAAATCGGACCATATTACCTTTAGGCACCCCTTTTGCTTTGCTGATTCATAAGTATATTTTTTCATTTACACCGTCAACATCCGGTTGTTTGTTACGTGTTAGTGTTAGGTTAGGGATTAGGGGTTAGGGTTAGAGTTAGGGGTTAGAGTTAGGGGTTAGTTTTATAATTTTAAAAAATCTAAAAATCGTCTGTTAACAAACAACCGGATGTTGACGGTTTAAATGAAAAAATGTACTTATGAATCAGCAAAGCAAAAGGGGTGCCTAAAGGTTATATGGTTCAAAACATCACCCATCCCACATATAAGTGTTGGTGGCTAAACTCTGATATGGCGGTAATCTCATTTAGGTAACCATCCTCAAATTATAAAATCTCCATCGTCACAAAACTACATAACGTGACCTATTGACTCGTCAGTGTCACATGTCCTGTAAATGGCAAGTGTCTGTCATTATTAGACCAGTCCATATATCGCGGTAGCAAAATCTAGTGAAAGCGATGTCAATAAACGTCTATGCAATGCGTGGGCGGCTGTTGATGGGTTAACATCCATATGAGAATCTGATATCCTTGATAAAAGAAAACGTGAATACTTCTAAGATGTAGCCGCAAAACTTGAACTATATCCGGAAAGCGCGTGGTGTAATGGTTAAAGTCATGGGAAATGGACTCGTCGCCCCGAGTTCAAATCCTAGATGTGGTAATTGCATTTCACTTAGCGCTAATGCCTTTGGGAAAGGTATGAATCCTACTCTCCCTCCAGCTATGGATAAATAATAGGGCAGGCTTGGCTCTTTAACCTTGGTTTGTAAACCAGTCTAGAAGAAAAACTCTGAATTCAAACCTGTTGAACTCCGCTTAGGAAATTGACCTTGTGTCACATCCTGCTCGTGCGGAGGGGTTGGTAAATATATATATATATATACGGGAACTACTCAAGGAAACTCTGTACTATTTTGAAGAAATAGCGGTTGCATGGCTATGTAGCTCCTATTTCGTAAATCATTCAATAAAGACGAGCAAGCTATTCTAGAGGCATCGATAGAGAAGTAAGGATGAACTTATGTGACGTTCTACTCTGGACTCCTATACATTGACAAAATACTTTTTTAAGCTTTATATTTATCAGCATTAGACCGATGATATGTGCTTACCAAAACGATGGTCGATAGGGACAGATAGCGAGATGGTTAAAAGAATGCGTGTTGTCGGAACGCATTGATCCTGATGATGATGAAATATTTTGTATGATGGCAACATTCTTACACGAGTTCTATATATTTATTAAAAGATAAGTTGTTCTTTTACAGTCCAATGTTTATACTTTTCTTCTACGTATAATTTGAATCTTCTAAAAAACTATGTTATACTCCGACACGCATCATCATCATCATCATCATCATCATCATCATCATCAGGTCGTGCTAACAGCACGGATATCCATGAAAATATATCGCCAACCGTCCCTATCGTTTATTGCCCTTGGGAAGTCCTCTAAGCAGCATCCAGAATCCGTAAAAATCTGGCAAATGATGGTATCGCTGTACGACCCACATTGGCATACGTATTTGCAGGCTTCCACAAGAGAACGTCGCTTATGAATTTGTTCTTGCTTCTCCGTCAGTATCCAGCATGTCTTATTCGTCTCACTGGGATGGGTTTTTTTCTATAGGAGGCAAGTGGCCGTACAGCTGCTTTCTTGTGGGATGTTGTTTTCCTGTTATTATCTTCTATTTCTAAACAAAAATTTATGGTAATTAAGTATATATGTTCTTTTCCAGGATTTGAACACGTCTCGACGTGATCCTTTACTATATGTATAACCATTATCCTCGTGCCCCCCCCCAATGCAGTTAAATACACCAAAAGTGACCATATGATAGTTGATTATTTATTATTTGTTTTTACTGTATATCAATTATTTTATTGTCATTTAATGCCGAATCAGTCATTTTGATAAACAAAGTGCTCAGCTTGCTTACAGTACCAGCTGTGGCCTAAGTGTTCCCCCAAATAAGTATTGAACCGACTTTTCGATGCTTAACTGCTGTTATATAATCGCCGCGCCCAGCACCTATATTTGTGGCCTTGTGCCAGACTTGGAATAGAACCCTTAGAAAAATGTACTACCGATTATCTTAGATTGCTGGGTGGTCTTTTTTAGAATCACCGAAAAAGTAGTTAGGATAGATAACATCTTTTAATGAGAGAAAGCAGACGATAAGTCTAGGATTAAGGAAAAACCAGTCCTCTGGGCACCAATAAGCCTTTGATCTTAGCTTCGTGAACTCTGTGTGACCAGAGAGATTGGAACAAATCGAAACAATCGAAAGGGCTGGAACGTTCTAGAGAAAGAATCGTCTAGAAGAATTTAGAAATACTATTTAAGACCCGCGGATAGGATCACGGAAAGGCAGTTGGATTTGGAGTCAGTTGGAGTTGGAGTTAGCTGGAGTTAGGGTCTGCGAGCAGAGCAGTGAGGGTACGAGAGTCAGAGGCAGTTAGAGCCAGGGGGCGTGCGTGGCAGTACGGAGTTAAGCTGTTGTCGCTAGAGACGATAAGGAAAGGCTAAGAAAAGCTTGTTCACCGAGAAGTTTACTAAGGACTAAAAACTCGAAGTTGAATCCAGTTAAAAATACACCTCTTGTTAAGACAGAGATTATTAGGGGCCCTCTCTCTCTCAAAAGTTAGAAGAAGTTTGAAACATAATAAAACTTTGAGAAGTAAAAACCTGGTGTTGTTGTCTGCTCTATTTACAACGAAAGAAATCTTTTTATGAATGGACTCACGACACAAACAATATAGTAAAAAGTCACTATCGTGGATAAAGTCAATTGGCCGTAACAAAGGAGCACGCGGCTGTGAAACGTGATACCTTTCCCTTGACCAAAAGAAGGGAGGAAGATTTTGGGGCTAAGAAGAGGCTGACTGCTAGACCCGTGTCAGTTGTAAACAAACTGCTGTGCGTACGAATATACGAGTAGTAGTGCCGAAGAAGAAAAGGCACTAAGGTTAAATACGAACTGGTCCCACAACGTCACATATACACGAACTGATCCCACTACGTTACGTATCGCTAATTAAGGCCGCCACGTAACATATCTCGAATTGGTGCCTGTGAACCACGAAAGTTCGTGCAAGGACTTGTAAGAACCGGGTTGCCACAAAAACACAACACAAACGGGGTAAATAACCACTGAAATCGGCCAGCAACTTTTACGGAAAATAAACGTAAAACAGAAGAAAAAAAAAACCCAAAAGAAACCAAAAAAACAACGAAACACAACGGAAAAGTTCTGACACACACACAAAAAAAAAACAAAAAACGACAAAACAAAACACGAAAAACAACGTAAACTTGGATTCCCCGAAAATAACAAAAACAAAGAAGGAACAAGAAACAAAAGGACTCACTAGACTTGAAAAAAAACTTTCTATAAACTTTGAAAATACAAAAAAAAAAAAAAAAAAAAAAGACGTTTATTACGGACATAGGAAAAAAAAAAAAAAGAAGTCAAAATTGTAACAAAGGACATTTTTTTTTTAAAGGAAAGAGAAGAAAAATTGAACTTTTTACAACTATACGTAAGTACAACTTCCCACTTATTTTTTTTGGCCATTTTCTTTTCTTTTCGCTCTCTTGTTTGTTTGATACTTGTTAAATATTATATGATGGAATCACAATTTAGGGACTTACGCCAGACACTTAAAGATGAGTTAATCAATACGGCAAAATCACTGTCAAATACATTGAGAAATGACTTTTATCTGCAGCAGATTGCGCCTTTAGTTAATAAGGACGAAAATAGATTTGAGGTGTGGGTCCAAAGTATGGAAAAATACTTTGCCTCAATAGAAGCCAAAGAAGCTGATAAAATGTAAGGTAGCTATTTTAACGACAGGAGCAGAGATAGGAAATTGTGTACATAAAATTATAGACGGTAATAAGGAGATATCATGGTTAGGCTTGAAACAAGTGATTAGGGAATATATTGGGATCACACACTATGCACATTATTACTTAAGGCAATTAGTGAATATTAAACAGTACAGACAGGAGAATGTGCAGAATTACATGTTAAGAATAACAAACTGATAGATCAGGCCTATTCTAGAGAAGATAAAAATTTACCGATAGTGCAACAGCAGATTAAGTGCTGTTTTATAGAAGGATTAGCGGACCCCGAGGTAAAGGTATTTGTACTTAGAAGTGATCCCCCAACAGTCGAGAGCGCCTATCAATTAGCACTCTCAGAGGACAAATTAAGGGCTAGGATTAGGATTCCCCCCAATATTGACCCTGCACCGATAGAGATTGCCACGCTAGAAGGCGCACGTGCACATCAAGCAATAGGGCATAATAAAAGACCCCACGATAGGTGTGGTAACAATGAATCACAGGAAGGTACAGCCGCCTAGGTATTATAGAGATAGGGATCGATTATGCTGGATATGCAGATCGAACAAACATCTGAGGTGGAATTGCCCCCAGAGAAATGCTGCAAATGGCGAGTACCAGTTGATAGAAAGCCCCCGAACGAAAGATTAGACAGACGTACACTATCGGTTCTATAGACACGTCGAATAGGATAGATAATAAATATTTTTCAGGAGCACAGGGGAATAATTTTGAAAATAGGAGAAATGAGCCGATCCAACGGGTTAATCGAACTAGCGTTGGCGAGGCTAAAGAGAGTGATGTTGAGAAAAAGCCGGATAAGATAGATACACCGAGCACAGAGCCGAAGGTGTTAAACCCCGTAGAGAAGGTTGCTCCAAAAATTAATAAGCCGGTAATCAGAAATCCACCCTCAGAAAATTCTGATACTGAGGAGAGTCCGGGTAACTCTGATAATGAGGATTTTACGTGCCCCTCAGAACAAGAAAGATAGATATGTATAGGCAGATACTAGAATGTAATAAGAAAGCACGTCAAGACGAGTTAAAGCGAGATTCGGTGAGTTGTAGAACGAATTCGCGTGATAAGGTTAGTAGTCAGGCCGAAAAAAAGTTCAAAGAAATAGGAAAAGTAGCAACTGATATTAAAATTAAACCTGAAGGAAAGTCTCGAATCGACAGTAAAGAGAAGGATAGATGGCGAGAAAGGAAAAGAAAGGAATTAAAGGACGCCATTTCTGATATTTTCAGCTAGAGAGATAGAAAGTTTACGCAGGACCGAATTAGTTTCCCGACCCAGTGGACATGGATACTATTGACGACGATTGTTTTTTTTTCTCCGTATATTTAATTTGAAAAAAAAAAAAAAAAGAGACAGCATTCAATTTTTAAAATTGTAGATATTGTTTTGTCGCTAGCGGTGATATTCCGCTAGGTGCTGTTGAAATATTATTATTATTAATGATAATCTGTACCCATAAAAGGTAATTGAAGAATTATGTGAAAATTCTTCCGACGCAATTCTAAGTTTGAGAATAAGAGCGGTCGTAAACATGTTTTGTTTTTATGTCCTATAGTAAATAAATGATTAATAAAATAAAAATAAAATGAAGAGAATACGAATGTGTACAAAAATATAGGAGAGCGAAAGGGAAATGGTTTGGGAAGTTGTACAGGAAAAAGAAAATTTTTTTTTTTTTAAATTGTTTGATCATTTTAATTCATGTTCAAATTCGCTGTATAATTGATTTTGCTAATGTTGTTGTATTTTTTTGTGATTGTTTTATATTTTGTAAACATGTAGAGAGAGAGAGAGAGAGAGAGAGAGGTTAGATAGTGTATTTTAGAAAAAAAATCAAAATCAAGAAGAAAGAAAAAATGAATGATAATTAGGGCTAGTTTTGAAAATTATATTACATATAATTTTATCGGCGATGATAGGGAGGTATGTTATATAATCGCCGCGCCCAGCACCTATATTTGTGGCCTTGTGCCAGACTTGGAATAGAACCCTTAGAAAAATGTACTACCGATTATCTTAGATTGCTGGGTGGTCTTTTTTAGAATCACCGAAAAAGTAGTTAGGATAGATAACATCTTTTAATGAGAGAAAGCAGACGATAAGTCTAGGATTAAGGAAAAACCAGTCCTCTGGGCACCAATAAGCCTTTGATCTTAGCTTCGTGAACTCTGTGTGACCAGAGAGATTGGAACAAATCGAACAATCGAAAGGGCTGGAACGTTCTAGAGAAAGAATCGTCTAGAAGAATTTAGAAATACTATTTAAGACCCGCGGATAGGATCACGAAAGGCAGTTGGATTTGGAGTCAGTTGGAGTTGGAGTTAGCTGGAGTTAGGGTCTGCGAGCAGAGCAGTGAGGGTACGAGAGTCAGAGGCAGTTAGAGCCAGGAGGCGTGCGTGGCAGTACGGAGTTAAGCTGTTGTCGCTAGAGACGATAAGGAAAGGCTAAGAAAAGCTTGTTCACCGAGAAGTTTACTAAGGACTAAAAACTCGAAGTTGAATCCAGTTAAAAAACACCTCTTGTTAAGACAGAGATTATTAGGGCCCTCTCTCTCTCAAAAGTTAGAAGAAGTTTGAAACATAATAAAACTTTGAGAAGTAAAAACCTGGTGTTGTTGTCTGCTCTATTACAACGAAAGAAATCTTTTATGAATGGACTCACGACACAAACATATAGTAAAAAGTCACTCGTGGATAAAAGTCAATTGGCCGTAACAAGGAGCACGCGGCTGTGAAACGTGATACCTTTCCCTTGACAAAAGAAGGGAGGAAGATTTTGGGGCTAAGAAGAGGCTGACTGCTAGACCGTGTCAGTTGTAAACAAACTGCTGTGCGTACGAATATACGAGTAGTAGTGCCGAAGAAGAAAAGGCACTAAGGTTAAATACGAACTGGTCCCACAACGTCACATATACACGAACTGATCCCACTACGTTACGTATCGCTAATTAGAACCCAATACGTTACACTGCTTGATATAGAAGGAAACGTGCTGTCACCGTGAATTGAACGTAATATAAGATAGGTAGGTAAAGATATGTAAACTGCAACTCATACATTCAATTCCTACCACTAAAATTCATACTGTGACTCGGGAATATATTAATAACTGCACGAAAATAATTAATAATTCACAAGAGAAAAGATTCTGTAGAATTCCTGATTAGTTTAATCGGTACCAATTCTTTTTCTTCTTCTTCTTTTTCCTGGCGCATTCAAGCCATGTTCTTTACAACGCAAATGAGCAATTCAAGATGTCTTGGAAATGAACTTATGATGAGTTGTAAATAGAGGAAATAAAATATATAACTCACCTGCACAATATCTCTGGGGAAACTCATTAAGATTCTACAGCCGTAGTCAATTATTTCGAATAAGTTTTTCATCATTCGATGTTGAGAAAATTTTTCTTTTCTTTTCTTTTCATTTTTCTTTTTTTTTTTTTTTTCGAGAACGAACAAAAATGTAGTTTATAATTTGGCTCCTGAATATTTTTAAGATTCTATGCTGTCAATTTGAAACGATTTGAAAAATTTAGATGGTGAAAAATTTTAGTCTTACAAAATCAACTCTGCGAAATAAATTGTAGTTTGTTTTCTGGAAAATATTTTATTATTTTGTATTCATTGTTATATCCTCATTTCACTGATTTTATGCTGTTTATTAGCGGAGCTTAAATGCGCTAACTGTATCTCCTGAAGATAGATACCAATACACCAAAAAATAGAGCCCCGTGTATGACACTGCATCTTATGGTGAGACTCCAGTTCCGGATATCTGAGGAGGGTGGAGTACCCTTCCTTGTCACTACTGCCATGTCCGCTTTGACACAGAAAAATACCGCATTATCATTTGCATATTATTTGCATAAGTTTTGAGGAAAACAAATGAAAAGTTACATTTATTGATGCTAAAGTTCTACTGAATTTGATTTAGTTTTTTTTCTGATTTAAGTGAATAGAAAGAGGCTACCATGGATCAATTGTTATCTTCGGAGGAGCGTCATGATTTTAAATCCCAGACGAGACTAGTTACATTTCAAATACCACTAGTACCATTGAGAAAGGTATGAATCCATCTATTCCCTCTCCAGCTATGGGTAAAATAGTAGGACGCACTAAATGTTTAACCTTGGCATGGTGACAGGCTAGGGGAAAGAAAACTCTAAATTATAAGCTGTTAAATTCCGCTTAAAGATTGGCCTTGTGTCGCATCCTGCTTGTGTGGGCGCGGTAGGTATATACATATGTAAGATTATATAATGTATCGTATAAACCACTTTGATGTATTATTCCCACTTATGTTATCCCATAATATTTCCAGTATATTCTTCATTATAGCGTCGTCCAATCTTTAGTATATTTTAAGGGAGTGACTGCCTTGCGCTTCTAAGTATGTACCTATATTCTCATAGAATTTATCACGATAAGAATCAATGATATGAACATTCAACATATATAGGATTATAAATTTTATAACGTTAAAAGGTAAACATATATAGACTAACTAATAGCAACCAGTAGGTTCAATATCTACGATGATTTTTAATACAATTTGAAAACTATTTCGTCTAAATCCAGTCCGTATAACCAGTTTAGGGATACCGTCCTGTATACGGGATTTAGAATGCACAGACTAGAGAGAAGAAAGACAGCCTAAAAAGGCTGTCTTTGTTGTGACACTTAACATGTTCTGGTGGTGAGGCTCCAGTTCCGGAGATCAGGCGAGTGTGGTATTCACCTTCATTGCCATTAATCGTAAATCAAATCTGATCCATTGGGTCAGATAAAGATGTTTAAAGAGTATTCGTATTCAATAGGATCGTGGGCAAAATGAAATCTTTTAAGAAACGATGACACTAAAAATATAAGCGTGAACTGATAATGAACGTAAATCACTAACTATGTCTTCTTTCCTTCCTCTTTCCTTCCTTCCTTCCTTCTTTCCTTCCTTCTTTCCTTCTTTCTTGATACAAAACGCCGTGTCACTAAAGCACGCAAAAAATCGCCACACCCTCTCTGCCCAAAATGGGCCACTTTTATGGTGAAAGCAGGAGTTGCAATGCACCATGGGCCATTACTCATAGTGCCTTTCAATATCAATGAAAATGTCTTCTCTGCCCCCCTTCCAACTTTTCAACATTTCTCACTCCGACCGGACTCCACGACACACCGCCCCGACCACATTCCTTTCTTCTTCGCTACATTTTCTCCCTGCAAGCCATGCACCGGAACCGTTTTGAGTCAGGTAGGTTTGCCTCGCCATACACTAACATCTAAACATAAAATAACCCAAGACAGGTTGATATTCCGTTAAAATGAATAAATCAATTATATAATTGATTGTCTTGATAACATTATCTCATTTAACTTCACACTGGAAATATTCCTATGTGCTAAAATATACTGAATGTGGTGAAAAGAAAATGTTTCCTATTGTTAGTAATTAGTTTAAAAATCTAGATAAAAGCCTAAAACTATCATGGCGATGAAAAGAAAAGGGATATGTATACAACAATTATCTAGTCGGTAACAGGCTAAACCTCTATTTTATTTTCCTCTGCCTATCCTTCTTACGCTAAATACAAACTTCCCACCCTAAATGTCTTCACTATGATAAAAAGAGCCGTAATATGTCAAAATTATATATATATATATATATATATATCATCATCATCATCATCATGTCGCGCTATTAGCACGGATATCCATGACAATCTCTCGCCAACCTTTCCTATCATTCATTTTCCCAGGGAGGTCCTCTGCGCAGCAACCTGCATCTTTGCTTAGTTGGTCAATGTAGGTCCTTGATGGACGGCCCACACTAGCATGTCCGTGTGTTGGCTTCCACAGAAGAACGTCACTTATGAGCTCATCCTTGCTTCTCAGCAGTGCCCGGCATGTCTTGTCCGTCTCACTTGTATGGTTTGTGAGATGGGGGGCAGGTGGCCATATAGCTGTTTCCTCGTGGGGTGCTGCTTCCACGATTTATTCAGGACTGCACGCAGCATTCTTGTGCAGCTCCCGTCCAGCTTATTCTCAAGCGCCTCGTTAGGGTCCAAGTGGTGCATCCGTACAGCAACACTGATACAACCACCGCCTGGAAGAAATGTCGCTTTAGCTTGTCAGCGAGATCGGATTTCCATATTATTGATAATTTGTTTGTGGCCGACCACGCTTTTCCTATTCGTGTATTTACATCGCTTTCTGTGGATAAGATATTACTACCTAGGTATGTGAATTGTTCTACTGGCTTAAGTGGCTTACCGTTGAGTGTGGTTATGTCTCCTTTCCTTTTGAAACATATGTACTCTGTTTTATCGGAGTTTACATGAAGGCCAATATTATTTGCTGCCTTCTCTAGGCTATGCAGTAGTGACTCGGCCTGTGGTGGTGTATCCGCAAGGAGTGCAAGGTCATCAGCGTAGTCCGCATCTGTGACTTTCTGTGCGGGGATATCGCCTGCTTCTTGCCTTTTTTAGTGTGAAGCCTTCTTTTTATGGTATCTAATGATGTTCGAAGTGCATAGTCTAAGCATATGATAAATATATATGGTGCTAGTGTATCTCCTTGTAGGACTCCAGTTCCGATGTCGAAGAAATCTGTGTCGCCATCGGGTGAGCGCACCATTGCTTGTGTGTCCTTGTAGAGCATCATTATAGCAGCAACAGTTTTTCTGGGAGCCCGTATGCTAGTAGTATTTGTTCCATTTCCCCTCTGTGTATGGAATCAAATGCCTTGGAAAAGTCTACGAATAGTAGCGTTTGCCTCTAGAATTCTTTGCTCGAATCCTTCTATGATTCGTCGTATAGTCAGGATCTGGTGGTTGTGGAACGGTTCTACGGAATCCGTTTTGGTTTTTCCTAAGAATTTTCTCTATTTCGGGTCGGATGCGATTAAGAAGAAGGGCATTATAGATCTTGGCTGCGATAGCCGTAAGAGTTATGCCTCTGTAGTTTTTAGCTATTCCTAGGTCTCCCTTTTTTGGGAACGGGAGGATGCATCCTTTTGTCCATTTATCTATTCTATTTTGTCTATATACTGCATTGCATAGCCTAAGAAGTATGTCGCTGAACTTGCCCGTTTTCCATACCTCCGCATCGAGACCCGCCGCCCTTCTGCCTTTTAGTTTATTTAAGACTACGTGGAGTTTTCTGTTGTAAAATCCCCCCAGTTTTATGTCTAGTTGTCTATCTATGATCTTTGAGTGTTATTTTACCATGATTTTAGGTGTGTTCCCCAGAATTTCTGGAAGTGTCTTTCCACTTTTGGAGTCTTTCTTTTTGGCTGTTTGCCTTTAGTTTTGATCTAGAGGTACTTTTCCTACCACTAATTTCATTTACTGTTTGCCATGCTAATCGCGACTGTCTGTCTTCTACCGATGATCTTATTATTTTTTGTGCTTGTATATATTCTGTTTGTTCTTTTTTTGTATGTTTTGGTTAGTTCAATCTGGGCTTTCCTAAGGTTGTGTAAATTGGTTTAGTTGGGTTTGTTTTATTGAGTTTGGCTGCTTTTTTATATCGTTTCTTTTTTCCCTAACTGCTTCTGTCTCCCAGGGAACAGAGTGTTCGGCTTTTAATTTGGTTGGTATGCACTCGGCTGCCGCTTCTAAGTGAGCACTAACAAAGTTTTCGTATTCTCGTTTGGTGTGGAGCTTTCGGATGTCTCCTGGAGGATATCGAATTTATTTCTTACTGTAACAGCGTAGCGATTGCAAATATCGCTGTTGGCAAGTGTCGACCAGTCGTATCGTTCAGATTGCTGGTTGTTTTTTATTTCTACGTAGGCTAAGTCGTAATTTTGCTGTGACTATTCTGTGATCGGAGATACTCCCTTCAAAGGAAGAATATGCTTCACAGTTCATTGCACTATTTATCCATTTTTTGTTCTATATCTCTGAGATGTTATCGTTGATATAACACTTTCCCCAAGGTATTAGTGCAAGGTTGAAATGCAAACAGCTCGTTAGGATCTGAAACTCGTCTGGTGCCGCGTCTGTGCTCCTACGAGCAGAACCCATTAGAATGGTGGATGCATATTTTTCACAATGGTATTAGCGGTATATGATGATACAAAAAAAAAACTATATAATTTTTTATATGTACTAGCAAATTAATACACACTGGGTGGTGTAAAATTAATTTTCGGAAGGGGGCGGAAGTTAAATATGAATTTTTGAAGGTTGTATCATAAGTAAGTAAAATCATCAATTACAAATTATAAGTAAAAGTCGTCGGGGCGGCCTAAAGCCAGTATCAAGCGAGGGAGTATATCCCCTTTCAACTACGCAGACCAAGGAGCATTATTTAGCGTCTGGGGTAAACCGCACGCCTACGTCAGCTCCTTACTTAACCGCACAGATTCCCTGTTGCACTTATACGCTGACTGTTGGCGAGGACCGGTATCGAACTAGGGAACCTTGTGTGTTCTAGCCGACGCCTCTAACTCGACTGATGCTAACCCGGTCCATAAATTAGAAATGGAAACTTAGTTCGGTTCCCCTCAAATTAAATGTTGGGTGCGTCTATTAATTAAATAGTTATTTTGAGTATTTTACTCTTAAAGCTATACAAAGTCGTAGGCATTATTTATTTATTAAACGTTTAGCTTAACATCTTGTTAGTGGAAAAAAAGTGTTTAGAGTAAAAGAAATAATTAAATGTGTTACTAGGGTTGTCCTTTGTTCTATGTATTGATGATCCGGAATTGTGACGTAAAGCAATGATGCAATTTCGGGTTACAGCACAAAATTGAGACCGACTCCCGATTATTATTAGATTAAAAGTTTATCTGCTACTCAGTAGAGTGCTCAACACCCTTGATATGTATCTACGCCATATCCAAATTCCACGTTCTTTATAACAAAAATAGTTAGCAATTTCAACAACTCTAAACGCTTGACATTGCGTTCTCAAGGTTGACAAACTTTTATAATAATTCTAATATTAGAAGACGCGGTCTAAACAGAGCTATAGGCAGCACATATCACTTTCGCCAAATATGCCACAATGTATTAATAAAATGAAACCCCGGCGGCAAAAAAAAAAATAAAAATAAAAAAATAAAAAATGAAAAAAAAAAGAAACGTTTACTTAGTCTATCATTTTTTGCACATTTTGTTCTCAGCGTCCAGCATTTTAAATATCGGGAATGTTCCTGAAAGAATTGTATATTATAAGAATGACAAAAAAAAACTGCAGGTGTGTTTGTAGCTATTGCATTCAGATTTGATATGCTGCAACATAGTCGATTCACTTCCAGAAGGTGATTTTTTCCAACACATTTAATTATACGGTAGCTGGGAATTGACGCCATCGAGTAGGTAGTCTTTTTCTCGCCATGGAAATCGTTTTTCCCCTAAAATTATGTGTTCTTTATAATAAAAGACAAAAAAAACGTGTGAGTTAAAAAAAAATTCTAATGCGTGGCTCAATACATTGGTATGTAATTATCTTTTTTCTTAATTAAAAAATAGGTCTTAGCAAACATATAGATTTTGCATATTATCGTTGCATACCACGAGAATGTTGAAATGTTGAATTATTGAAATAAAAAAACCCACAGATTATGAGTATATGCAACATTTCGCACCACACACACACACACACACAACACACACACACATAACAAAACATATATAATATATATATATATATATATATGTGTGTGTGTATGGTGTGTGTGTGTGTGTGTATTTGTGCAGCATTCTTTCATTATGCATGTTGAATTAAACAAAAATACACATCTCTGTTTAACAATTTTATTTGTGATCTTTTCAAGTTGTTTGGCCAAAATTTTAAGATTTGGGTGTAATCGTGCGATTAGTCAACCAAAGTTCATGTCCCGAGTACTTTCGGCACTTCGAAATGCATTCATCAGGCGGTGATGTGTTCCAGTTTTTCAAATTATATTAATGATGTGGAAGCTCCATTTGACAATAATCGCTCCATTTACAAACACCTAAAATACATTCATGCCCCCACTCTAATTACCGAAAATCATTCTAATGGGAAAAATACACACATCCTACACAAAGAAAAAAAATAGACAAAAACTCCAAATACTAGAGCTTATACATAAAAAACAATTCCAAACCATCCTAAACAAATTAATTGCAGTACACACATTTCAAAATGTCTAGAGCCACCTTTCCCACCAATTCTCCTCCTATCCAGCCTCCCACATTCCATTAAATATATTTGAAAAACTGGATCAACCTCACCGGGATGAGCAGGATAGACAGAATAGGTAAATTTCTTAATCCTAGTTAACAGATTTTAATTCCAGATTTTTCTTCTTCTAGAACTAGTTGCTTAACTAAGGTTAAATAGATTAGTCTCGCTAAAGTGGTTTAAACCAAAGCTAGAGGGAAAATAATTGGATTCATAATCCATTCTCAAGCATTATTAATGCTATGTGAAAATGCAAAGAGTATCTGAACCGTTCTCTAAAGGGGGGGGCCCAAAAGAACCTTTTTTTTCCCTCTGGCGGTAATGCTTAATTGAGAACTTGCGATCATTTCCGCTTATTTTGCATTCTCATATTATATAAGTGGTCCTTAGTTTCCAATTTCTTAATTCATTTTAACACTTACTTTTTCTTGGAGGAATTATAAACCACTCTGTTGAAATAGTAAATTCCATGATTTTAATTTGTTCTTTCACATTGTAACTGAATTTCAATTGGATTCGGTTATAAAGTAGGTAAGTAAAGTCGGTGTGCGGTGAGCATATCTTTTTTTTCACAGAGCTAGACCAATGAAGATTATTCTACGCGTCCTGAGATGGAGAGTGACACCATCAGGCAGCTCCTCACTATTACAGCACAGATCCCAGTGCTGTCATAGGCTGAGTTAGCGACGGGCACGGCATCGAAGTTGAACCTTAATTTGGATTTTCTGGGCTGTCGCTCTACTGATTGAGCTAAACCGCTTATATCTGCATAAAATAATTGTGTAAAAAATTCAATAAAAGAAAAGGGTATGAATCTTTTAAATGTTTCTGTATTTTTATGGGGGCGGGGCTACATATAACTGCCTAATATTACTTGAAAAGAAGATGGACAACGCCCAAACACGTCATCACATTACTCTAAAAAGGATGACCTAAAGAGGGCTACAAAAAACACAGCATATCTATCAAGTATATAGATTTGGACTGATTCTCCAGTCTTCACACCATTTGATAGTGAAATAACGTAACTATTTCATTGAAAATAGTTGCAAGAAGAAAATTTAAAAAATTATTCTCAAATTGCAAAACATTACACCATTTCTCTAAGATAAGAAGATAAGAAAAAAATTTGAATTTTGTCGATGAAAATAAAATTCTCTTAAATTAATACTAAAAAAAATTTACATTGGTTTTGGTAACTGGACCATATCCGTTATATCTTGTCTCACCAAATATATTTCGCACCGACTCATCGCAAGCTGCATTGATAATCGTATTATCAAGACACGCACACACGCACACAGAGTGCATGCGTGCGCGAAGACATAGGAAGGACACACACCCAGAGACAGAGGACACACACATGACACCCAGAGAGGCACAGACACACAACATACACCCAGAGACACCAGATACAGACTCACACAGACACAACACACCACGCATAGTATATATACATGAATATGTCTGAATTCTAATGATAAAAGCATTTATTTGGTACAACAAAATGTGTCTCCTCATAAGGTATATTCTCTTAAAATACGCTTAATTGGAATATTAATCTAAAAAAAGTCGAAACTGCAAAGGAATTTGTAATCATGCAGACCCATACTCTCATTAAGCCAAAATTCTAATCTTTGTATCATTTGAATTATTAGGACTATGTTCTCAGCTTTGTTTGTTACCTTGCACAACTTTTCGTCGATGTGGCCTCCGGCTTTCTTCAGGTATTTCATTCATGGACGCCGAGAACATCTTCAAATCAGGAAAACCCCCTCATCGAACTTGGGAACCTTCCTTCGAACTGGGAACCTTCTGTCGAATCGGCGAACCTTCATGGAAACTTCGAAAACTAGCCTTTTTTAAAATTCACGGGAGTAGGCTGCTTTTCATTCCTTTAACCGTACTGAGTACAAGTGCTTTAAGCTATGTTAATTATCTATGTTACTGTCGCCCATACCAAGTTCGCGAAGGTTCCCGAGTCCAACAATAAAACCCGAAGAAGGCCGGAGGACCACACTGCCGAACGTTGTGCAGATAACAATAAAAGATGCAGAACAATAGTCTGAATAATCGAAATAAATATAAAAAATTTAAAAAATTCAGAGAAATAGATATGCCTTTTTATCTTTATTATGTGGCCATTGAAGATTAACGAATTCGAATATTCTAGAAATTCAAATTCCCTAGATAATGCTTATGCCTCTCATTTACTAGGACATTTACTAGTTGTGCAATACCATTTTCAAACAGGTCAAAATGTTACTCTCTTTTCGCAATCACTATTGCATCGTCTTCCCACCAATTGCTGTCTAATCTTGTATTCCTTTTGCGGCAAGTTGCTTCCATCAGCTTATTAAGGATTAACGCTCAATCCCTGTTTTCCACATGACCTACACTTGCTATTCTGTTGCGTATTAGCGATTTAGCCTTGATATAATTGGTCCTTATGCGTATTATTTTCTCCGGTTAAAATTAAAAAGAGAGTTAGCTTTTCTATTGAGTTTTCCTTTTCTTATGCATTTCCAGGGTCATATCGTGTGCAATCTCCCGTAGTTTGACATTGAAGCAAAGGTCCACTTGCATTCCAGTTGTTTTTCTTCCTATTCTGTTTTCTCTTGATTTGTTTTATAATATTTGTCATTTATTGTTATTATTATTTGCTCCTTTTGGAGTTTTCACATCAGCATTAGCTTGATGGTCTTTTACGGAGTCTGAGTGACAGCAAGTCTCCTCAGGTCCAGGACTCTTCTGAGATATTCTGCGCAGATTGCAGCAGTTCCAGTGTCTGAATGGTTTCAATCCTTCCTCTGATTTCCAAACATTTCCAGACCCTTATTCAATCCTTTTGGGACTGCTTCAAGTGCACCAACTACAATTGCTATCCCTTTCACTTTCATATTCCATAACCTTTCTCTGTTCTCTGGCAAGGTCCAGATATTTGTCTATTTTTTCATTTTCCTTTAGCTTCACCCTGTTGACATCTGCTGGCACTGCAAAATCCACCAAGTTGACAAGTTCTTTTCTTTTTTGTTTATCAACACTTAGGTTCTGGTTCTTCTTCTGGGATTAATATTATTAATACGCTTGTTCCGTAATTTTTGACCGCTTATCCTCTTGCAACACTCACTGCGTTAAAAATGAGACGTCCAAATCCTTCAGGCATGAAATGCAAAAAAATCTAAATCCGCCGGATTCTTATTTCTTTATTGTGTGGTCTGCAAACTCAGCTAAATAAGGATTCTCGGGTTTTTTTGTTAAAAAAGAAGAGAAGAAAAAAGACATGCTACACATGAATATAAAATAAGCAATAAAGAAAAAGAGAAAGGGAAATACAAGAGAGAAGTAGTAGACTGCCTGGTAACAATAACGCTAATCTGTTTCAATCGAGCCTATGTGAAAAGATGAAAAAAAAGGAAGAAAATGAAAAGAAAAGAAGAAAAGAGAGAGAGAGAGAGAGAGAAAGGAGAGGACCGAGAGAGAGCAGACGAGAGGGGGAGAGGGAGAGTTAGATCAAGAATTATCATACTTTTTACATTTTGAACAATTTTAAAATAGCTTTTAAGTAAAACATAATCAAACGTTGTTAATAATCATATTATTATCATATGTATATCACCAAGTCCTGCTAGTGCTAGTGAAAAGGGAATTAAGATCCCCCACTGTCTGGCGATTACCAACAAATTTCCAGCCCACTTAGTTTATTTAGCGTTTTTAAACGCGTACATTTCAACTAGAATTTTAAAAATAAATCATGTGCTGCGTTAAAAAAATACATTTCTTTTCTAAAAATGATCTGTAGGTTTGTATTTATCATAGGTGATAAGTAATATATAATTACGTTTTATATTCTTGCTACAGTCGTGATATGTATGTACATAGTGTATTCCTCATAGCTCTTTGTCTGTGCTTCTAGTTTTGAGGCAAATGCTATGAACCTATAAATGCATTAAATATATTAATTCAACTTCGAAAATTGGTTTATTGAGACAGTTGAAGTTTGAGCAAATAGATGTAGTTTCAATTAATCTGTCACACGAACTACAAAATATCTGATGACTGAGAATAATAAAACCTGGTCGAATTATTATTGAAAGTCAGTGGCGTCATGAGTTTATATCACAGATAAATCAAACGTAGAATTTAGTAAAATCCGCTTTTGGAACTAATATACCACGTCTGGTTCACTGCTATAACCCTATAGTGACAATGCATACCAATAATAGATGGAACATTCGAATTGCAACTCCGAAAAGCGTTGGAAAAAGAGCATTGTTGAGAACTAATTATTTAGACCTTCCAGACAACAGGCACTCCTGAAATCAGCCTAATATTTAGAAGATTTGCCTAGTTGGAAGCTACGTGAGTTAGTGTCACTCAGACTTAAGTATAACTACCGCGTTGGATTACATGTGTAAGCGGATTGGGCATATTGCCAGTATCAATGAGCGGAGTCTAATTACATTTTTCACAAAGAGTTAGACTAGAGAAATGTTTTTTTTAAAGCAGGAGAAACCGGCGCTTTCAACGTGATTTCAGCCGTTAAGCAAATCTGCTGTCTCTCTCTTTGACTCTGGTTGCTTTGTGTCTGTCTATCTGTCTGTCTGTCTCTCTTTATATAATATAATATATATATATTATATATATATATATAATATATGAAAACAGGAATTTTGCGTATGTACGTGTACGACGTATAACTCCAAAATGGGAAGGTCACTCTGATTTTAAAATCCTTGCATTTACACATTGATATCGTTCAACTAAGAAGAAACACTCCAAAATTTGGTTATGATTTTTTACTGATTAAGGATATAATTAATTTAATCAAACAAAAACCAACGATTTTTCGAAAGCCCATAGCATAGCTGCTGCCTTGCTGCCCTAATGCTTGCCGTCTATCAGGAGGGGCTCGCCTGACTGTTTGATCAGCAGAAGAAAGAAAGAAAAAAACACACGAAAATGTTAGCGACTCAGCCTGGCGGTTTTAGCAGCAGAAAGAAAGAAAGGAAAGAAAGAAAAACAATGAAAATGTTAGCTACAAACTAAATTTTTAACGTAAAATAAATTCGTTTTTTTATAATCTTTCTAATATTTATTATATTTACGTATGTTTTTGAAAACTAACTATTTATTGTACAATGTACCACTCACTTAAATTTAAATTGTTTGTCATGCACAAAAAATTGCTAGAAAAATGGAAAATGTTTCAAAACACAAGTTTACGTTACATTTTTTTAAAATAAGATGTTTAAATAGTCAATAAAAATCATCACCAGTACTAGGGTTGTATAAATGTAAATTAAAAAAAAAATGATTAAACGATTGTTTGGTAATTAATTACTAATGGTTTTAAAAAAAAGTCTAATAAGTTAGAGAACTAATGAAGACGTTTTAAAATGTAAGCAAAAAATATTATATGCTTCTCTTTATCGTTAAGAACTAGATTTTGAATTGTCATGTAGAAAAAATTCAAAGAAATAAATTACAATCTATTTCTAACTTATCAAGCAATTAAAAAACTGAATTTAAAATTGTCCCCAAATACGTATTATTATTTTCAAACTGGAGTTTCAGCTGCAAACTTTTCGCTGAAAAGAAGAGAAAATAACTTGCTCAATTTATATTTGTACGAGTCTTTATCAATTGAATTATTTTTATAGCAGTTTAGAAAAAAAATTATTTTGCTTTCCGGACAGCAAAAGTATGTTTTAACGAAAAATCAAATCTAATCATATCGCAATCTTTTTATTCCTGTCGTTTAAAATATTAATTTAGTTTAGAAATTGAAATGAAATAAATCTATCTTCCAAATATTTTTTGGTAAGAAAGAGCGAAGCTAAAAAAAACAATAATAAGCGCTTATTATTTATTAAATAAATAATAAGCGCTTATTATTGTTTAATAAATTGTATTTCGTTTATTTAATAAATATATATAACTCAATCTTTGTATATATACGAAAAAATTAAACAAAAGAATTTTAGAAATGAAAAAGCCTGTTATAAAAATAGAAGTTAAGATTATAATTACTTATTTCGTAACTAAGTAAACATAGTTGTATTCGTATTGTAATAAAAACAAAACAAAATTATAAATAAAAATACGATGCTATAGTTAACATTCGTTATATAAACAAAACAGTGTATGATATGTTCTTACCTTAAAACATAAAAAAAATGATTCTAATGTACGTAACTTGAATGAGAAATGTGTTCTTTAATTTATCATAATTCTAATGATAAATAAATAGGCCAGATTTTTTTTTAAATTAAGGGCGGGACCTTGAACTTTTGGAACACCCCTCTAAAATTTTTGTTTTTAATTTTTTTCTTCTTCTTTTCAATGGATTATTATCGATTGCACACCAATCTACAGATGTAAAAAAATTCAAAAAAGTTATTTATTTTTCGAGTTTTCAGGGGTGCTCAGGTTCCCGGTATAAGTTTATCGTAATGAACCCCCATATCGGAAGCCACTAAAAGAATTTTAATTTAGTTATTTATTTTCCTTCAATGGATTATTATCGATTACACACCAATCAATCAGATTTGTAAAAAATTCTTGAAAGCTTCTTTATTTTTTGAGTTTTCAGGTGCCATTTCCCCGTGATAAGTTTATAGTAAATCGACCCAATCGGAGCTGCCTCGAAAGGAAAACTAGCGCAAATGTGTCCAAAGTTAAGGTGGCAGAAAAAACAGAACCCAAATTATTTATTTATTTTCCCATTAACTTACCTTAAACACCAACCCAAAACCAAACACCCTAACCCTACCCTAACCCAAATCCTAACCCCCCCTACTTGAATTTAACAGTTTATTACAAAATTTGTGGTTCTGTTTTTTCTGTGTCACCTATTTTGACACCTTGTGCAAATTCAGCCCAACTGTTAAGACTAGAGCGGTTTCATATGGAGGCGGTCGATTTACTATAAACTTATACGGGAAATGAGCACCCCTTGAAAACTCGAAAAATAAATAACTTTTTAGAATTTTTTTAACAATCTTGATATATTGTGTCAATGGTTAAACGATAATAATCCATTGAAGAAAAGAAAAGAAATTACAAAGAAAATTTTTTTTCAGCGGTTCGATATGGGGGATCGTTTTACGATAAACTTATACGGGAAATGAGCACCCCTGAAAACTCGAAAATTAAATAACTTTTTTAGTTTTTTTTTGTTTATTTACAATCGGATAGATGGCTTTGCAATCGATAATAATCCGTTGAAAAAAATAATTAAAAACGAAAATTTTATAGAGGGCGTGGGTTCCAAAATTCAGGTCCGCCCAAATTAAAGTCACCAGCTTTCTTTCTCCTCTTTCTTTTTTTAGTCCGGTGCATGGAACCGGGTACTTTAACTAGTATATATATATATTATCTCTCTCCTCTCTCTCTCTCTCTCTCTCTCTCGATCTCTCTCTGCTCTCTTCTACGTATATATATATTGTTAAGTTTTCAATACAAGTATGAATACCCTAATAAAAATCGAAATCAGTTTTTGCTGAACAAGGAATATATTATCTTAGGTCTCCTAGGCAACCATTTAAGAGAAGGAAAGTTTTAAATTCAAAGCAGTGGTCTTGTGTCGAATTCATGTTTAATCAATAATTCTATATATATATATATATACATATATACTATATATATTATATATATATATTCTGATTAAATAAATCATTCGGCTCAGAGTGGGAGAGAGAGGAGCGGGACAGAGAGAATATATTCCTATGACTCTAAACCATTAGACTACGTGGCCTCCCAGAGAAAGTGGACAGAGAGAAGGGGGGACAGAAGCGAAAGAATAAACACACACAGACACACACATACATATATATATATATATTCAGTTTCTGTCACCCTGTCTTCTCTCCTCTTCCCCCTCTCGCTCTCTCTCTTCTCTATGGAGGCGCGTGGTCTAATGTTGAGGAGTCATAGGAAAGGACTCGTCAATTAACATGGGAGTGGTATTGTAAAGCCATGGAATAATCCGATCCCAAACCACCACCACCTATCACCACCACCACAATGAAAATAGTTAGCGCAGTGGATTCTACAGCTTTGGTAAGCCAATCATTTTAAAAGTTTAAATTCCAAACAGCTTATCTCCGATTAAAATTTGCCTTGTTTTTTTTTTTGTGGGGGGGGGGGCCAATCATTGTTCGGTGTCGGCACGTGACGGGCGTTAATACACAACACATTAAAATTGTATATTTGCCTTCGGTTTTCGATTGATCTGTGGGCAATCCTTTCTTACTATAAATACTCATCGCAATAATCTCTTCTTTTTTACGTGTAACTCTTAAATCATTTGAAGCGACTTTGAACATCTTCTTTACATTAAAGTCATGGCCCAGTAGGCATATTTATAGTGGCAGAATTTTGATCTTCTAACAACTTTATTAATAACCTTTCTATCAGTAATCCAATCCACTCATCTCATTAGTAATAACTATATCTCCGTAAGTGAACGGAAGCCTTTTCATATCTTCCATTATCTCAGTTAACCCCCGCCCCTGTCGGCTGGGGTGGTAGAATGCACCGACTAACATCTCTGAAGAGGGGTAAGCAACTGTCCCCAATAATGGAGGCCACCTGTTGGCGTGGGTGAGCGCACCCGTGATGCTTAAGGCATAGAACCCAGTGCTGAGTATTCATGACTTGCAAAAACCCACATTGGCCCTATCTTGGGATAAGACAGGCGGTTGAGAGGCCCCCTCCGATCATCGGCTGTCACGTACAAAGCCCTAGCACCTATATGATTTTACCCAACCCTATTGCCCTAATGGCAACCCCAATCCCTTTTTATCATATGAGTGCTAGAAGGCGGCTAACTGAGGGTCTACATGTCCTGGGAATGACGGTTAAAAACACTATCTGATGGTGAGCGTGTCCAGTTGTGGAGGTTTAAGGAATGTGGAAGCACCCCTTCATCCAATTGCTCCCTTGCGTCCACTCTGACCCGGTAAGTGGTAGTTACCTGTTGAGGCGTCCCATGTATGGGTCTTAAATAGAAAAACATGATTTGTTAAACAAAATTGTATTATTCATTAGAATTGATTTATTTTCCAAACTTTATCGGCATTTAAATGACCCACTGAGGTTGAATATGCCGTTAAAACAAACCAAACCAAAACCAATCAGTTTAACGCCATGTGGCTTGTTCATATTTGTGATACAATGAAACGTCTTTTTCCAATTATTCCGTGGTTCAATCCTATTTAACACATTCCTAATTAATATAATCATTTGTTTCTCATAATTATATTGTTGAAAAAACTATTTCTATTTAATAATACTAACTATTTTTAGTCAATATGGTTTCAGTTAACTATTTCTACTTAATGATGATAATAATCTTGGTAGCATTACAGTTATTGGTTTTAATCTTTCCTAGCAAATACAACTGATTTAAACACATCTAATACGATTTTCAAGTTTTCGTTTTCTATTACTAAAATTTTACACATAATAATGAGGGTTATTCTATAGATAAGTTGTACTCTCGGTCGCGTTGATGTGTCAGGACTAGGAACCACAGGTTCGAGTTCAAACCGCTCACGTCAACTCAGTTGCTAGAGTGGGACACAGGATCTGTGCTGTAAGTGAGGGAGCTGATGCCGCTGTGGCACCCTGGCTCGGAAACGCCAAAACAATCTATAAGCTAGCTGCTAGTGAAAAATGGGAATAGCACTCCCTTGCTGTTCGGCTGATACCGACATTAGGCCACCCTGCGACTACGCATCGATTTCTCGGGGGATATTTTATAATAGAAAACCTTCCAGAAGACTTTTCTGACTGACCACTGCGTCCTGAATTCTTCTTTTATCCGGAGAGGTCAGTATGTTTCCACATTATAAAAACTGGCTTTTCCTCTCAGGTCCGTTGTGATTAAAGCCATGATTATACCAATTTAGAACGATTTTATAAATAAACAGGCTTCACCGTACACATTACACAGTCTTCGTATACGTTCAAAACATGTGCCACTTTCTCAGCCACCGGAAAAAATTTATGACATACCTCTATTATAACTAAAAAAATAATATCGTTTATGATTTGCTGAAACTTTGGAACAGATTTCGAAGCAAATATTTATATACTGAAAATAGTATGGATTAAACACTACATACGGCTGTTGTTCTACAAGGATTGAGACGACATTAAATAACCCCACAAAGGTTATATGTCATTACACAAGAAACAAACTCAAACGATATAAATACATGCGGTCTTCAAATCTGTTTGGTTTAGGCTGCGATTAAAATCTTGTGAAATAACGGACAATCATTTTAAATAAGAAAGAACTACAGTGCAGTAGCCAAAAGTAAGATGAACAATTAGAAGATTAATGTAATTTACAAACTTTATTAACAATAATGTTACGTTACCAGAGATTTTACCACAGATAATAAATAGCAAACTTCCTAATATATATATATATATATATATATATATATATATATATATTATAGAGAAGATAGAGAGATACGAGAGAGGAGAGGATATGAGAGTAGAGAGGAGAGCAGAGAGGGAGAGAGAGAGGTAATACTCTGTAACTTATGAATCCAACTACTCATCTTCAGCTATGGTACATGGTTTAGGCAAATAGTCAAGAGTAGGGAAAACTCTGAAGTTCAAAACCTTGTTTAAATTTCCCACTTGAGCTAGTCACTTCTAGAAGAGGCTCAATCCTAATTAGTGATTTATTTCATCTACTTAAATTCTAATTTTGAGAAAATGACATATTTGGATTTAAAATTAAAAAAGGTAATTAAAAGCTGAATAAAAAAAGCGAAGAACGCAAACAAATGCATCAGTTTTAATATTTTCACCTTGTCTATTACGAAGCTTCCATCAGAATTGTTATTTTCAACAGAGACTGATATATATAGTATATATATATATATATATATATTTATATATATATATATAAATAATATATATATCCAGCCACTCTGTGTATACAAAAACAATTCCAACCAAATGCTTCTCTTTGACACCTCAAGCCTCAAAATTTCGTGTGGGGAACCAAAATTTTCCGAAACCCCTCCGCCGGTTCGTAATTACTCTTAATTCTTGTTCTATTGAAAAAGGGGGGGGAAGAAAAACAGTTTTTAGCTTTTTCAAACAATTCCAACCTAACGTATAACCTGCTATCAATGAATTTCTCTGGTGAGAATTGACCGAAAAAAGATATTTATTCAGATTAACAGCGTAATTATAAGCGGTACCCTAACTTCTGGTTTAGAAATTTTTTTCCATCCTCTTTCAAGATGAAATACGCTTTTACGTTCCTTCCTAATATATTAATATATATATTATATATATATATATATATATATATATATATATATATATATATAATATATAACAAAAACTTCAAATACCTCGAAGCTTAATATATCAAACAAAACAAACCTAACTTTAAACAAGAAAGCTTGGGAAAACCAGTCAACATGTCTTTAAATGTCTATAATTTTCACCACCAATCCTCTTGCTACCATTCCCCTACATTCTTACCAATGTTCTGAAGCCCCCCTCCTAGAAATTTTCTACTGCCACTGTTCGTTTAGAGGAACCGTTGAAGTACTCCTACTTACTAATTCCCACTGCTAACTAATCGTTTTAAAAGTGAGGACAGTGGAAACATTCCACCAGTTTTCACAGCTTGAGATGGCACAAAGACGTTGCAGAAAGCGCTTATGAAAGGAACATTTGGTGGATTGCTACACCAATTCCATGGGCCAGATCGTTAGAAATATCGAACAAAAACTCGTCCGACAACATATTATCAGTATACAAATCATTTATTTATATTATATATATATTATATAATATATATATATATATTAAGACATTTGAAAAAACAAGGTTCCGAAAATGGGATGATTTTATTTATTGATGTCTAAATATTTCGGTTTCTTTAAACCTCATCATTGATGTATCTTGGGCGTGAAGAAATTGATGTATGTTTTATAGATGACAAGAGATGAGAATTCATCTCTTGTCATCTATAAAACATCCATCAATTTCTTCACCCAAGATACATCCTGATGAAGGTTTAAAGAAACCGAAATGCTTTAAAAACATCGATAAATTAATTTCATCCTAATTTCGAACACCTGTCCTTTTCAAATTTCTTAATATTGTTCGGATTTATTTATACATATTTACTCCCACCACATATATATATATATATAATATATATAATATATATTATATATATATTATATAATGTATATATATAATATATATATATATATTATTATATTTATATATATATATATTTAAAGCAGTGGAGGAAGGGCTGTGATGAAGAATGAAGTTGTTTGTATTTATTCGCTTTTATTCATCAACTCTTAATTACACATACATATGTATATGTATATATATTATGTCCATGTGATTTGGAAGTAAAATGAATGAAGAGTAAAGTGAACGGAAAAGACATCATGAAAAAACGTTGTCTGAATAAAACTGCCCCTTCTTTCCAAGTGAAGAACTAAATGGTATGTTTTTATGAGTGTTTTTTTCGGGAAAAGTTAATGAGGCTCCCTTTTTAAAAAGCATTATGCATCTAACAGGAACTTTAGCATAATAGCTTTATTATAGCCCTCATACATCTGACGACATGTGCTTCTAGCATGAACGACCCATAAGTAAATCCATATCTGCTTTGCACTGCAAACTAATCTACCCCACAGTATTGCGAGATCTTAAGTAAAACAGTTTGTAAAGACGTAGATTATTTAATTACTGGCCGTCAAAATATATATTTCTCTCTGTCACTGTATGTATACTTTCTCTCGTATATCACATCTTTCTCTCTCTCTCTAGAGCCGGGTTAGGCTCAGTCGGCTGTAGAGCGTTCGGCTTAGAAACCACACGGTCCTAGTTCGCTCCGGTCCTCGCCAACTCAGCCGATGAGTAGCAGACGGATCTGTGCGGATCTGTGTTTGTAAAGAGACGTAGATATAATTACGTTATGCAAGTAGCAAAGGGAGTCTGTTGAGGATCTGTGTTTGTAAAGACGTAGATTATTAATTACTGCCGTCAAAAGTGAATTCCATTATCAATAGGATACCAATAGAAAAAGATTCGTAACATTTCCAACTAGTGTCATTTCTCTCTCCCCTTCTCAATCACACACACATGTACACACACACTCTCTCTCTCTCTCTTCCTCTCTTATATCCCTCTCTTCCTATCTCTTTCTATCTCTCTCTCTCTCTCTCACTATTTTTCTTTCTCTTCTTCCCTATCTTTCTCTCTTTATCCCTATATATATTTCTCTCTATCTCTGTATTTATCTTCTCTCTGTATATCACTATCTTTCTCTCTCTCTCTCTAGGGGCCGGTTAGCTCAGTCGGTAGAGCGTTCGGCTAGAAACCAACATGTCCAAGTTCGATTCCGGTCCTCGCCAACTCAGTGTATGAGTAGCACAGGGATCTTTGCAGAAAATAAGGGCTGATGGTTAGGTGTGACACTCATATGCCAAAAACAATCTCCTTGGTCTAGCGCTAGTGAAAAAGGGGATAGACTCGCTCGCTGATTGGCTGATACCGACTTTAGGCCCGCCCCGATGACTTACGACTTATATATATATATTATACTAGCTAAAGTACCCGGTCCATGACCGGACTAAAAAAAAAAAAGAAAGAGAAAAAAGTGGTGACTTAATTTTGGCGGACCTGAACTTTTGGAACCCCACGCCCTCTAAAATTTTCGTTTTTAAATTTTTTTTTTTCAACGGATTATTATCGATTGCAAACCAATCTATCCGATTGTAAAAAAAAACTAAAAAAAGTTATTTATTTTTCGAGTTTTCAGGGGTGCCATTTCCCGTATAAGTTTATAGTAAATCGAACCCCCATATCGAAACCGCTCTACTTAACAGTTTGGGCTGAATTTGCACTAAGGATCAAAATTAAGGTGACACAGAAAAAACAGAACCACAAATTTTGTAATAAAACTGTTAAATTCAAGTAGGGGGTTAGGATTTGGGGTTAGGGTTAGGGTGGTGTGTGAGTGGGGTTGGTGTTTAAGGTAAGTTTAATGGGAAAATAAATAAATAATTTGGTTCTGTTTTTTCTGGGCCACCCTAACTTTGACACATTTGCGCCAGTTTCCTTTCGAAGCAGTTCCGATATGGGGTTCGATTTACTATAAACTTATACGCGGGAAATGAGCACCCCTGAAAACTCAAAAAAAAATAAAGAACTTTTCAAGAATTTTTTAAAAAATCTGATTGATTGGTGTGTAATCGATAATAATCCATTGAAGGAAAAATAAATATTTAAATAAAATTTTCTTTTAAGCGGTTTCCGATAAGGGGGTTCAATTTACGAATAAACTTATTACGGGAAACTGAGCACCCCTTGAAAAACCGAAAAATAAATAACTTTTTTGAAATTTTTTTTACAGTCTGATTAGATTGGTTGTGCAATCGATAATAATCCATTGAAAGAGAAAAAAAAAATTAAAAACAAAAATTTTAGAGGGGGTGTTCCCAAAAGTTCAGGTCCGCCCTTTATTTTAAAAAAAATCTGCCTATTTATTTTCATTAGACATTATTGATAAATTAAAGAACACATTTCTCATTCAAGTTACTACCATTAAAATCATTTATTTTATGGTTTAAGGTAAGAACATATCATACACTGTTTTGTTATATACGAAATGTTAACTACATCGTATTTTTATTATAATTTTTGTTTTTGTTTTTATTACAATACGAATACAACTATGTTTACTTAGGTTACGAAATAAGTAGTTATAATTTAACTTCCTATTTTTTAAAAGGCTTTTTTTTTCAAAATTCTTTTGTTTTTAATTTTTTCGTATATATACAAAGTTGAGTTATATTATATTTAAAATAAACGAAATAAAATGATAAACAATAATAAGCGCCTTATTATTATTTAATAAATAATAAGCGCTTATTATTGTTTTTTACTTCGCTCTTTCTTACCAAATAAATATTTGTAAGACAGATTATTTCATTTCTTTTCTATCTAAATTAATATTTTAAAGACAGGAATTAAAAGATTGCGATATGAAATAGATTTGATTTTCGTTAAAACATACTTTTGCTGTCCGAAGCAAAATAATTTTTTTCTAACTCGCTATAAAAAATAATTCAATTGATAAAGACTTCGTACAAATTATAAATGAGCAAGATTATTTCTCTTCTTTTCACGAAAAGTTTTTCACTGAAACTCCAGTTTGAAAATAATAATAGTAATTTGGGGACAATTTTAAATTCAGTTTTTAATTGCTTGATAAGTTAGAAATAGATTGTAATTTATTTCTTTGAATTTTTTCACATGACAATTCAAATCATAGTTCCTTAACGATAAAGAAGAATGCAATATCTATTTTTTGCTTACATTTTTAAAACGTTTTTCATTTAGTTCTCTAAACTATTAAGACTTTTTTTTAAAACCATTAGTATTTTAATTACAAAACAACTCGTTTTTATCATTTTTTTTTTATTTACATTTATTACAACCTATACTGGTGACTGATTGTATTGACATTTAAAATCTTATTTTAAAAAAAAGTGTAACCGTAAACTTGGTGTTTTGTAAACAATTTCATTTTTTCTACAATTTTTTGTGCATGACAAACAATTTGAATAAGTGAGTGTACATTGTACAATAAAGTTAGTTTCAAAACATACGATATAAATATAAATAAATATTTAGAAAGATTATAAAAAAACGAATTTATTTTACGTTAAAATTTAGTTTGTCCGCTAACATTTCATTGTTTGTTTGTTTCTTTCTTTCTTTCTTTCTACTGCTAAAACAGCCAGGCGAGTCGCTAACATTTTCGTTGTTTCTTTCTTTCTTTCTTTCTGCTGGATAAACAGTCAGGCGAGCATCCGCTGATAGAAACAAGCATTAGCAGCAGCAGCAGCTATGCTATGGCTTTCAAAAAATTCGTTTGATTTTTTGTTTGATTAATCGATTAAATCCCTTAATCAGTAAAAATCAATAACCAAAATTTGGAATTTTTCTTAGTTAGAACGATATCAATGTGTATGCAAGATTTTAAATCTCAGTGACCTCCCGTTTTTGAGTTATACGTCGACACGTACATACCAAAATCTCTGTTTTATATATTAGATATATATTATATATATATTATAATATATATATATATAATATATATATATATATATTTATAGTATTTTATTTAGTTTTTTTTTTTTTCCTCCTTCCTCCATTTTTCTCCTTGTTCCACCAAGCCTAGAAAATTCCAAAATCGTATTTCTTATAAAGCTGACCATATTTTGCGATGTTTTTTTCAATGAACAAATGGTTGAATTTTCAGCTCAATATCTCGGAACATTTGAGGTAAAATATTAATTTTGTTGAATTAATTCTAAAGGTTTACTATCAAATTACATGTGTTTCGTCTATATTTAATACAAAGTTTGAAATTCAGAATTTTGACCGATAACCATTTGAACTAACATGAAAGAATAATTTGCAAATCACGGTATCGGATATCAGCCTTTAGCCCAGACCAAGTCATTATGTCTATCTATCTATCTATCTAATCTATCTATCTTACTATCTATCTCTCTTTCCCCCCCTTTATATCTCACTTTCTCTCACCTTCTTTATTTATAGTATTTTTATTAGTTTATTTTTTTTCCTCCTTCCTCCATTTTTTCTCCTTGTTCACCAAGCCTAGAAAATTCCAAAATCGTTTCTTATAAAGCTGACCATATTTGCGATGTTTTTTTTTCAAATGAACCAGCGTCACTGTCTGTGCGTCTCTCTCTCTCTCTCCACCACTTGTTTCACCCTCATTAACGCTAATTTAGGAGGGACATGTTGACTTATACTAAGTTAAAACTTATTTCTAAAAACTTACATCCCTATCTTTTCACTCTCCTCTTCTCCTCTTCCTTGCCTGCTTCCTATCTCTTCTTCATCTTCATGCCAAAATCTACATGCTACTTCAGCATGCAAAACAAAACCATGGGTAGCAGCATGGTGGATGTGAGAGACGGCGGAAGAGCCTAAATAGGCCAACGGCATATATCATAAGATGCTGGGCGGAGGAACCCAATATGGGTCAACGGCCAGGATCAACCAGTTCAGTCAGGCAACTACTGCTCCTCATCTCTAAGACTAGCGCCTATTGATGAGTCAAACAGCTATCGATAGAATATCCGATAACTTGACCCAACCGAAACCATTCATGACAATTACACAAAGTTCAAGAATCATGCAGCAACCTACTCCCTGCTTTCAAAATTAGTACGCGTTCTGCTGAGGTCGAGCACCGGCCCAGTGTTCGATAAATAAATTACGGTGCCCCAAAATACATCACATACCAAATCACACCACTCTCACCACAGACAAACAAGACACACACTCTACTGAAGACATAACCCTAACCGCCATATCCAATTAAGACAGACATTAAAACCCCAATTCAATACCAAAACCTACTTAGATGTAAAAATCACTCCGGCTAGCAACATTTAACGTTAGAACACTAAAAACGATAGGCCAAACTCCCCGAACTCACGCGTCTGCCAGCCGAAAATAATATTAGACATCATATGTGTGCAAGAACACAGATTTGACCATAGTGATGTTAGAACTAAAATACCATGAATCTGGGAAATGGCTGGACGTTTGTGTCAGGCATCTGCATGGAAAAACTCTGTCAATGCAACTATAGAGAGGTTAGGAATGCTTCTCAGCCCTCGAGCACTAAAATCACTTAACAGCATAGAAAAAATCCAAACCTAGAATTATGAGTGCCACGTTTAATGGCAATCCCTGCATGACTATAGTCTCATGTACAGCCCGACAAACGTCAGCGACGGAACAGGACATTGAAATATTTTACAATGGGCTATCCTCTCTATGCAGACACACCCCCAAACATAACGTACTGATAATTGGGGGAGACATGAATGCAACAGATAGAAGAAACGAAAACAATAGATTCGGCCTACACACACCCCAAACAGGACGGTGATCTTCCTAGCCGAGTTCTCCCTTGAGAACAGGCTTGTCTGCCTGAACACTAAATTCCAAAACGGAAGGCAAACTATGGACATACACGTATCCAAATAGCACAAAAGCGCAAACTAGACTACATCCTAATANAAAAAGAGCGGGGAAAAAAGTGGTTCGAGCGAGCGATGCAGTATGATTTTTGTGGGAGGGGGCGCAAGTTGTTATACAGTTACTTCCGACTCAAAAAAGATGGCCGAAAATTAGAACGGATAACAAAAAGCTTGTCCGACAAGAATTGTCTTGTACAAGTTCAACAAAACTTGTATTAAAATGCTGGCCAAATTAAACTTATTTATTATATATATAATATATATATAATTATACTATATATATATTATAATATGAATGCATAATGCAAAAGTATACTGTATATATATAATAATATATATATATATATCTATATACAAATAATAACATATATGCGTAATATATATTATATATATATATAATATTATTATATATATATATATATATGTTTATCTGCCAACTGCAAAACGTTTGTGCATTTCATTGTATCGACAATGAGGATTTTTTTAAAGATCAGCATTGGCACATCTAGAGGAATAAAAGTTGGCTTAGCTCTGTCAATGTCGTCCTTTGAATTTTAAAATAAAGTCTTAAAATTTTGAATTTAAATCTGGATCTTGACAAAATTTGGTCACCCGAGAAATATTATTTTGAGAGAATTTCGAAAGTTCCGAGAAAAAGTTGACGAAATAAAGTATTAATACTATATATATTTATATATTAATATATATATATATATATATATATATATAATATATATATATATATATTATAAGGGTGTAAAAAAAGATTCGGATTTATTTGTACTTTTTGACACACGGCCTTGTAACTTCCTAAAAAAAACGTTCCATTCCTTAGTTTTTATCAATACAAAGGTTGTCACAAAGTACAAAAAATTATGGATACTTTTTTGACACACTTAATATATATAATAATATAGTATATATATTATATATATATGTGTGTGGTGGATGTGTGTGTGTGTGTGTGTGTGTGTGTGTGTGTGTACGTAATGAAGTAAATAGGTTGTGGCATACGACCAAAAGCGTGGGAGTCATCTGAGGTGGGGCCCTCATCTACCATCAGCTCTCCATTTACTGTATGCAGACTTGGCTCTTTTACTTTAGTAATGCGACCAGTCTAGGGTGGGTAAATACATACACCCAGACATTGGGCAGTTATTTCCTAGCCAATCACTTCAGGGGATAGTTTTTAAGGCCTTTTTTTTAAAAAACTTTCAATAATGATTGAAAAAAAATATCTCAAATAAACTAGCCATCTCCACCCCACAATAAATAAGTTTAATTCGCACTGATGCTACGCAGTCAGCGTTGGATAGTATGTACTTTAAGGTGAACTCATTTTACCATTACACAATTTCTCTTTTAAAAGGGGGTCATTAGGAAGTATTCTATCATCCATTCCTGTCAAGATGTCCGCACCATCGTAGTCCCTCTACTTCGGGCTGTGGCTTCAGTACTTTCCGCATTGACACATCTCACCGCTTCAACGTCATTTACATGCATTTTCAGTTGATCGTATAATTCTCTGCAGCACTACTGGCGAAAACACGAGGGTAATCTAAATATAAGGTCTTCAAAGCGTAGGACGCGCCGGAAAACTGTTCGTGCGGCTCTTGGCATCATCGTTGTGTTTGTTATGCATTCGCCTCTGCTTGTCCCTGGTCAGTCTTGGCTTGGCAGTCGTTTCTTATGGCGCTCAGATTAACACTAGCGCCAAATGAGAAGTTCCGTTTTTTAATGCAAAATACACTAAAACGATTGAATTTCATCACCAATTAACGAAAGACTCCAAAAAACGCCTGAAAGTGGTGTAGGGTATTGCAACGACAACGAGGTTCTACGCTTCCTTAACGACCTGTCTTGAAAGTATAGTGCTGTATATTCTTTATTTTTAGATTACATCAGTGAATATTAAATTATTTTGGACGAATATGTTACATTTCAAATATCCTATCGACCAATCACTTCAATTTTTTTAAAGAATGCTACTAACGGAAACAAACATTTTCACTAATTATTGCACATATTTCATTTTCATTTTGAAAAAAATTCTTACTCAGTTTAGACAACACTAGACCCATCTTAATGTTCTGATGAAGGTTCTGTAAGAAACCGAAACCTTTTCAATTCAAATTGACCATCAACAAATACATTCATCTTTTGGAATACTTAGTATATATAGTAATTCTGCTTCAAATCCAAATAAATTCTGAGGAAAACTTGTAAACTCACCGAGGCGAAATATTAATCGATTGTAATTGTTTGTTTTGTCCACTGTATACCTAAACATTTACTCTCATTTTGTCGGATTTTTTCTAATCTGTTATGTTTTCATGTATACATACATACATATATATACACACACACACACACACACACACACACACACATATATATATATATAATATAATACCAAACTTGTTGGTAACCTTGAGGTAAGAAAAACACGGCAAATAGTTTGATTGTAAAAAAATATACTACCAATCATTTCCGAGGAGAAAAAAAAAAAAAAAAAAAAAACCAGATAGTCTTACACCGAAAATGATCGGTTGATACTATAAGACTTGGCCAAAAGAAAAAACAATTTATATGTATATATATATGAAAAATATATACATACAAAACCGCTAGGATAGACTAAAGCAAATAAGTAAAGAGTGCTCGAAACCTAAATAGACCAAATAAAGATAAAACCTAATGAGTCAGATATACCTACTAAAAGTTCGCTTAGTGCTCTTCAGGCTAAGATCTGACTAAGAGTCTATCTATCTATCTAATCTCTATCTATCTATCTATCTATCTATCTATCTATATATATATAATATATATATATATTATATATATATATATATTATATGCGTACATAAACCTACGCATACTTATGTATAAACTTAGAAAGAAAGTTATTGTATCTAATATTGATTTTTTTGTCTTTTTGTCTGTTTCCTCTTGAGAATGCCCATTATACCATTAGGGTAATGTCCATGGCATTTTCTAGCAGACGATCGTAATAAACATATTGATTATATGATAAATCACTTGTATATGAGTATTAGCTTTTTGCATATGTTTATAGGCATGATATCCTAGGCACAGATCTTATTGACACATATTAACGGCAAATGGTTCACATTTTGTCAGCTTGCCATAACATATTTGAAAAGTTAATTATATAATTTCAAGTTAATTAGCTTAAAGCTATGTGAAAGAAAAGATTTGTGTAATAATAATAATAATAATAATAATAATAATAATAATAATAATAATAATAATAATAATAATAATAATAATAATAATAATAAACTACGGAATAAATCATTATCAGTGAATTTTGAAATCATTACTTTCATAACGTATAAAATATGATAAGTAAAATATAAATAGTTTATCTTACATTGACAGCATGTCAATGTAGTTGGTGGGTTGAGTAGATTTTACGTCGTGTCAACCTTGGGTTATTTTCATTTTTGATTAGCATTTCATAGTTACTCCATTAATCGATAATTATAAATATTAAAGAAATTATCACTGTCAAATGCAGACACACACACATACACACATATTATTATATATATAAGATATATTTTATATATCATCCGTTTTTTGGAAGAAACAAATCAGGTTTGGGCATTAGTGTGAAGCATTAATGTGCTATATCTTCTTATTATAATGGAGATTGTGTGTTTTTCTGTCTGTAACCGAAACTATATTACTACTCAAGTCACAATTCCCTTTGTTATTGATATCACATTCTCAATGATTTTATTTTTATTTTAAGCTCAATTATTAATAAAATTGTTTTACATTATTAATACAGTTAACCATATTACATACTAATAACATGCAATTATATTTATTATATACAACAAAATAGCGGTCTACTGTGTGAACGGGAAGGGTAATTTGCATATTGATATTAAAAATTTGATTTCAATAAATATGTGCTTAATTTTATTGATTTCTAACTGTTTGGTTTTATTTTAATGAATATAAGCAAACATCTCTTTAATGAATCTTAAATGAAATCCATTAACAAGAAAAAAACTGTCATTTTATTCTTTACTTCCTTTTTAACTAAATACTTAAACGAGAAAAAATAACAATGAAAGACGAGAGTGATGGAAGAGTAAGTTTCAGTTGTTCTATTTTTCGATTATACTCCTCTTTTTATCTGCATTCTTATTTAGTTTCATGAGCCTTTCTAATTCTATATGATATTTTATTACATTAAAAAGTTAAATACTTGCACCCGGAGGGTGCATATATTTGCTAGTTATAATAATGTAGTTATCATAATATATTCATCTGGGAATAAATATCAAAAAACTTGATTTTTGTTTTTAGTTTCTTTTATTTAGTAGTAGTGGTGAATTTTCGGGATTGTAATGATCTCCCTTTTTCAAGACGATATGTATACGCTTACCAAAGGATTTCATAACACAGGACTTTCTTTAAGCCCTTTTCAACTGGCCAAGGATGCGATTTAAAAACTTTACACTTTTCATTAATCTCAGGTCCATTCTGGTCCTCCCAGGGTAGCTGACATTGAAGTATTTTTTTCAAACCATGTGCTATTCTCCAACTGTCCTCAATTTTTGTTTTCAAGACGAACAGAAAAAAATCTTTCATCACATCATCCATAATCGAATCTGCTAATATATAAACGAATCATGGGGACGGGAACACTAGGCTATTTGTTATATACCACTAATTTAATTTGAGTATATAATGGAGGAGAGAGAGAGGGAGAGAGAGAGAGAGAGAGAGAGAGAGAGGGAGAGAGAGATCAGAGAATATAGTTTTTACTTTTTAACTCTTCTGGTTCTTGGTCTAACTCGTCTGGCGTCATTTTCTCTGGGCTGACCTCTCTTATGGGTTTTCGCCTGGGTTGATGTTCTTTCTAATTTTCTTCATTGTGCTAGGCTAGTTATTGTCTTTAATATATATATGATAACAAGACTTGGCTCTTTCTTTTAATAAAGATTTATTTCTCCAGCCTATGTTGATTCTGTCACGGGGGAAGATGGACCCCGGGAACTGACATCAACGACTACGCTCCTTGAAAGCCGAGTTGAATCTGGTCATTAATTATGTAACATATTTACCCATGGTCGGAACAAGAAGTGGAGACCTGTTGCGTGGGCAACTACTGCTCTTTCGTATATATATATATATATATATATATATATATAAAAGTTGATCTACACATTCCTAGCGGTTTATATATAATATATATATATATATATATATATTATATATATAATTTTTTTTTCTTTTGGCCAAGTGTTATAGTGTTAATCGATTATCTCGGTTGGATCGACCCTCTTGGTCTTTTCTTATTTTTTCATTTTTCTCCAGGTGAAGTTTGGTAGTATATTTTACTAACAATTTATTGGCTGGGTTTTTTCTTACGGCAAGGATTATATATAATTATATATATATATATATATATATATATACAGATAAACCGTTTGTCAGTGGGGCTTTGAATATACTGACTGTATAACTTTGCAGGCAGTATGACCCATGCCCTAAAGGGCTCTCCTAGAGATATCACTATGTTGCATATGATCTAGTTCAGGGGAATTTGGACTACTTTTTATCAATCTTTGGTCCACTCTGAACCCGGACAGGGCAGTCGAATTTGTTGTAAGGTTTGAGAACCATGCACCCTCTTTAAGTGTCCCCGAAAATATTTTGATTTGAAATTTGAGACAAAGAGGAACGAATAACCTTTCATCATACCCAGGGATTTTATGGTGATCAATTTGACTCCCGACCTGTTAAAAGCTTTGTTCTTTCTTTTAAGAGGTGGCCGAATATTTTGGCTTCAATTCCAACAGTATTTTTTCTTTTCTTTCTCTTGTCTCTAGAAAGAATGAAAATGAATCACTTAAAATCAATTTCCCCACCTCGTTCCTTGACAGCAGATCCTTTTAAATCATCGTTTAGCGAAAATAGACATTGAAGTTGGCTTTTTGTATCACAGCTACAATATAGAGGGCTATTCACAAGCGATCTTCCTGTTGATGCAGACGCATTCAAGATCAATCAACAGCGTACACAGCCCTATGGCCTCTGCAAAGCCAGCTTCGAAGGATACAAGATTACGTGATGGATCACTTATAGATTGGCGTTAGCAAGATATGCTTACACCAGCGGGGCGCTTAAGAAGAAAGTATAATCTACATTTATGAGGATAAACCTAGACACATTCACAGAGGAAAAAAAAGAAAAGAAATAAAAACACGTACAGCCGGGCTCTTTCTTGCTTTCTTGCCTTTCTTTTCTTTTTTTTTCTTTCCTATTGATCTACTTCAATCAATTTACCTATCTACCTTTACAGTATTGATTTACACGACTACCCTCTTCTCAAGACATCAATCATTCACTCAGTGATTTAAGCATTGCGTGTAACCATATGCACATGAATCTATGAGTCAACATAGACACGTTTTCCTCACTGTGAGAGAACGAAAAGGAGAGGGACAAATACAGATTTATTAACAGCACTTGTTGAGTATATCACACACATAAACACCCACACGCACGCACACACGCACGCACACACACACACACACACACACACACACACACACATATATATAAACAGATAGATGGAGGCGCGTGGTCTAATGGTTAGAGTCATAGGAAATGGACTCGTCGACCTGAGTTCAATTCCTGGACGAAGCTGTTTGAATTTGGGAAAGGTATGACTCCAATTCTCCTTCCAGCTATGGGTAAATAGCAGGGTAGACTGGGCTCTTTAACCATGGCTAGGTAACAGTCTATGAGAAGGAAAACTCTGAATTCAAACCTGTTGAACTCCGCTTAATAAATTGACCTAGTGTCGCATCCTGCTCGTGTTTGTGTGTGTGTGTGGGGGGGGTAAATATAAATATAAACATATAGAAAGAGAGAGAGAGAGAGAGAGAGTGAGAGAGAGAGAGGGGGGGGACAAAGTAAAAAGTAAAGTGTCCTAATGTCTGTATCAGTGAGTCTATCCACTATTCAATAGCGCTAGAACAGGAAGATTGATTTGCATTTGAGATCAAAGCTACACCTGTTACCAGCTTCCCACTTTATTGCACAGATCTAAACTGTGCTACTCATGCCCTGAGTTTGCGAAAGCGGGTATTCAACCCGGAAACCTGTGATTCCGACGCAGATGCTCTAAAGATTTAGCTAAAACAACCTTTAGCAGAAAATAGGTTTTATCTTATTCTACTGCTCAGTATACGAGCACTTTTCTGATTTTTTAAATATATAATAATTTGCTTTTTTCACCCCTATATATATATATATATATATATATATATATATATATATATATTAACATAAAGGTACATGGTAGTAACCTACTCGAGTTTCACCATAATGATCTTCAGGGTTAAATCCACTGGATTAATCAAGATATTGATTAATTGCAGTCGATTTAACGTGTGTGTGTTTTCGCGAAAAGACACACATGTGAAATCGACTGCAATTGATCAATATCTTGATTAATCCAGTGGATATAATCCTGAAGATCATTATGGTGAAACTCGAGTAGGTTTTTACCATGTACCTTTATGCTAATAAATTTGCTCTACTAACGTATTGAGCACTTTATATTTGTTATATCGCTGCCTTACCATTGTGAAACTTGAATCAACTAAGCAATGTGACCATTTTCACCGGTAAGTCACTTTATCCACAAATACCATATATATATATATATAACGGAGCTGATGGTAGGTGTGGTGCTCCACCTCAGACGCAAAAACAATCTCCTTGGTGTAGCGCTAGTGAAAATGGGATAGACTCCCTCGCTGGCAGGCTGATACCGATTTTTTGGCCACTCCGTTGAATTTACTTTTTTTTACTTTATAATATATATATAATATATATATATATATATATATAATATATATATAACTGATATAAATTAGATATAATACCAGAAAATAATTTACCTTCAACAAATGTAAATACTAAGTTCCCAGTGCGGTTTTCGCCACATCTAGCACATTATAAAATTTGCTTTTATAACTTTTTAAAAATTATTCCAATTAAAAACTCGAGCCTGGCAGAATATGTCTTTAACAGAGACGCTAAATTCTCTCTAACATGGGGATGATAGAAAAGCATCTTATATGAGCATATGCAAGAAAACTATATAGAAAGAGATAAATTACATCTAGAAGTCCTAACCCAAATATACGTAAGTAAAGTAAATTCGACGGGGTGGCTTAAAGTCGGTATCAGCCAAACAGTTAGGGAGTCTTTTCCTTTTTCACAAGTGCTAGACCAAGGAGATTGGTTTGGCTCTGAGATGGAGCACCATACCTACCATGAGCTCCTCACTTCACCGCCCAGATCCCTGTGTTACTCATACGCTGAGATAGGGCCGGTATCGATTCAGGAACTTTGTGATTCCTAGGCAAGGGGTCTACCAACTGAGCTAACCCGACTCTATCTAACATACATAAGTACTCACTAAAAAGTACTCACTAAAACCAAAATAAAAAGGAAGACCTTATTACACTATGTGTTGTATAACCCTTCTTAAATTCTTATCTCTGGTCGTATTTTCTTCTGGTCGGCTTTGCTACTTCTTCATCTATCTTGGTCTGGTCTCTTCTAAGGTCTGGACTTTCTTGGGGACTTCGGGTCTGGTTTCTGTTAGGGATTTCTCCTTATCAGAAGCCCTGTGTCATTGTTAGTTTTTAGGTAATAAACACAAGACTTCGATTTACTTTGATGTTACTTTATTTTCAAATCCAACCCAGACATCTGCGCAGGTGAGACTTACATCCTACGAGCTCGGCTCCTACCTTCTAACTGACTGAAACTTACTAACTATTTAAACCGGAAGAGAGGGTCCTCTCTACCGGTTCTCACGGTATCCACCGGAAGGTTAGGACTGAGGTCAAGCCTTGTCACTCATCCTTCAAGGCCGTGGGCTGTAGCTTATAACGGCTATTTTGATTTCTACACTATTGCCATAAATATTAGGTATCTAATAATATGGAACACAAATTTGTTTCCGGATAATATCTTATATTGTAAAAGCCTAGAAAATGGTCATTTTCCCCTTCAAAATGTGCTTTTGTATCCTGGATATATGTACTATATAACATACATTGCTTCAGGGTATACTATGTCTTACTTCTTAATTGCTTATATTGTAAAACCTACAACGCGTACATCTCACATTCACAATACCTACAAACTCAGCTTGAATCAGATAAGTAAATAGTGGGACAATTTCAGCGTACACTGCACTTCACTTA
>CM042162.1:41700109-41705109 GCA_023376005.1 Doryteuthis pealeii | reverse complement strand
GCCAAGTAATAAGGATATCTACTGAGTCAGACGAACCTACTATTAGTTTCGCATAAAGCTCTTCAGGGCTAAAATCTGAGTCAGATTTTAGCCCTGAAGAGCTTTATGCGAAACTAATAGTAGGTTCGTCTGACTCAGTAGATATCCTTATTATATATATATATATATATATAATATATATATAAATGTTGTTCTACTTACCACATATATATCTATAATCTTATATATATAATATATATATATATATATATATATATATATATATAATCTTATATATATATGTCTCTCTTTGTGTGTGTGTGTGTGTGTGTGTGTGTGTGTGTGTGATATGTACATGATCTATTATATACTATGATGATTTGTCATATATATCTGAGTGTGTTTTCTGTGTATATGTGTGTGTATTTACGTCCATATGACTATTCGTTTATAAGTCTGTATTTTGTACGTTTGTTTACTTGACGCTATTCTAAATAAAGGTGTCATGTCTCTAACAGTTTAAGACAATAATAAACATTAAAGAAAAGTAAACAGGAATTAAAACGAAATACATTTATCATTTCCGTCGATTGTCCTTTTTTGTTATTGTTCTCTTTCCCTTGTCTTTTTCGATTTTACTCTCTACCTTTCTTTTCTTATTTCTCTTTCTTGTCTCTATGACTTTTAAAAAAAAGTTTCCTCTGGCCATGTTTAACTTACAATGTGTATGAACTCATCACGTCTACAACACAAACTGCAGATGTTGTTTTATGTTTCTTTTTACAATCTTACACATGATCAAATAAATCAACTTACGCTAGACCATCGAAGATAAGCAGCGAAGAGCCCGTGTAATACTTATTTGAATCACAATTTAAGCATAAGCAGGTACTGTAAGCAAACCGAGTCCGCTGTATATTAAAATATCTTTATTCGGCATTAAATGACCCGGAAATATTTGATGTGCCTTAAAACAAATAATCATAAATCAAACTAAAGATAATCTGTAACACTCATAAGAGTTGTCATAAGAGCAATCGAGTCAGGGTCCTCATATATGTGCTATAGATTGACGTGCCCAGCCAACTGATCGGGGAGGTCCTCTACGACCGTCCGTCTAGAATAAGGGCTAAAGTGGATTGTCGCAAGTTACGGGCTACTCAGCCGCCAGGATTCCGTCCTTAAGCATCACACGGCCAACATCTAGCTCCATTGGAGATATTTTACCCATCTACAGTCGGTGTATTCTACTGCCCCAGCCGACAGGGCGATCCATTTCATGTTGACGAAGTGTTTATACAGAAAGGAATTAAAACAGAATTACGTTAGAACAATATTTCTTACATGAAATAAATGCATTTTCTAAGTTTTATACTTATTAGATTGGTAAGAATTAAAATAGAATGGTATTATTCGAAGGTTCTTTTTTTATTATATTAATCAATTAATCTGACTGAATAGATGAAAAGAGCGTGTGAGTGTGAGTGTGTGTGTGTGTCTGTGTGTGAGTAAACGCTTGTGTTATAAAAATAGGTAAGTAAACTTGGTGGAATGGCCAATAGTTGATATCAGCTGGACAGCGAGGGATGTCATAACTTATCTCGCTAGCGCTAGGCCAGGGAGATTGTTTTTTTTTGCTAAGGTCGAGCACCACACCTACTGCACAGATCGGATTACCCAATCTATGCTACTCGTTTGCTGAGTTGGCGGGGACCGGTATCGAACCAAGAAACGTGCGATTCCTAGGCGGGCGCTCCTATGAGCTTAATCATCTTCTAAAGTCAATGCACACAAACTGTATTAATCCGAGTGTAACTACAAAATCAAAATGTATATTATTAACAATTTTGTATAAACTAACTCTACAGTTTTTAGAATATGAAAACGTAGAATACGTAAGTGACTAATTATATATTTACTCCTTCGCTATTCGGCTGATACTGACGATAGGCTACTCTACATATTTACTTTTTATACGTATTATATATCATATAAATATATGTACTAATTGTATTATACATGTCCATTCCCTCTCTCTCTTTCTCTTTCTTTCTCTCTCTCTCTCTCTCTCTCTCTCTCTCTCTCTCTATATATATATATATATATATATATATATATATATATATAAAGTATATTTTGTCAGCATTTTTTTAATCTCTTTTAAACATCTCTTGTTAAATTCTACCAAATGTCTGGCCATCTTTTTAATGTCAGGGTGGAATTGGTGTGGCAATCCACCAAGGGTTTCTTCAGGAGCGCTTTCGGAATGTCTTTGTGCCATCTCCAGGTGTGAAACTGATAGAATGTTTCCGTTTTCTCGCTTTTAAAACGAGCAGTTGCAGTAGGAATTAGGAGTAGGTGGAGTTGACAAGTTCCGTTTAAATTAGCAGTAATAGTAGAGATTTGTATAGGGGGGGGGGCACACAAGTTTGTAAGAAAATGGTGGATTTTTGGTGGATTGCTACACCAATTCCACCCTGACATTAAAAAGATGACCAGACTGTTGGAGAGGACTGAATTGTCAGTAGAGTTTTATAAAACATATACATATGCATATACATATATATATATTGGTTTGGAGATTGATTTTGAAAGCTATCACAATGCAGGTGTAAATAATATGGTAACAATGGTGTTGTGTGTTAACCTGTATTTTATTCTTTATGTTTCGAGATCCAATCTCTTTTTCAAAAGATCACTGGAACTGAAGTCGTCTTCTTATAGCATTTCTAGTTATTTTAACTAGTGTGTTTAAGGTATGCAAATGACTGGTAGTAAGGGAGGATTCCACCCGGGATCCTCAAACTTTTACTGTATAACCATACTGTATGCTCCTATATATGAAACATATATTCATGCAAGGATTTTTATGAATCCCTAAAGAGTGCTCGATGTATAATAATCAATAAATTAGATTAAATACAGAGCAATATTTAACTTTCAAAGAAACAAGACACTTAACAAAACGTCACTCCGTAATAAATTTATTTCGACCAGAAATATATATATATATATATATATATATATATATATATATATATATATATATATATATATATTATGGATGTCAAACGCCAAATCATTTATTGATATATCCTGGTGATGGAAAATCTGCGTATTTTACATGGATTCTAAAAACCTCTTTTTACAAATGTCTTCTTTTCCGCTCGATTATTACTTCACAATGCAATAAATAAACATTCCGAAAATGGCTTCTATTCATCTGTTGTTGTGTGGTGAGCTATCGGTGTATCTACTCACAATGTTGTAGGCATTTCATTAAGAAGTGATCTGACTTGTTTATCAGGCAAATTGCCAATCCTATATCTATGGAGTATGGGATTGGCATGAACAAGATTAAAAAGACAAAATTAGCACGAAATACTTACAGGAGAATATATCTTATATTAATTTGTTGTTTTTTTTAAATTTTCCATTGAATTTTTTGTTTTAGTCATTATTTTTAATGACAAAAAATACTTCCTGACTGCCACAATTGTAAATTTAATTTTTGCTTTGTTTTGAAACGAATATAGGTTGTGTAACGGTTTTGAATGTAAACGAGGAAATGATAATGATGTAATTTTGGTATCACTTTCTCGGGTTAAGGTTAGATTTATGTTCATATTTGGGATCAGATTGTATTCTATTTAAAGAGTGTAACACTATTGTGTTATGGGTTGATTGGCGACCTATTAATTAAGTACTAATTAATTAAAACTACCCTAATTATTAATTATGGTGGTTTGTTAAAATTAAAAGTAATAATAATAAGAAGAAAAACAATAAGAATAATAATAATTGTTTATATTAAAAATATAAATTCATCTAAGTAAAGAATTTTCACATAGACAAAGAGATTCCTTAAATTATGGAATTTGATATACATCATCGGAATTTTAAATTCCACAAAATGAAATAATAAATTTAATAAATGAGATTCCAATTTTTGTAAAGTTCGGCAACCATGTCAAAAACTTAGATAAATAAAACAATGGTTGGCCTTGACTCCAAATGGAAAGATACAAGCTAGGCTGGCACAAGGCATTTAGACACGTAGGTAATGTTATCGAGTGGCTGACCAATCAGAGGCATATGTTAGGGGTAGGGAGGTCTGGATCCCATAAAGAAGACAGGCCAGAAAGAGAGAAGAGATCAGACACACGAAGCCACAGAATCGCATCCCTTGTCACCGACCCTACTGTTCTCTGAAGGCCCGCCACTCGGTAACGAACCAAGTTACGTTATCTATTAGCTGTAGGTCGCCAGCCCATTATCAAAAGAACATCACCTCGCTCTTCTGACATTATACAAGAATATAAACCATTGTATATAAAAAAATAACAATAAATATATATATCTTGTAAATAATTATCAGAAGGTGTTCCTGTTTATTTTGGTTTGACCCCATGGACAGCTTTTGAATATCGCTTTCAGCCGAGTTGGAACAGAGACTACAACAGCTTTACGTCAGGGCCCGATAGTATTGTATCATCCACGAAGCGACTGTAGTACTTGGCCGGAGCATTGTTCTCATACATACATACATAACATCTATACCTTGAGACAGTGCCCCAGTTCATAGTATTATAAGAGGCAGGAATTCTGTTGTGTTATTTAGCTTAATGTTTCAAATAAGTTAAATCCTAAATTCATCATTTAAAAAAAATTTTCCTCTTATTTCCCGGGTTAGCTCAGTCGGTAGAGCGTTCGGCTAGAAACCACAAGGTTCCTAGTTCAATACCGGTCCCCGCCAACTCAGCGTATGAGTAGCACAGGGATCTGTGCGGTAAAGTAAGGAGCTGATGGTAGGTGTGGAGCTCCACCTCAGATGCTAAAAACAATTTCCTTGGTCTAGCGCTATTGAAAAGGGGATAGACTCCCTCGCTGACTGGCTGATACCGACTTTAGGCCGCCCCGTCGACTTTACTTTACTTATTTCCATCCCTACATACAGTTAAAAAGGGCCGGGTTAGCTCAGTCGGTAGAGCGTTCGGCTAGAAACCTTCGGGGCGGGGGTC
>CM042162.1:41645109-41697609 GCA_023376005.1 Doryteuthis pealeii | reverse complement strand
AATTAATGAAGAACTCTAAACGAGTGCTAGTAAAGATAAAGTTTTAGTATTAATAATTGCAATGTACAGGATTCTGCAGATACTACATAATTGTAATGTAGAGGATTCTGCGGATACTACAAAATTGGTTAACAGAACTATGTGAAATGTTAAAAATTCAAAAGCTGTTGTTATTGCATTTACCTTTTCTCTTAAGTGTGAACCAAATTTGCAAAGTGTGAAGTTGAAAGCTTTTGGCACTTTTTTCGCTGTTTTCACACCAAATATGCACAGCCATTACTCAGCACCAAAATAATCACTTGTCTGGTTAGATAGGTATTGTTTATATATTCGCAACTCGTCTGGTCTAAATGTTTGATTCTTACCCTCGATCTTCCCAGCTTTCCATTTGACGCTGACTTGTTTATTATTTAGGAATTCACTCGTCATTTACGAATTTCTTATTATTTATGACGGGATTAGTGGGTTTCGATTTCTTTGTTTAATTGAATGTTAACCTTTGTGTGTTAGTTAATGTCAATCATAATTCTAAAATAACATTAGTTGTATTATCTAATCCAGTGGTTCCCAATCTATGTGTCGCGACATACTGTTGTGTCACGAGTTGTCATTACGTGTGTCGCGGGAAAGTATTCAATACTTAAGGTATAAACGAACATATTATTTCAACAAAGTCTGGTCTATATATTATATATATTGTTAGGTAACCTAACGAGTTGCTAAAGAGTTGTTCCCCTTTCATAATTAAGTGTCTGACGTGAACCTGGATATTGGAATTCAGCCATGTTACTTTGGGCTGGGGTTCTGAACAGTATAGACCTGCGTCAGAATGTCCTACTTAGTGATCGATTTCAATTAAAATAAAATTAAGAGGTTAGATCACATTCCTAAAGTGAGTGGTATTTTTTCTTGGAGTACGTGTCTGACTTTTTTCTTTTCAGAGAACTTATAGTCATCTCTACATCTTGACTTTTTTCGCCTAGAGACAGTAAAACGTCCCAATGAAAAGTTATAAATACGTTTGAATTTCTAAAAAGGCTCGTGTAGACTGTGGGTCGTGGTATTGGGTTACCATTCTATCTGGGCAGTTTCAAATGACAGTAAATCGTTAATTTTCTTTAATTTGGTTCATGCTGAGAGAATTACACGCTCGAATGAACAAAGACAATGTTAGTATTTGACCCTTATGACAATACCAAGAACTACCGTTTCGTCTCGCAGCGGTCCCAGAGGCGAGGACAAAGAATTTATACATCTTACTACCCTGAGTTCGAGAACTGGATCCTCAACATCAAATACAGTTTACTGTCACAATTCAACTTTTCTGTTGGGGTTTTAATATCTGCCGGAGGGAAAATCAGCGTAGTCTAAACTATCTCGACACGGCAAGCGGAGGAGTGTTCTTATTTTTAGATTTCTATGTATTCATATTTTAGTATTATTTGGATTATTCGGACCATTGTCCCCATCTTTATTGTTATCTGTAAAACGTTTCAGCCAATGTGGTCCCCGGCGTTCTTCAGGTATTTCTAGTCAAACTCGGGAAACTTCAAAGTTCCGTGATGGCACCCGATTACGACGAGACCGTTCCCGATAACGACAAGAAGGTTGCTGAATTCGAAAAGAATGTTCCCGAATTCAACTAGAAATACCCGACAGGCTCATTGGCGGAAACGTTGTACAGATAACCATAAAGATGAGGACAATGGTCTGAATAATTCAAATAATACAAATTATCAAGCCTCATCTAAAAAATTAAGAGAAATATTTATATTTTCGTTAGAAAATTTCAGTTATGTTCTAAATAAAGTATCTGTGTATTGTACGAAGGTCGAGTAAAAATAATATATTCTGACCAATATACTCTATTGTAATGTGATTAAAGAAGATGTATTTTTCAAAGACTCCGTTGTAATTACACAATGTGGTTATGAAAAATCCCAACTGTATTACATATCCAAGCTGTTACAAACTCATAGCGAACTCCACGTATTTTCCTTTTTTAGAAAGATAATTTTTATTACTATCATGTGAGTACTAGATAAGTGTTTGGGATTATTTGGATGGATTTTTACGAGGGAGATTCAGTTCACTAACCATTGTCCTCATCTTTATTGTTATCTGTAAACCGGCTCAGTCGATGTGGCCTCCGGCCTTCTTCAGGTATTTCTACTCGAACTCGGGAAACTTGAAAGTTCCCTGATGGCTCGCGATTACAACAAGAAGGTTCCCGATTATGACAAGAAGGTTCCCGAGTTCGAAAAAAAGGACCCCGAGTTCGAAAATGTTTAAAATGCTCCCCGATAGGGCTTTTCTTTATGCAATAAAATTCAATATAATTAACAAGTCATTCAGCACGAACATTAGTCGACACTGATCCTGCTGTGAAGAGGGTATTGTATGCCAATTTGCATTTTAGAGAAATGCTAAACCAACAAAAACACGATTTGTGGGATATTTCGATGCAGCACATCTGTTAACAAAAGTTCCTCAGTTGGTCATTAAGTCTTGTTTTGAAATACTTTTTAAAATGATTTAAGAGGAGAAGAAAATAATATTCTAATTTACTTTCGGGAAAAAAAAGAACGAAGGCAAAAACTTCTCATAAAACATTTTAATTATTGGCCGCCCTGTCGGCTGGGGCGTTAGAATGCACCGACTGCACCTCTGCAGAGGGGTAAAACTTCCCCAATGGGGCCATCTGTTGGCCGTGGGTGGCGACCCGTGATGCTTAAGGATAGAGCCCAGGTGGATGAACAGTTCATGACATGCAATACTCCACTTTGGTCCTATCTTGTGCTAGACAGGTGGTCGGAGAGGCCCCCTCCGATCAATCGGCTGGTCACGTCAAGCCCTAGCACCTATATGATTTATTGCCCTTATGGCAAGCCCCAATCACTTTTTATCATATGGGTGCTAGAAGGCGGTGGCTGCGGGTCTACATGTCCTGGGAATGACGTTAAACTCTATCTGATGGTGAGGTTCCAGTTTTGGAGGTTTGGGGAATGTGGAGCACCCCTTCATCACCATTGCTCCCTGGTCCACTCTGACCCGGAGTGGTAGTACCTGTTAGGGTCCCATCTATGGGTTAAATAGAAAAATGTATTTTTAAAAAATTGTATTATCCATTAAGAATTGATTTATTTCAAAACTTTATTGGCATTAAATTACCCACTGAGGTTGATATGCCGTAAAACAAAACAAACCAAACCAAACCAAATTTAATTATTGGACGAACGTACCATAGATTCTAAAATGAGAACAGGATGAGGGGCGAATACATTTAATACAGGGATACAGTCAGCGTATTTTAAGGCCCGTTAACAAGGTTTCTTATGGCATATCACCTCAGTGGGTCATTTGATGCCGATAAAGTTTTGAAATAATTTCGAATCTTAACGGATACTCAATTTTTTTATAAATACATTTTTCTATTTAACCATATATGAGACCCTAACAAGTACTACCACTCCGGTTCAGAGTGGACCAGAGAGCAATAGTGATGAAGGTGTGCTCACATTCCCCAGACCTCCGGAACTGGAACTTTACAATCAGATAGATTTTAACCTTATTCCCAGGATATGAAGACGCTCAGCCACGGTTTTCTAGCACCCATATGATGAAAGGGGTTGGGGCTTGCCATAAGGGCAATAGGGTTGGGGAAATATAGGTGCTAGGGCTTGACATGATCAGCCGATTAATCTAGCCTAAGTAAAGGCCTAAGTGGAGTGTTGCATGTCATGGACTGCTCATCCACCAGGACGATGGGGGAATATGTTAATGTGAATTCATGAATAAATAGGGAGATGAAGAAACGTGAGTTTACCGTGAGGTAATGAGCTTGGTAGTTGGCCCAAATATAATAGATCAAGTGCTCCTTATATTAACCCTCAATCGTAGATTAGTTCTATATCCCTAAATCTAGTAATGTCCTGACTTTGACCTTAAACGGCATCTTGGGGTGATGCTACAATTCTGGAGTTCTGTGAATGCGGAGGACCCATTCAACGCCATTACTCTAATATCCACATTAAGCCGCGGTGGTAGTACCTGACAAGATACCAGCTATGGGTTAATTATATCATTAAAATGAGTTTGAAAAGATCGGTTTGAAAAATGAGTTTAAAAAGTTTGAATGCCCAACAAGATTGGTTTGTTTGGTTTGTTTTGTTTTACGGCATATCAACCTCAGTGGGTCATTTAATGGCGATAAAATTTTGAAATAAATCAATTCTTAATGGATAATACAATTTTTTTATAAATACATTTTTCTATTTAACCCATACATGGGACCCTAACAAGTACTACCACTCCGGGTCAGAGTGGACCAGGGAGCAATGGTGATGAAGGGGTGCTCCACATTCCCCAAACCTCCAAAACTGGAACCTCACCATCAGATAGAGTTTAACGTCATTCCCAGGACATGTAGACTCGCAGCCACCGCCTTCTAGCACCCATATGATAAAAAGGGGTTGGGGCTTGCCCTAAGGGCAATAGGGTTGGGAAAATCATATAGGTGCTAGGGCTTGACGTGACCAGCCGATTGATTAGAGGGGGCCTCACCGACCGCCCGTCTAGTCCAAGATAGGGCCAAAGTGGAGTATAATACCCAACAAGAATCAATAATACAAACTTATTCGTAATAAAATAAGCCAAGAGTTGACATGCATTAAAATTCAACCAACCAACCAACTGAAGCTTGTGGTTAACTCATAAGAAAGAGGAAACAAGATCGAATCTTACCTTAAGCCACTGGCAAATCTTTTGAACCATTAAATAAAACAGACTCAAAAAGAAAGTCTGTGTTTATTTCTGTCGCAATCCATTCATCAACACTGTCAACACCACGACTCAAGTTGGAAAGAGCGTGAAACGAACATAAATATTAGAGTTTCAATGATAAGTCATTATCAGCTAAAGACAATCAACTAACGGTCCCATGCATCAACTCACCCTCGCAATGATATAACAGCCGATTAAACAAAAGGAAAATAAACTAATACATGAAAAATAAGTCCAAAAGATTTACAGCATTGAGGGCAGAGATTATTGGTACGTGAGGTAAATTGGTAAGATAACTGGAGACTTCAATTATGAAGTATCATTAAGATGTTTTCAGTTTCAAGAGGCCATTAAAGCTGTCAGTGTTTAGTATCACCTAATACGTCATTAGCAAATCAACTATTTTGTCAGATCATTGTATTAAAGAGTTTTTATTATTTTCTGTTTAAATTGGTATTGGCCTGGGTACAGCGTAGGTAGGCCAAGACTGATTTAAACACGAACAATAAAACTAAAGAGATTTAAAAAAAAGATCTTAAAAGTATATTTGTTTATATTGTTGTTGGTTTTTTTTTCATGGACAGATGTAATTTACGAGGCCATTGTTTTCCGTTTTACTTTTAGTTAATCAGAACCGATCAGAAACAAAACCGGGAAAACCCCCGTGGTGTAATGGCTAACACGCTGGACTATCACATCGTAGAAAGCGAGTTCGAATCCTACTCACGCTATTAAATTCCTTTTGGAACCAATGCCCTTGAGAAATGTATGAACCTCCTTATGCATTTATCTATGGACTATATTGTGGCACTACTGTACTTCTACAAAGGTTGCTTTGGCATTAAATAACCCACGACGGTTAATGTGCCATTACACACAAAAAAGGTAATTACATTATTATTTGCATTAATCGTATATCCCTAAATGGATTGCATCTAACTTGCATCTCTAGAAAGGTATATATTTTTTAAAAGTTTTATATATATATATATATATATATAAACCACAGGTTCCTAGTTCGATACCGGTCCGGCCAACTCAGCGTATGAGTAGCACAGGGATCTTTCGGTAAAGTAAGGAACTGATGGTAGGTGTGGCGCTCCACCTCAGATGCTAAGAAACAATCTCCTTGGTCTAGCGCTATTGAAAAGGGGATAGACTCCCTCGCTGACTGGCTGATACCGACTTTAGGCCGCCCCGACGACTTTACTTTATATATATATATATATATATATTATATATATATATATATATGGAGAAAGGTAGACAAACACGGGATATTGTAGAAAATGGATCTTTATTGTAGGTAGGAATGTCGACGTTGTGACGTTTCGGTCTGTTATACCTTCTTCAGAACTTTGGATAGAGTTCTTGTTTCCATGTGGGCCATTTTCATACTGGTGAATCGGGAGGTTGTGAATAAGGGGAGGGGTGGTCAGTTGTTGGTGTTAGAAGAGGTTGGTAGTTGGTTTTCCTTAAACTAATAATTTTGAAATTTGACTAAGTAATTATCTAATTACGACGTGCAGTTTTCTCCGCAATCAGAACCATTCATAATATATTATAAAATTCTTGATAAAACCGGGCTAGTTAATTCCTATCCCTTTTTAAGTTTTCTTAAAATTGCTCTACAAGAATGTATTGAGCACTTCTTTGATATGTATTATTCCGACTCCTTAAACTCTCTAAATTTATCGTTTTTTTTTTGTTTTTTACTTTTGTTTTTATTTTTGGTTGTTTTCATTCAATATGTCTTTACCCTAAACTTCTAAAGACACAGACACATACACACGCACACCACACACACACACATATATATATATATATATATATATATATATATATATATATATATATATATATATATATATGTATGTGTGTGTGCGTGTATATATTATTATACATATTATTGTATTATCAATACTCGCCCACCCAACCCAAGCAATGAATCTTAGCCTTTTTAACTCACATACAGACACATACACACATAAACACACACTCATGTACGTGTATATATATATATATATATATATATATATATACGTACATGAGTGTATGTTTATGTATGTATGTGTCTGTATATATATATATATATATATATATATATATATATAATGGAATTTGATCATTTGCTTTTGAAGCATTGTTAAGTAAAGTATAGTATTATTTATATTTTTTAAAGGCAATTACAATGCGTATATCGCATAAAATTCGATAATTATTGAAAATAATCATGACAAGCAAACCCGGCGAATAACGTGCGCGACGTGGAACACCGTACATAAAGTGGAAACAGCTGTACGGTGTTCCACGTCACGCACGTTATTCGCCGGATTTGCCTGTCATGATTATTTTCAATAATTATCGAATTTTATACGATATACGCATTGAAATTGCCTTCAAAAAAAAAATAACATATATATATGTATGTGTGAGTGTATGTATATAAGTAAAAGTAAAGTCGTCGGTATCAGCCAATCAGCGCGGGAGTCTATCCCCTTTTCACTAGCGCTAGACAATAGAGATTATTTTAGCATCTGAGGTAGAGCGCCACACCTACCATCAGCTCCTTACTTTACCGCACAGACCCCTGTGCTACTCATACGCTGAGTTGGCGAGGGCCGGTATCGAACTAGGAACCTTGTGGCTTCTAGCCGAACGCTCTACCGAATGAACTATGTATATAATGCATGTCGAATTATTGTTAATTCTAAAATACGCTTATATTCTATCTGACTTCTTTATAATTTAAATTTTGTCGTTTATTCCATAAGAAATATGTGTGTGTGTGTGTGTATATAATGTATACGTATATAACGCAAGTCGAATTATTGTTAATTTTAAAATATGGTTATATTCTGTCTGCCTACTTTCTAATTTAAATTTTGTCATTTATTCCATTAGAAACAAATTATATACTTCCATCACCTCGTTTTCTTTTTGAAGTGACATTCTTGTTAATCACATTTTATTCTTTTCGTAACATAAAACAGATGCTTTTATTTAGAAAATAAAATCTTCACGTTTTTAACCTTTTTCCATTAAACCTACGAGAAAAGGCCTTAACCTTTCGATGGGAAAAGAATATTTTATAATCAGTCTTTTTACTAGAAATTCTATTTAGTTGACATTTAATTATGTAAAATGTTTATTGTGCTGTCAATTTAAGATAAGAGTGAACCATTTTCATTTTCTTTTTATGTCAGTATCATTCGTAAGATACTTCACGATCTTTCTTTTCCTGTGTTAATACCAAAACACAGCGAAACACACACAAAAAACGTACATAGACAAATATACAGACACACATATAAATAAATACACTTGCATACATAGATGTATACACACACAGTGACATAGATAAGCACACACACTCACACGCTCTTAGATGAATATATACACATACATTGATCAATACATACAAGCACATAGATAATTGCAAACACACTTAGATAAACACACATATAGATAAACACGCACATACAAAAATGCACATATATAGATAAATACACACACATATAGATAAATGCACACAAACTGATAAATACATATATGTAAATATGCACACACTGATGAATATACAAACATACACCTAAATGCACAGATATACACAAAAATATGCGCACACAAACATTCATGATAGTGTTACAATTTTAACTTTGGAAGCCATTGTCAATTTATATTCTAAAATTTGTCGAATTATTACCAGTATTCATACCTAACAGTATAAATGAAATGCAACCTTATTATAATAAATAAATAAATAAATGAATACGCACTTAACGTAACGGTTATTTCGTAGAAAATGGAATAGGTGGTACTATTCGCAGCGTTCCGTCCCGGCCTCCTGTCTTAAAAAAACGCTAGTCGGTGATAGCTAAAAAAAGAAACCCATCTATGAATGAAGTCTCTAGCGGAAGCGGTGCCTGCTGTATATGAAAAAATAATTTGTCGATTGAAAACGTATTTATCGAAAAATTATTTTTTTAGTGGTTTGAAGGCGTTAAAAGTAAGCCATATTTTTGAAAATATTGAAAAAAAAACAAAACAAAACAACCAAAAACAACAAAAAAAACAACAACCAGCGCCTACTGCGTTTTTCCCAAAAAAGTTAATGCGATATTTTACCACCATTTTTTTCGAAAATTTAATTTAAATATTTTAGTCTTTTAAAAATATGGCTTACTTTTAACGTCTTCAAACCACACAAAAAATAATTGTCGATAAAAACGCCTTCAATTGACAAATTATTTTTTCATATACACCAGGCACAGCTTCAGCTAGGGTCTTCATTCGTGTGTGGCTTTCTTTTTTGAGCTATCACTAGCGTTTTTTTAAGGCAGGAGGCCGGGACGGAACTCTGTGAATAGTACCGAATAGGCGACTCGAGTTCAAAACCTCGACGGGGCTATTTGCGTTTCAATTTGCACTAATGTCCTTGAGAAATGCAGGAATGTATATTTTCTCTCCCACAAAGCAGCAATTTGTTAATCGTGGAGTAGTTTTGTAACCAGTATAGGAGAAGCACAGCGCTTAATTCAAAACAATATATACTGCGCTTTAAAATTGACCTTCAGTCACATCCTGTCCGTGTGGTGGGTTTGGGTAGATACAAACTAATATTTAAAAAAAAAAAAGACTGGAGTGGTGGTAGCTTACTTTTTAGGTGAATATATTTATCTTATTTTTGAAAGAAAAATGTCCTGGGTATGTAATGAAATGGCACCTTGAGCTTTAAGGTGTGTCGACAACCACTTCATCACCAATCCTTCTACGTCTACTCTGAACTGGTAGTATATATTAAGTCCTTTCTAAATGCCAAATAGATGAAATATGAGTTTAAAAATGTGTTTTAAATTAATCAAGTTTGAAAAAAAAAAATACTTATTAAGAATGAATTAAACAAAACATCTTCGGCATAAAAATAACCCAATAAGTGTTGACAATCCGACCAACCACCATACTTCATAAACAACATGCAGAAATCTAACTCTTCGCTTAAGAAGCATGCCCCCTAAAAGAAAGATTTGACATTAAATAACCCACAACGGTTGATATGCCACAAAACCAACCCATCAATGATCTGTGAAGGAAAACAATTAACATATTAATTTTTAGGTGTGTAATTTGATTTAAAATATGACAAAATGTGCCGGTTTTTCACTTCCTAATATGATTTTAAAAAGCTTTCAACAAAACTCTCGCTTATTAAAAAGATGAAAGCAGATAATTAAAGATTCGAATTGGAAAAGTATAATAAAACATAGCAATTCATCTTTCATCTTGTTTATCCGTTTTGTTTTTGATTTAAAGCCCTTTATACATTAAAGCAATATCCAAATTAAATTTTGAAAAATGGCTACCTTTGATGATTTATTGTAGATAGACGACTCAGAAACCCACTAACTACAGTTATGATTTGGTCATAAAGGGCTTATCTTCAGCTCCCCGTTTTAAATTCATATCTTTACTCCTAAACTGCTCTCCCAACCAAGGATAGAGAGCCTATCTACCAGGATGGGGTTTGTTAAGAGACAAAGGTAACAATTGCACTGTGAAACGCTACATGGGGGGGAGGTACCCAGACTTCTTTTTATAAAACCTGTGATAATTATAAAATTAGTTTCATTATGGAAAAAAGTAATGGTGATTTTCAACAAGCAGGCAATAATTATATTACAACCTAAGGGGCCCCCGAACAAGATGTAACCTCACCCAAGATCTAAATCCGGTTCTGCTAGCGATCCGTTTTTTTCATTTCTTACCAGAGAATCAGTTCATAGTAAATACAAATAGCCTTAGTCGGGAAGCGAACGCGGGATCCTGCTTCCACCTGTAGTGCGTGAAGAACATTACGCCACTAGCTCATCCACATCATCAGCACTCATACACACACAAACATAGACACACACAAAACACTGACACAGACACACACACACACACACACACACACACACATATATATATATATATATATATATATATATATATATATATGAAAAAAGGATCAGATGGTCCTGTTAGTAAACAAAAAAACATGCTTAGAGGGCGAGCCAAATCTGGAATAATGCTTTTTTTTAAATTAAAAAAAGGAAATGAACAGACACAATGGCGTAAGCGCTCTCACACACACACACACACACACACACACAAATACACACCCCATCACACTCAGAATTTGGAAGACATGAGACAGAACAAATGAACAGCCACTAGCAACAATTTCAGTTCTAGTAATCTTCTGTAGAAGGGATTTTTATCCGGAAATATTAAGATTTGTGAATAAATCACAGTTAACAAACAACACCGCAGTTACCTTCTTTTTCTTTACACTTGCATGTGATAGCCTTCAAAACCAACCTTCAAACCAATATAAACACAATGCTTCAAGCAAATTACAAAACCCTTTTATATATATATATATATATATATATATATATATGTGTGTGTGTGTGTGTGTGTGTGTGTGTGTGTGTGTGTGTGAGAGAGAGAGAGAGAGAGAGAGAGAGAGAGAGAGAGAGAGAGAGAGATAAAACCGTAAACATTAGATGTGAAAACAGATAAAAAATTATGAGAAATAAACGAAGTTAAGTTACAAGTGAACAGAGATAAATTGTTAAAAACAGTAAAACTAATATAAGGAAAAATCTATAAGTAATAAATAGTAAATTGAAAGTAAATGGTAAAGCCTGTAAAAAGAAGTGATGAAAGCGAATGAATTGTAGAAAAGTAATATAGAAATCCTAGTATCGATGGTAGAAAAAGGAACGGAAGAACAAAAAGAGTGGAAAATCAAAGCAATTTTTTGAATAAGTATAAAGCAATTTGATTCAAATAATATACCCGTAAAACAAATGGTCTTGTAGTGCAAAGACTAATTCTGAAACAATTTACAACAAGCGATCACGTCAATTTCTGGATGAAAAAGAGAAAGAAAGTTGATAAATAAATAAACATTGAAACATCACGAACAAAAGAAATTTAGGCTGAACAAGTATAAAATAAAATAGAATAAATTACAAATATTTGTTCAAATACCTATTTAGAAGTAGATATTAAAGGAAAGTGGATACAAACAGTACCGAGTATCAAGTAATGATTGGTAGTAGATATTATATATATATATATGTGTGTGTGTGTGTGTGCGTGTGTGTATGTGTGCGTGTGTGTGCATGTGCGTGTGTATGTATATATATATATATATATATATATATATATGCGTATGTATATATGTATATGTATCTCAAACAATATATATATATGCATATGTATTTATATACATACAAATACACACACACACACACACACACACACATATATATATATATATATATATATATATATATATAGAGAGAGAGAGATAGATAGATACATTTATACAATGGAGGCGCGTGGGCTAGTGGTTAGAGTCGTGGGAAATGGACTCGTTGATTCTAGTTCAGTTGCTAGACGAAGCTGTTGGTATTTCACATAGCGCTAATACCCTTGGGAATGGTATGAATCCAATTATTCTCCCTCCAGCTATGGGGTAAATAGTAGGGCAGACTGGGCCCTTCAGCCTTGGGTAGGTACCCAGTCTAGGAGAGGGATAACTCTGAATTCAAAAATCCCTCCAGCTATGGGCTAAATAGTAGGGCAGACTGGACCCTTCAAGGTAACCAGTCTAGGAGAGGGATAACTCTGAATTCAAAATTTCTGAGGTCGGTCGTTGATTGGGTTTGTAGCAACCCTTGATGCACCAATTCTTTCCTATCGACTGTGCCAAAAAGTGTGGATGGTCCAACACAAGCCTGAGTGGGTGTTCATTGTGTGTGTGAACCATGATGCGTCGAAAATCGACGAGAGATACATTAGGAAACAAAGAATATAAATAAGTAAATTACAGAAATAATTCAAAACATATATACGTTTATTATTATGTATATACCTTTGTGTGTGTATTATATATATATATATATATATATATATATATATATATATATATATATGTGTATATATACATATATATATATATATATATATATGTGTATGTATATGTGTGTGTGAATGTGTGCGTGTATATATATATATATATATATATTATATATATACACTCACACACATATATATATATACACACACATATATATATTTATATATATATATACACCACACACACACACACACACACACGCACTCACACACACACACACACACACACACACACACATATATATATATATATATATATATATATATATATATATATACATATATCGAAATATGTTTGTTTTGCTTTTATTTTTTAATTAGTTTATTTATTATAATATTTTTTGATAAAATCTCCCCCAAAATAAGTTTGAAAGGGGAATTTTTGTATCTTTTCTTTGATGTACTTGGAAGTGAGGAGATAACAGATCTTTAATATTTGAAGAAATTTGTTCTTACGCTTGAAGAAATTAAAAGACAAACAAGACTAAAAACTCCTCACCATTCTTAAGAGAGTATACTTTCAGATTTTTTACTTCTTCAGACATATTTCTCCTTCGGGCGGACCGCATCAAATATGTACTGGGCATTCCAACTCAGAAACTACCTCCCCATTCTATTATTGAGCCGATTACCGAGTGAACTGATGTAGAGATGCACGGTGTAATGGTTAGAGTCGTTGGAAATGGAGACTTCGACACGAGTTCAAGTACAGCATGAAGCTGTTTGCATTTCACATAGCACTAATTCCCTAGGGAAAGGTGTGTATCCAATTGCTCTCCATCCAGCTAGAGGTAATTAGTATGACGGATTGGGCTCTGAATCCTTGGCTAGGTAACCTGTCTTGGAGAAGGAAAATTCAAATCTGTTAAACTCCCGTTAAAAATTGACCTTGTGTCACATCCTACTTTTGTGGATGGGTTGGTATATATATATATATATTATATATATAATTATATTATATATTATATTGAATTAAACAAAAGACACATCTCCTGTTTAACAATTTTATTTGATTTGTCATTTTTTTCAAATTTTCTGGCCAACCTTTTAATATTTGGTGGAATTCGTGGATTAGTCCTCCAAAGTACATGTCCTGAGTACTTTCGGCACTTCGAAGTGCCATCATCAGGGGTGATGTGTTCCAGTTTTTCAAATTATATTAATGGATGTGGAGGCTGGAAGGAGGAGAATTGATGGGAAAAGTGCTATAGGCATTTTGTTTAAAGATGGTTTATATTGTTTTATGTATAAAGCTTCTAGTATTTGGAGTTTTTGTTTATTCTTTCTTTGTTTAAAATTGTGTATTTTCCGTTAGGATATTTCGGTAATTAGAGTGGGGGCATGAATGTAATTTTATGTGTTGTGAAATGGAGCTATTATCTGTTAAATGGAGAGTTAGACGACCAGACAATATCGTTGAGGTAAAACCGATGTAGGTATTTTCATTTTCTGGGAGACTGCAATCTCCTAAGAGACATTTAAATCTGTATACCATATTGGTCTCATTAAGCCATTTGTCTGGAACTTATCTGTCCAAATACACACACACCACACACACACACACACACACACACATATATATATATATATATATATATATAAGGAAAATAATCCGAATAAATCAGAGAGTTTGTATGCATTTATTCAACACTCCACCCCGAGCAGAATATGACACAGTGTTCTTCTTTCTTAAGTGATAATCAGCTGAATTGAATTCAGAGTCATACTTTTCCTAGACCAGTTCCCAGAGCATAATTGATGAACACTACTATTTATCCATATTCGTTGGGGAGATAAGTGTGTATGTATTTATTCAACGCGTCTGCCAAGCTTAGAATGTGACACAATCTCGACTATGGGACATTGAGTGAGGATCGAACTCGTTATTCAGTAAATCTGCAAGGCTATTTTCCAACCGATACACCACGATGGGATGCATATGAAAAAGAATGTCAATATTTTCCTGAACTCCCACTTGACCGAATTGACAAAATGATTTTTTAACGCGGGGAGCAGAGCACAAACCGAAGCTCATGCCGTGGCCATTGCAAAAAGTGCATGATCTCCTCTGAGTACCTCTTTTGAGGCGACTCGGGCACTGGGCAATAAACCTAACTCTGCCTCTTTTAAACAAGTGGAGCGACAGCTGCTGCCTAAGGGAATGTCTCTAGGGATCACGTGATTTATTTTACTCACCGCTCAAGAACCCGAAGCTCCTGGACACTGTGCACGAAGCCAGGTAAGAATATTTTCAAAGAGAACAATGTATGTGTTTCCCAAAGGTTTATCAGTGGGATACGAAACGCAAACAGTCTCGTCCAGAATTTGAACTCAGGTGCTGATTCCCTTTCTTAAAAACCTGTCTCCTAATCAAAGATTGAATAGATTGAGTATTTGGTTTGTTTGTTTTGTTTTGTTTTACGGCATATAAACCTCAGTGGGTCATTTAATGCCGATAAAGTTTTGAAATAAATAAATTCTTAATGGATAATACAATTTTTTTAAATAAATACATTTTTCTATTTAACCCATAGATGGGACCCTAACAGGTACTATCACTCCGAGTCAGAGTGGACCAGGGAGCAATGGTGATGAAGGGGAGATCCACATTCCCAAAACCTCCAAAACTGGAACCTCACCATCAGATAGATTTTAACGTCATTCCCAAGACATGTAGACCCGCAGTCACCGCCTTCTAGCACCCATATGATAAACAGGGGTTGGGGCTTGCAATAAGGGCAATAGGGTTGGGAAAATCATATAGGTGCTAAGGCTTGACGTGACCAGCCGATTGATCGGAGGGGGCCTCTCCGACCGCCCGTCTAGCCCAAGATAGGACCAAAGTGGAGTATTGCATGTCATGAACTGCTCATCCATCTGGGCTCTATCCTTAAGCATCACGGGTCGCCACCCACGGCCAACAGCTGGCCTCATTGGGGGAGTCTTACCCCTCTGCAGAGGTGCAGTCGGTGCATTCTAACGCCCCAGTCGACAGGGCGGGGTAGATTGAGTAGTTTTAACTGAATGAGACACACTTGAACGTGAAAAATATTATAGGACGAAGACAGACAGATAAATAGAGACAATGATGTTTGCCAAGTCGTAATAATATGAAAACCCACCAAAGACGCAAATGATCGGTTTAGACGGGAAGTAAATGTATCAATGAGCGGTCTTTTCGTAAAATTTGAATCTGGGTAGACACTGCCTCGGGAATTACCCCAAACAGAGACCCAACGCCGTAAGCAATTCTCTTACTGACTGGAAGAGGATTGGATTTAATTAAATGGTTTTGCAATGATCAGGTACAAATTAGTATGTCTACAATATGTCGTTAGAATTCAACTTGATTATGTGGATTTGTCCCGGCATAAGTCCACAAATAACGGGTTTGTATCAGGTGCAAGAGTACGTAGAGAAACAAGATCTCGAATATTATGAAAAGGCAAGAGGTATAGTATCATCTGCGTTATTCGTACTATTGTCCTTATCTTCATTGTTATCTGTACAACGTTTTGGTCGATATGCCCTCCGGCCTTCTTCAGGTATTTCTTGTCGGACTCGGGAACCTTCTCGGACTCGGGAACCTTCTTATCGGCCGAAACGTTGTACAAATAACAATGAAGATGAGGACAATAGTCCGAATAACGCAGCTAATACTAATCATCAAGCCTCATCTCAAACATTCAGAGAAATAACAATAGGTATAATGTTGTTTGACAACATAACGTTTCAATTGTTTACGTTACATTATAATTTCTACTCCCAGGATTTCTCTTGTGTTATTGATTATCAATTAAATGACCTACCTCTGAAATTAGTAAATCAGTACATATTCTTCGGTAGCAATATCTCATTTACGGAAATCAATTTCAACTGAAGCAGTGTTAAATTACTGACTACTATTGATAGATTATAGACCATGATAATACGATCTCCTGATAAAATAAAAGCGGAAATCCTTCCAAGATGTAGTTGTATAAGTACTACTGTATGGTATACCACATTGACTTCCACGAAATAACTAGGGTAAAAGTTAGATGGTAACTACACAAGGAGCTTTTCCATAGAAACTTTGTAAAAAAAATCTTATGATTAAGATATCCTCATGAAATTGTCACTAACAGGTGAATATAAATATAGATATGTGTGTGTTTGTGTGTGTGTGTTTGTGTGTGTATATATATATATATATATATATATATATATATATATATATATATATGAGATTAAGCAAATAAACAATGTGTTTATTTGATATGGCTTTTAGCCGACAATTTTTGGAGGATATGCGCTTAATTGAAGTCATACCTAATTTTGAAAATTAATTAGTTAATACTTTGCTATATATATGAGGATAGTGAGCTCAATATCATTGATAGTGCATGTATATTCAAGTTGGGGTAGCGAATACATCAAGCCAACGGTGCTTTGTAACTCACAGTTTCTTGCCTAAGGGATTTTCAAACCAACTTTTAGTTGAATCTGTGTGTCTGTGTGTGTAAGAATGTGGTTATTAATGTGTAAAACTGAGGCAGTCTGGACTTTATCGCAAGTTATATACGAGATGAAAACTGATGCGTCACAGACCAACATGTCAGATTACGGTATATAAATATTAATATGTAACATATTACCGTCTGAGTCCTGCAGTTATCTCTTTCTGTGGGATGGAATAAATGCTCCGATGAAAACAGGTAGCGGCACTAAGTCAATTTTAAGTGGAGTACAGCTGGTTTGGAATCACAGTTTTTTTCTTTCGGTTCGTTATCAATGCTAAAATATCTAGACTGCCCTATTTGTTCAAAGCTAGAAAATCGAGACATGTATCATTAAATTTTCCAATGGCATTAGCACGAAGTGACGTGCAAAGACCACGTATAAGATTCAATCTCGCGTCACCGATTGAATTACCTATAAGGTGATAACCGTTAAACAAACGTAGATACTACACGTTATAAAAGACTATTGCTTTTTATGATAAATGTTTACTTCCTTTAATTATAATTTCCACAATAAATGTTTACTTCCTTTAATTATAATTTTAATGTTTACTTCCTTTAATTATAATTTCCCACAATAAATGTTTACTTCCTTTAATTATAATTTCCCACAATAAATGTTTACTTCCTTTAATTATAATTTCCCAATAAATGTTTACTTCCTTTAATTATAATTTCGGTCCCCCCACACACATTTTTTTGTCTCTCTCTCTCTCTCTCTCTCTCTCTCTCTCTCTCTCTCTCTCTCTCTCTCTCTCTCTCTCTCTCTGTGTGTGTGCGTGTATCTGTGTTTGCATATGTTCGTGTGTGTTTAAGAGAAAGACAGGGATGATTTGAGATGAAGCCACTCCCTATATTATTCCCGGATATTTATATCGCATAGGATTTTCCAGTTTGGGTGAATATATCCAATATTCAATAATGCCCTCAATGATTTTTTTACTACAGAGGAAGAAAGGACACCTTAGAAATCAAAAAAAGGCTTCCGGCTATTTTATTTGATTTTTCCCAGGCTAAGAGAGCTTTGTTAAATTAAGCCAATGCCATTGTTATAACTGTTCATAGGCTTCACTAGAGATGTTTTATGACTTCCTTTGTTTATGCTCTACCCAGTTCGCCTTTCAACACCTTTATTGAATTTTTCGATGCAATAGCAACGACTTTCTTTTATATAAGTTTTCTTTTTTTTATTTATACACTAAAATCAATGGTTTGGATTTCAATGCATCAATATTATGTTTGTGCATTTTCTTATGCAGCGCTTGATCTTATTTGTCTACTATAGCGTTTCTAAGTAACTGATTTCCACTGAGTAAAACGCTTGACACTGATTAGAATTCATAAGTTATTTCTCTGGGGTGAGATTGTGACACGCTGAATGGACCTTTTAATCTATTGATTGTGAATATAGAATTTATAAAGGAAGCCATAATACGTGATAGCTGAAAGAGTACAGTAGTCATGAATATAGAGTATCTTACAAATGCAGGTTATCCTAATATTACGCAAGGAATTTTTTCTTAGAAATGTTATGATTTTTATGGTCATCCTTAGGTTTCAAGCAAGAGCACTTTCCAGCGGATATCCCTTGTGTTATATTCTTTTCTTTCTACTCGTGTTTTGTGTTTGATTATGTTGTCCTCTGTGTTAGTATATCACGAATATACTAATCGTAATATTGATCCTCTCTATCACCTAAACGTGAGCAAAAACATGTTAAGAAACAACTGCACAAACTGGTAAGAAAACGTACAATAAACGCAATAACTGAATGCTAGGCATAAAATAAACCTAACTTGATTGACATGTAATGTTTATCGTCGAATAAAATGGACACGGAAAACTGAGTTCAAATCCAGGACGCGGTTGTTTGCAATTCACTTAACGCTAATACCGTTAGCAAAGGTATTAATCCAACTATTCATATCGCCTCAGCGATGGGGAGATTGATGGACAGACTGGGCTCTTTTAATTTTGGCATGCCAACCTATCTAATAGAAGGAAAACTCTGAATTCATCCTTTTAAACTCGGCTAAAGAATTGACCTTGTGACGCCTTCTGCTCGTGCGGCTGGGGTTAGTAAATACATATATATTTCATTGATGTGCCGTTTGTTGGATTATATTGGGTATATAGGGCGTGCAACAATCCACCACGTAAATTTATAGACTAAGCGAGTTCACGTGGTCTAAACTCCATCCTATCAACATCCCGAATGTGTGGTTAGTTAATTATTTAATCACTGATATTGACAGCCGTTCATTTGCACTTTATTCGGCATTGAGGAACGGATCTGCAACATTGAGGAACACCAAGGAACAGCCAAAGGATCATACCCAACATTAAGGGACACCAATGAGCAACCAAAGGTTTCTTCACTAAGGATCACGCTCTGTTTATCACAATGGATCTCCGCTGGACAGTGCTCTTGCTTGAAGCCTAAGGATGGCCACAAAAACCGTAACACCGTTAAAATCAATCAATCAAACTATCTATCAAAAACAGTGGTGATGTTAAAATCAACGTTGCTTCCATAAATCCCTAATTCGATGAGCAAAGAATAAGATGTGCATACCTGAGAAGATGTGTGCATTTAGTCATCATCGTGTGGGTGGAAGTGGGTTTGTCTTGTCGCAATAACAGTTGCACAATTGGGAGGAGCTGTTTCCTTTCCTTTTGCAGAGAGAACTGATTACCATCATATATTGGAGGAACAGTCTTCTAGAACAAAAAAACACGTTCATACTCGATTCTAAGTGTTTCTTTATTTATGTCGTTAACTCTTTTTGTGCCAAGTATTTAGGAAACTGTCAGTCTCATCTCCAGATTAAAATCCAGCTAATACGAAATGCTACGGCTTTTTCTTTCAAACGTTATTCCCCGGAGATCAATATTCAAGTGAATTACTTTAGAAATCTTATTCATACGAGAAGCTGGCGTCCCTGCACACCTGTAAAGACGGGACAAAAATGTACGTAAATTGCATTTGCCATGGAGATTTGGTTTACAGATAATTAAGCAGCGTTAAACCCACAGAAGTAGAATCACGGTGACTCGCAGGATGATTAAATAGTAAGCGTTTGCCTTAATCTGAACATATTATGAAGTGGGTAGAGATGAAGTGACAACCGGCTTTCTTAAATAAGTTCGGGCTTCAATTTGAAGGAAATTGCAGTTATTTTAGGGTGTAACTGTTTGGAAACAAGTCAGGATTGATTTTAAGAGAGAAGGTTTCGATTTTTGAAACGCATTTTCTGGAAACACTCCCACTCTTCTTGTAAAATAAAAAAAAAATCTCTCTATGGCCATACACAAGTGTAGGGATATTGAATTTTTATACGTTCTGTCTTATCAATATTCTGATTATATATTCAGTACGTGCACCTAAAGAAAAACAATATACAGGATGGTAAGAAAGTCTTGTGTCCTGGCTAAGACGTTAAAAAGGAATCTAGTGGTGAAGTCCCAATTCTGAAGCTCAGCGGAATGTTGACTCTCCCGTCATCGCTATTACTCCCAGGCCCACTCTCTTCCGGAGTGGCAGTGCACATTAGAGTCCTATGTAAGGGATAAATGAATAAAAATGGGTTATAGAAATTTGTTTAAAATTTGAGTTCATAAAAAAAATTGAATACCCTATAAGAATGAATAAAATAAATAATAATGTAAATTTCTATATAGGAAGAACAATCAGACCCCTCAACATTAGAATTAAAGAACATATCCACACACGTACATCCTCATTCCATAAACATTTAATCAAATGCAAAAATAAGGACAATAATTTCTCCATTAAAATGGAGACAATAATACGCAACGTTGGTAATCTCAGAATTAGAGAAAGTTTATTAATAGCTAAGCTACACCCTCGCATAAACAGTAGGTTAGAATTAAACACTGAATATATAATTAGTTAACATACTCAATCCATAAATACAAACATATATATATATATAGAGGGAAAAAAATTAAATAAATAAATAAATAAAGGAATGAAATTGAAATTGATTGAACAACAGATATCACGGCTATTCCGCGTGGTGTTATAACAACCCACAAGACGCGTGTTTATAACGTCAAAAAAAAAAGCAACAAAAAAAAAACACACACACACACACACAAGACCGCGTCCATTTAAAAACAGTCTCTGAAGATGAAGTTTCTTCGAAATTGATTAGACATTGAACATTATTTTATCATTTTATACGTTTTATACGTTGTAATTGCCTTCTAAATAAATAATAGTATACTTAACAATGCTTCAAACAAATTATTAAATATTAATGTTATACATAAGTTATGTAATAATTTTATCTCTAAAAATCTGTAAAAAACAAAATATTTCCTTGAGTTTCTGCTTTTTTATCTCCACAAAATAGATATAGTTTGTGATTAATTATAACTAAAGAATGTTCAAAACCATGGTTAGTGCATGTTTATATCTAATTGCTGGTAGCGGAGACATAAAGTCAACGGCGTTTGGTAAACGTCAGTTTCTTGCCTGTACAATTTTCAAACCAAGTGTATTATGTGTGTTCATATTTTCACTTATATGCTGTTCTGCGGTGCATCAAGGGAAGGGTAGTTAAGTTTAAGAGCATGAGAGGATAGATTGTTTAGTTTTTGGGTCATGATGAGAGAGCTGTTTTATTTAGGGTGGCATTCTGGGAAAATTAAATGAGGCAATGAGAAAAAAATTCTGCATGGAAAATCAAATTCATATTTCACTATTTCAACAACAAATTGTCAATCAAATTTTCTAAACGTATGTCTGTTTATCTATGTCTGTACATGTCTGCCTGCTAGACACCGTGTCAGTCTGTCTCTCAGTATGTCTGCAACACAAACACGCACACAAACACACACACACAAGCACGCATACACACACAAGCACGCACACACATACTCGTTCCCTCCCCCTCTATCTCTCTCTCTCTCTCTCTCTCTCTATATATATATATATATATATATATATATATATATATATATAATATGAAATCGATTACATTTGTCATTCCATGGGTCTAAAACTGAACATATAGCGAAATAAAGTAGCCGTTTCAATTAATTGGCACAAGGCTATATATAATATATATATATATATATATATATATATATATATATATAATCTGGAGAAAACAGCTAGTGTAATGGTTAGAATCCCCGCCTATCAGCCTGACAGTCAGGGTTCGAATCACACACAGAGCAGTCTTCCTGTCTATAACTCTGCTGATGAGGTATGGTAGGCCGAAATGTACATACAGAGACTGACATTTTCTCGATTTGTTTAGCCTTGCATTTGGACGGATGTGCCCGCCTGGTTCATTAATTATCAATTGATTAATTTGCAAAATTAGGCATGACTTCAGTTGGGCACATGTTCTCCCCAAAATTGTCGGCTAAGGCCATATCAAACACATTGTTTGTTTGTTTGTTTACTTCTCATATATATATATATATATATATATATATATATATATGTGTGTGTGTGTGTGTGTGTGTGTGTGTGTGTGTGTGTGTAATGCTTATATATTTTGAATTCATTTTATTAATTATCTGTTTATATACATGTAAAAAAAACTGCATTTGATCAAACGTATGTTTACAAAGTCGGTTTTGTTTGTTTGTTTTCTTTTTCTAAACATTTGAATTTTCTTAAAGGAAGTTCATGAGATTGTATCACATCCGGAACTTTCTGAATTCATAAAATGTAACGCTTTTGATCTAATCGTCACCATAGTTTATCTTACCACACACGTGTCACCTCCTCAAAAGACGTAACTTTGTGCACATTTCATCAATTACTTTTCTTCCAGTCTGGAATTTATCTATTTCTATCAGAGATTGTTAAGACGCAATAACTCTGCATTGGCGACGTCCTAGTCTGGCCAGTTTCTTTTCACAAAGGAGTAGAAAGAGATTTCTCGGGTCCTTCTACTAACTGAAACATTTCTTAAGACTGTTTTAAATATTACGTACTGTTTATTTGCCTCTTATTCCACCTATGAGCGCTGGACACAAGGTCTTGTTTTAACGTGGGCCCACCCATAAGCTGGAATTCATGGGTGGTAAGCACAAAAATTGCGTCGATCCCGTTGGCATTCTCCCTCAAGGGGTGCGCCTCAGGCACTTGGAGATTATCCCAGCCCTGCCCCTTTAAATCAAGGAGGCAGGTATTGCCTGGGGGGATAGCCCCCTGGGATCGACTGTTAATTTAACACACCGGTTCAGTGGCCGAAGCAAACCGGACCCCCACACCGAAGGACGGGTTTTAGATGTTATGTACTGTGTCTTCTTAAAAGTAGGATTCTTGAGGCCTATGCTACACATAAATTATGAAAAATATATACACACTTAGATATCTTTATTCAACAGCATACTTTGGGCACAAAAAATTATTCCTTTGAGGAAGCGTGCCTGTGTAATGGTTATTCTCGTAGAGAATAGATAAAGCAACACAAATTCAAATCCTTGACGAGGCTGTTTGCATTTTACATCTAATATCATTTGGGAAGATATGAATCCACTATAGGTACATGGGGCAGAGTGATCTATATAACCTTGTTACGGCAACCTGTCTAAAAGGAAAACTCTGCATGCTATGACCTTTAGGCAGCCCTTTTGCAATCTCGTTTCATAAGGACATTTTTTTTCATTTACACCGTCAAAACCCGGTTGTTTGTTAGGGGTTAGGGTTATGGGTTAGGGTTAGGGGTTAGCGTTTGGGGTTAGTTTTATAATTTAAAAAAATCTCTAAAAATCGTATGTTAACTAACAACCAGATTTTGACGGTGTAAATGAAAAAATGTCCTTATGAAACGAGATCGCAAAAGGGGTGCCTAAACGTCATATGATCCAAAACTCTTAAACCAAACTTGTTAAACTCCGCTTAAGAAATTGACCATGTGTCATATCATACTCGTTTGGAGGTGTTGGTAAAATATATACAGGACATTTTGTGATTCTTGTCTTCATGGAGTAAATTAGTGACACTCCTCTTCTTTCATGTTAGATGCGATTTTACATTGCTCTAAATTGTAGATTATCAACTGCCACACCACAAACATTTGATACACTATTCTACAATAATCGGCAGTTATTTTAAATCAAATGTTTTGTCTTCTCCTTTCAGTTCAATATCATTGTTTTTCTTTTATTCTGAAAGTTGTTATTTACCCAACTCCGCTGTTATGAGCAGGGTGGAGCACAAAGTCAATTCTTGCGTACAACTCGTTTGAATTTAGTATTTTCGTTCTCCGCGACTGTCTGTCTACCAAGGGTAAAGTGTTAAGGCTGTCCTAATAGTTACCCATAGCTGACAGAAAGCAGATTAGAATAATGTCCTTCACAAGGACATTAGCAAAGAGTGAAAAGCAAAAAAAAAAGAAGGAAAACTCGCCTACTATGATAACCATTACGCTAAGATTACCTCTAAAAGTAATACCACACATTTTGTAATTTCCATTTTCTATACTTAAATGCATTAATAGAAAGGTGCTGAGAGGAAGTGACTGCGGAGGATTGGTTTGGTTTGTTTTGTTTTACGGCATATCAACCTCGGTGGGTCATTTAATGCCGACAAAGTTGTGAAATAAATTTATTCTTAATGCATAATACAATTTTGTTTATATACTCATGTTTTTCCATTCAACCCATAGATGGGACCCTAACAGGTACTACCACTTCGGGTCAGAGTGGACCTGGGAGCAATGGTAATGAAGAGGTGCTCCACATTCCCCAAACCTCCAAAACTGGAACCTCACCATCACATAAAGTTTAACGTCATTCCCAGGACATGATGACCCTCAGTCACATCCTTCTAGCACCCATATGATTAAAAAGGGGCTGGGACTTGCCATAAGGGCAATAGGGTTGGGAAAATTATATAGGTGCTAGGGCTTGACGTGACCAGCCGATTGATCGAAGGAGGCCTCTCCGAGACTGCGGAGGAGCACTCAAAGTAGTATTGACTATGGAATAGAACCCCTGTAGTTTTAAATCAGTTTTTTCCCCTACACCGCTTGTCATACCAAATTTAAACCTTTAAAACTTCTAAAACACGTAGTCTAACAGGTTACAAGCCCATTGAACACTCCTATGTAAACCTTTAAAACTTCTAAAAACACGTAGTCTAGCAAGTTATAAGCTCATTTAACACTCCTATCTAAACATTTAAAACTTCTAAAACACGTAGTCTAACAGGTTACAAGCCCATTGAACACTCCTATCTAAACCTTTAAAACTTCTAAAACACGTAGTCTAACAAGTTACAAGCCCATTGAACACTCCTATCTAAACCTTTAAAACTTCTAAAACACGTAGTCTAACAGGTTACAAGCTCATTTAACACTCCTATCTAAACATTTAAAAACTTCTAAAACACGTAATCTATCAAGTTACAAGCCCATTTAACACTCCTATCTAAACCTTTAAAACTTCTAAAACACGCAGTCTAACAAGTTACAAGCTCATTTAACACTCCTATCTAAACCTTTAAAACTTCTAAAACACGTAGTCTAACAAGTTACAAGCCCATTGAACACTCCTATCTAAACCTTTAAAACTTCTAAAACACGCAGTCTAACAAGTTACAAGCCCATTTAACACTCCTATCTAAACCTTTAAAACTTCTAAAACACGCAGTCTAACAAGTTACAAGCCCATTGAACACTCCTATCTAAACCTTTAAAACTTCTAAAACACGTAGTCTAACAAGTTACAAGCTCATTTAACACTCCTATCCCAACAAAAAAATCTCCCTTTCATGGCTACTGATCAGGATCGAGATTAGGATGAAACAGGAAGAGCTATTCCACTATTAGCACATGGTTGCTACGCGACTACGCCACTACCCGCTTACCCCTCTCTTAACATGAATTTTAACACAATTTTTAGGACAGAATCCTGAGACTTATAATTTCTAACCAAAATTCACTAATTTTCAAGACTTTGATTTCTAAGAAAGATATCTTAAAAAGAAAAATATTTTAAGCTCAACCGGACCATTTGTTTGATTTTATAGAATATCAAATGAAAATTGAGGTGAAACTTCAAATAACTACACATCTTATTGTCAAAGTTGCTTCGAATCACTCAACAACAATATAGGCAACCAAATACTTCGAACAAAATAGCATTATGTGAGTAAAAATAGTGAAGGGAAATTGGTTGGATTCGTACCTTTCCGAATGGTATTTGCGCAATGAGAAATGCAAACAGTTCGACACCATGATTTGAAATCCACTCACCGTGCTCATAGTATTCTTTCACACTATTATTCACTGAAGCTTGCTAAACATTGACGAAAGATAAAGCATTGTATGTGAGCACCGTTGGGTGGTGGGTAATGAACAGTAACTATTGTGAGTGACAATATACATTTATAGAGCTATCAAAATCCGAGATGAAGTGTGTCTGGTTGAACTCAGCTGCGTAAAAGAAACTGCGCAATAGAACATTCTCCTAACTGACGATATCATCATCGGTTTTGAAAGTTAGAGAAACGCCTCTATTGGCGAATACTTTCAGAAATCGTCATATGGTGATAATACATAAACCAATGTTCGTATTCATGTGGAACAATAGTGTTTTGGTGAAAAGTTTTCTGTGTCCTACTGTGATGTTACGGTTCCTGTGTCGCTGTTGTTTCCAGTAAACTAATTAGGAACCATTACGTCTTAAGCAAACTTTGTATTTCGATGTATTTCGATGTCATCTTAAATGATCTGCAGCTTTCTGCAAATACACCTGCTCAATCCGAATCTCAGCAGCAAATCCAAGAAATAGTATCAAGTGGCATTCGTCTCAAATACCTCGGTACCAATATATCATCTACTGAAAGGAATGTTAGCATATATATATATATATATATATATTATATATATATATATATATATATAATATATATATATTTATTTACCAACCGCTCCGCTCGAGCAGGATGTGACAAGGTTAATTTCTTAAGCGGAGTTCAACAGAATTGAATTCAGAGTTTTCCTTCTCTTAGACCGGTTGCCTAACCAAGTTTAAAGAGCCCTCTCTGCCCTACTATTTATCCATAGCTGGAGGGAGAGTAGGATGCATACCTTTCCCAAGGGTATTAGCACAAAGTGAATTCATATATATATATTATATATATAATATATATATATATATATATATATATATGCATGTGTGTGTGTATGATCCATTCTCTTCACGACAAACTGTCCAGTCGCTTCCGCCACTGGATTGTAAAGAGATTGAATAACGGTGTGATCCGAGGGGGTCATCCCCTCATGCAAACATGCCCACTTGATTTAAAGGGGCAGGACTGAGTTTATTGCCTGAGGCGCCACCCTTAAGGGGGAATGCCGACGGTATCCACGAATCATTTATGCCTGCCATCCCATGAGCTGTGGTTCGTGGTCGGTCCCACATTAATAGGACCTTGTGCCAGAAAAGCATACGTAGGATGTGCGGTAAATACTATAATATATATATATATATATATATATATATATATATATATATATATATATAGCAGATAAATCTAAATATATATAGCAGATAAATCCAATATATATATATATATATATATATATATATATATATATATAATTATTCTAGTTAAGTATAAAAAATAGAATCTATTAAAACGATTATAGATACTCAATATGATAAAAATAATTTAATGCGAGAAAAACATACATACCTAATTAAAAGAATTATACGACTAATTGCGAGAAAATTAATTATTTTTATAAAATGCCACGTTTAATTTTTGACAGTATATAAAACGCTGAATGAGGAGTTGGCTTGAATTTTACATCTTGAGTCATTTTGTGTCCTGACTAAAAGAAGCCCAACAAAACCCCTTAGAAGAAGCAGTTAAAAGAACCAAACTAGACAACAAGATGACGTCCAGAGCAAAAAAGCTAGACAAGATAGCAAGAAGCAAGTAACATCCCCTAACTAAGTAAGTCTCTAATATCCGTCTCCGTTTCGAAGGGGTCGAGCCATTTGTTGTTTGGGGGTGTTATCTGGGGTACCGGATAATAGACAGACAGATGGACAAATTCACACCGGAGTACTCATTGAAGAACATCCCATACCCGACACCACATGCATTCTCCTTATCACTCATGAATAAAATAGAATTCATAAAAAGAATTAGATGGAAAACTCTCTTCTACATGGAACCCCCTAAAGGAACAAGCAAAACCGGGAAAGAAAATTACAACCTCAAATCCTAGAGAACATCCCCAAGCAACAAATGGCTCGACCCCTCGAAGCAGACATTATAAAACTAATAAGGAAAACCAGATTCAAAAAGCACCACGACCAATTCCAAGCAAAAATAAGGAAGGACATTAAAAACATTAGGAAATTTAACTATATCTGGGTAAAAGCAGATAAATCAAAAAACATATAAAAGACTAGCCCCTCACAATACTACCATATTTTAAACAACAAAATCACAGACACCTACAGCGTAGACAACTCGGAGACGGAAACCCAGATTACCAACGACACTGCTAGATTCGCCAATAAATTAGAGATAGAGGAGAAAATAGGAAAAATCAACCTGAAAAACCCATATATACTATTAAAAGACCACAAGGCAAATTTAATAAACAAACACCAAGCAAGATTAACCAACCCCACAAAAATAGAATTAGGGAAAATATCTAAGCTAATAATTCAAAAGATCATAACGGAAGTACAAGGAAAAGCCTACCAAACCTTATGGAAAAACTCCTTCGAAGTCATCGAATGGTTCAAAAACATCAAACAAAAAAGCAAAGCCACATTCATCGAATTTGACATAGTCGAATTCTACCCATCAATATCTAAAGAAATATTAACTGACAGCCTAAAATAACGCTAGAAAATACACAGAAATCACCGAAAAACAAACAGAGATAATTTTGGCATGTAGAAAAACCATACTGAAGAATAACAACTCCACGTGGATAAAAAGCGGAATATAAAATTTCGATGTCTCAATGGGTGCCTATGATTCATCACAAATATCAGACCTAGTAAGACTATTCATCCTACACACGATTAGCAGAATAATAGATAGTAAAGTAGTAGGCCTATACCGGGACGACGGAATCCTATATATCCCGGATATTCTGGAGACTAAAGGAAAAGGTACTAAACCCACAAATTTCTAAAAAAATCAGCAACACCGAGAAGTTGGAGTGGAATGTGCAACCTATGTCTGGAAGAAAAAATACAAATTATAAAATTCAAAGATAGAGACAAACTTCTAAACCAACAAGAAGAAATAGTAACGAGATGCAGACGCAAAAACAAATTTAAAATATGAGAATAATAAGATAAACATACACTTGGATGTACCACTAGGATCCATCTCGATAGAATAAAGAAAAAAGGTGAAAATAAATACAAAAATGTAAGTAAAATTATGATTATACTTTTACATAAATGAAGTCCCACAAAATAGATGAAAAAATAAATAATAATAAAAAAGAGACACTTAAAACCTTTAAAAACCGAAGCAATGTAAATAAGGATATTACATAAGGATACAAATAAAATAATAAAATAATAAATTGAAATAAAAAGATGTAAAGGTGGAAATCGAAGTAATAGAATAAAAATAGGCACATAAAAATATAAGATAAGATTAACTAAGTATGGAAGAACAGGCTTTAATGTTTAAACATAAAACACTAAGATACGCAAATAAAATGTATGCAGATTAAAGGTTTGAAACAATTTAGAAGACTGATAATAAACAAATAGATTTAAGCGCTAATAGAGTAAACTCAGATACCCCCACCCACTGAGAGGAAATGCATACTTTGCCTGTAACCCACTTGACCTACTTAGAGAGGAAGGGCATCAAAGTCAAAATAGGGCAGACTAAAAGAGTAGAACTCTGTGGGTCATTCAAATCCAACTAAGGAATTAACCACCAGACAGACAGACAAAGGGCACCGCCAACCACAAAATAAATTCCACCAATCCAAAATACACTCGAAAAGGAAAAATACAATAAGATCACCCCTGGAAGCGGGGTGAAATGTATGTATATAAAATGAATTTGGCCATGTGCCTGTCTAAATAAAAGATATACGTGGTCTGAAGAAGCTCGTGGGCCCTAGATACACACGAGTGGAAATGGTCCATAACCACGATACCCATGGTATTTAAGGCCTTTTCATTCACAAATAACTTTGCTCTGTTGACAATAATTAAACATTGAGCTCTCATACGGAACCTGAACTCTACAACAAACTACTAGTAGAGAATAGAACCAGCCGAGAATCACCTTGTACCAATAAACTTGGTACCACACCAAAGAATATATATATATATATATATATATATATATATATATATATATATATATATATATATATATACGGAGACGTAGAAATACCTGTGTTGGTATCTAGACGCGTAGCAACAACTCTTGATGTATCCTTGTCTTTCAAACTTGTCGAATTTGTTCGTCGCACTGTCTCTCTGACTCTGATTACCAAGAAGTGGAGCTAGTTCTGTGCACACTATATTCTCTAAAAATATCCTCTTCAGAACAGATATATTCTGATTTAACTCTTTTAGAAAAAAATAAACCAAACCAAACCAAACCAAACCAAAAAACAAACAAACAAACAAAGACATATATATATATATATATATATATATATATATATATATATATATACCATTCTGGAATTAGGTCGACCCCGTCAGCAAATTAAAAATATCCATGCCAAATCCACGTCCACAGTCCTGAAATATTGAATTTGCAAATTTTAATTACTTTCATCGTTTTCGCCGAAATATATATATATGTTTGTGTGTTTACCATTATCTTTGTATATTCCGTAAATAACTATGTACACATACACATATATATTTATATAGAGATATATATAGATAGATATTGATAGATAGATATTGATATATGTATAGACATATATATGCGTGTGCGTGCATGTGTGGGTGTGTATTCTGATGTCTTTTGTATATACAAGAGCATCCATTGTTGTGTCAATTCACTTATCCATTACATTTATCAAAAAAAAAATTCCTTCCGCTTAATGCGTACACAGTCTTCTTCTCTGGCAATCCCGTTCGTGAATGATCTTTTCAAAGAGAAGTTGACAAAGCAGAATGTGCCATTTGGTCTGATTACTTTATCATGAAAGACTCCGACCTTTCTTGAACGTAGATACAAGGAGAGTTGACGGTAGAGTTTGTTGTTGATCGCTGGTCACCGTATGGTAGGTGGCAAGTGACGAGGGAAGCATTCACTTTATTCTCGCCAAATCAAAAAGAAGTCATATGATATTGAGATGCTTATTCACCTTGGAACATTGAACTCTGCCAGATATTACGATGCCAAGTCGAATACAAAGCTTGCGAACAATACAAAAAAAGCGTTGGATTCTGACTAGGAAGGAAGAGGTGAGTTGTCGGAGTTAGAGTCAGTAATGTTATAACAATGGAAATACGAAGATTCAATCTTGAAACAGAAAAAGACGGCTAAAGAAAAAAGATGAACAATTAGTCAAAAGATATAATTGTTTAGAGTTAGTAAGGAACAAACTACAGAGAAAAACGAAATAATATTGGCGTGTTCTTTGTTTATTAGCATATAATTCTTAGTGGGTTATTTATTTCCAGAGCCATTCTCATAGAAATATATATATTGCTTATTTTGTTTCAACCGTTTCTGGTTATTTAATACCGAAACAATTTTTTATAAACAAAGTATTCAGGTTATTAAAAATTGTTATCTTATTATAATGGAGATTGTTTGTTTTTCTGTCTGTAACCGAAACTATATTCCTACTCAAGTCACAATTCTCTTAGTTATTGACATCACATTCTCCATGATTCTATTTTTTATCTAAACCTCAATTATTAATAAAATTGTCTTACATTATTAATACTGTTAACTATGTCTACATACTGACATCATGCAATTATATTTATATATACAACAAAATAGCGGTTTACAGTGTGAACGGGAAGGCTAATTTGCATATTAATATTAAAAAATCGAATTTAATAAATATGTGCTTAGTATTATTGATTTCTAACTGTTTGGTTTTATTTTAATGAATATAAGCAAAAATCTCTTCAATTAATCTTAAATGAAATCCATTAACAAGATGAAATAACTGTAATTTTATTCTTTACTTCCTCTTTTAACTAAATACTTAAATTAGAAAAAATAACAATGAAAGACGAGAGTGATGGAAGAGTAAGTTTCAGTTGTTCCATTTTTTATTATACTCCCTCTGTTTCAAATCTTTTATTATACTCCCTCTGTTTCAAATCTTTTTATCTGTATTCTTATTTAGTTTCATTAGCCTTTCTAATTTAATACAATATTTTATTACATTAAAACTTAAATACTTGCACCCAGAGGGTGCATATATTTGCTAGTACAATTAAATATTGAACAAATTTATTTCTGCTTAACTTGAGTGTGGAATAATAATAATATTATTATTAACAAACAGAATTGACTAAAATTTCATTCCTATTCGATAGATCCATTAACAAAACAACTACACAAAAAGTAGATATAAAATTACATTGAACACGATTCCTTAACGTTTAGGTATTAAATATTTCCCGAGGTGTCGACATGTCCCTAAAAACAAACATTGAATCAATAAAAGAGCTGACCCTAAAATACAAAAAGAAAAAGAAAAAAAAAAACAGGAAAATAAAAATAGATAAAAGAATAAAGAACATGCAAAGATTGTATGCTTTAATTAGTAGTTGGACTTATATTTACGGGCCAGCTTAGCTCTGTCGGTGGAGTGTCAGGTTGGGAACCTCGAGGTTCCTGGTTCGATTCCGGCCACCGCTACGATGTACTGATTTTGCTGTGTGTGTGACACACACACACATATAGAACATTTTTGCATGTATATTTATTAAAGCTTACTAGTATCCTTATCAATTGGTAGGGGTGTTTGCTGTAAAGTGTCGCAGACATTTCCTCTTTCGGAGTTTTCTGTTCTTTCTGAGTGCCCGCATCACTGTGGCGTTGTGCCAGACAATGCGTGCAAAATACGTAGGGTGCCTGTATGTGTGTATTTACTGGCTATGACAATAAACTGCATCTGATTGCGATGCTCCCACTTGGGAGTTCTGTGGAGTATGGAGTACTCCTTTATTGCCCCGTAGTGTGTCCGCCTAGGAACCACAATGTTCCTGGTTCGATACCGGCCTTCACCAACTCAGCGTATGAGTAGCACATGAATATGTATGCGGTAAAGTGAGGAGCTGATGGTAGGAGTCGCCTTCCGCCGCAGACGTCCAAACAATCTCCTTGGTCTAGCGCTAGTGAAAAGGGATAGACTTCCTCTTTGTCTGGCTGATATCGATTTTAGGCCACCCGATAACTTTTTACTTTTTTTTACTTATATTAGCTCCCCTTCATATCGAGGATGAAAATCATCATCATCATCACCATCAACATCAACATCATCATCATCATCCACCGCCTTATATTCAGTCGCATAAGTTGCCTTGCTACACTACAAACCAATAACAATCAACGTTGAAATATCTATTATAGTAGTTGCAATAGTTTTAATAGCAATCGCGGTAGTATATGATGTAATTATTTCAGCTTGCATTTCTCGTTATATCAAATAGTGTAGACGGTGATTTTCAGCTTGTTACCGATTAGGATTATGACTAAGTTATCGAATAAATTTCAATGCCACTCGGTGTAAATGTTATCAGCAGACAAGTTTCATTTCGCGTGAGGTTCAATCAAAGAGGACGTATAATCCAAACCGCTCGTCCAAGGAAAACACACAGTTGTGATATTAAGACGACATCACTCAAAGGAAGGGAACTAAGTTGATTACGATGCAAATGTTTCGAGAGACGCCGACTAAAGTAATACGACGTTCGGAGTCACATGGGAACACGACACAAATACGTGATGACACCATAACACGCTTACCTGTTGACAGACTGATTGCGATTCACAGATCACGTTAGTCTCGGCTTTACTTTCTATCCTTTGATTTGATCTGATTCATGTGCGCTTTATTTTCATAGCTTTTTTTTTATTCCTTTCGTGACAATGACGTTTGTCGACTTCCACAAACTATCAGTATTATATGTCTTACGTTTCCCACACACATACACATATACGTGGACACACACGGACAGACTGAGACATACCCACAAACCCTCCACACATGCAGGCACACAAAGAGACGCAGATATACACACAGATGCACACACACAAACACACACATATATATATATATAGTTTACTACATGGTTTGTTAAGAGTTTTAAACATTAACAGAACAAACACATACACACACACGCGCGCACAGACACACACACACACACACACACACATATATATATATATATATATATATATATATATATATATATCAGTCGGTAGAGCGTCCGGCTAGAAACCACAAGGTCCTAGTTCGATACTGGCCCCCGCCAACTCAGCGTATGAGTAGCATATGGATTTGTGCGGTAAAGTAAGGAGCTGATGGTAGGTGTGGCGCTCCATCTCAGATGGTAAAACAATCTCCTTGGTCTAGCGCTATTGAAAAGGGGATAGACTCCCTCACTGACTGGCTGATACCGAATTTAGGCCGCCCCGACGACTTTACTTTACTTATATATATATATATATATATATATATATATATATATATACACTGATAAGTAAATGACATATGACTTTATGCCTTCGCTACCCTAACACACACACACAGACACACACACAGGCATGTATATATATATATATATATATGATGATGATTGTTATATCATCATCATCATTATCATCATGTCGTGCAGGCAGCACGGATATCATGACAATCTCTCGCCAACTTTCCTTATCATTCATCGCCCCTGGGAGCTCATCCGCACAGCAGCCAGCATCTTTACATAGCTGGTTTAATGTAGGTCCTTGGTGGGCAGCCCACACTAGCATGTTCATGTGTTGGCTTCCACAGGAGAACGTCGCTTATGAGTTCGTCCTTATATATATATATATATATATATATATATATATATATATATATATATATATATATACTAGCAAATATATGCACCCTCCGGGTGCAAGTATTTAAGTTCTAATGTAATAAAATATTGTATTAAATTAGAAAGGCTAATGAAACTAAATAAGAATGCAGATAAAAAGTTTTGAAACAGACGGAGTATAATCGAAAAATAGAACAACTGAAACTTACTCTTCCATCAATCTCGTCTTTCATTGTTATTTTTTGTAATTTAAGTATTTAGTTAAAAGAGGAAGTAAAAAATATGATATGACAGTTATTTGTTTTTTTTAATGGATTTCATTTAAGATTCATTGAAGAGATTTTTGCTTATATTCATTAAAATAAAACCAAACAGTTAGAAATCAATAATACTAATCACATATTTATTAAAATCACATTTTTAATATCAATATGCAAATTAGCCTTCCCATTCACATTGTAAACCGCTATTTTGTTGTATATATAAATATAATTGCATGTTGTTAGCATATAGATAAGGTTAACAGTATTAATAATGTAAAACAATTTTATTAATAATTGAGGTTTAAATAAAAATAAAATCATTGAGAATGTGACGTTAATAACTAACGGAATTGTGACTTAAGCAATAATATAGTTTCGGTTACAGACAGAAAAACACACAATCTCTATTATAATAAGATATATATATACATATATATATATATATATATATATATATATTATAATGATAATAAAAAGATTAATTATAACTTAATAAAGCTCTACGTACCTATTGAGTACTTTTTAATAGCATCATGATCATCATCAACATGATCATCATCGTCATGACACACCGGCACCATGGATCTCCATGATTCTTCCTCACCATCCATCCTTTCCCAAACATGTATCGCTCCCGGTAAGGCTCCTTCAAAGTATCTAGTGTCTGTACAGAACTGATCGATATATTATTTCTGGTCAACCGTTACTGGTGAATGTACATGCTGATACCCATAGGATATCATCACTTATATTGCAAAAGGCCGTACGTATGGTATTTTGCACTGTTTATATATATATATATATATATATATATATATATATATATTATATATATATATATATATCCCTAGGGATGAAACGTGATATGTTGAAACACGGTATCAGTGAATGATATATATGCTCCCCCATCTCCTAGTCGCTTGAACATTTTGGAGGGGATTTCAAAATTTATATATATACAGATGTGTGTATTTATCAGTTACCCCCCCCCCATTATGTATGTGACAATGGTCGGGTGGTTAAGCAACCTGGCAGATGCTGAATCCATCTGGTTTCCATCCCGGCTATAGGTAGCCAAAAATGTCTATCCATACTGATAGGATGTGATTCGTCGAAACACGGTGTATATGCATGACTATATATATATATATATATATATATATATATATATATATATATATATTGGTCTGGAGGTTGATTTTTAAGACTATCACTTGAATTGAAGACGACTTCAGTTCCAGTGATCTTCTGAAAAAGAGATCTTATTTCGAAAATTCAAGAATGAAATACAGGTTAACACACAACACCATTGTTACCTTATTCTTTACACCTGCATTGTGATAGCCTTCAAAATCAACCTCCAAACCAATATATATGCAATGCTTCAAGCAAATTATAAAACTCTCTTATATATATATATAATATATATATATATATATATATATATATATATATTAGGTTGTGTTCTGAAGGATTCAGGGCCCCGAATTGGGAAGTCGTTGTCCTGGGGGTGACCTTGCCCTCTGTAATCCTGCGATGGGATACACGGCAATACAGGTTAGGTGGCTGCGCAGTATGAATTAATGTTACCATTGACTAGATGATTTGGAATTCTCTGTTTGTGACATGGGCTGGTGGCCCAGTGTGCTAAGTCCCCGCCTTTCACGCTGTGGTCCGCTGGTTCAATCTCTAGTGGCGGAGATTGTGGTATGCACTGCTGATGAGACCAAAGGAGGACGAAACAGCTGTCCAGTGCACCGGATGTCGCAAATGGTGTTTGCCGAGTTGTCTGGTCGTGGCAATATGATTCAATTATCTATCCTCTATCAAAAATGTAATATATATATATATATATATATATATATATATTATATATATATATATATATATATATATATAAATAAAAGAACAAAAAGAGGACATTAAAGCGATCTTTTCATATCGGTAATGTGGGTTAATGGTCGGAAATGAATTAATGATATAATGTTTAATCCAATAAAATGATTATCATAACCTACCTCAAAAGGAGTCTTAGTATTATCATGGACCATTGTTACAACGATTATTCTGTGTGAACTACACGCAAATATACATTCGATAAAACAGTAATAATGAGAATCCCTTTAAGTAGATAAAAAGATACATGTGGAGGTGGGTAGTGTAATGGTTAGAGTCGTAGCAATTCCTTTTGTTTGCATTTTACATGGCGCTAATACCCTTGGAAGAAGGATGAATCCAATACTCCCTCCAGCAATGGCTAAATAGAAGGGTAGTCTGGGCTCTTTAACCATGCCTAGGTAACCAGTCTTGAAGAGGGAAACCTCTGACTTCAAACCTGTTAAACATCGCTTAAAATTTGACCTTGCGTCACATCCTGCTCGTGTGGATGGGCCGGTAAATATATATATATATATATATATATATATATATATATATATATATATATATGAAATACACCCAGGTGCTAGATCTAGAAAAACTGGATCATGTGAGTGTAATTTTTCCCTCAAGGATCTGGCAAAAAATTGGATTCATTCGAAATTAGAAGAAGAATCGAGAGCATCCAGACAGTAACAATGTTAAGATAAGCTAGAATACTCAGAATATTGCTGGAGACCTTAGGAAACTGTCACTCAAAATCCAGTGAAAGACCACCGCATAACGCGCTTATAGTACGGATCCACATTACTCTCTCTCTCTCTCTATCTATTTATCTATCTCTCTCTACCCTCCCTCCTCCTCTCTCTCTAGATTGGTGTCTCCGTGTGTAGGTGTCTACCGAAGAACATCATATGAGTTAGTCCTTGTTTCTGCAACACTTTCCAGCGTGTATTGTGTCTCATGCTTGGATGTTTGATGTGATAGAAGTAAGTGGTCGTACAGCCGTTTTTTAATCTTTATTTTTTATTCTATGTGAGATGCTGTTTCCAAGATTTGTTCAGGAGAGCACGTAACATCCTTGCGTGGTTCCCATCTAACCTTTTCTCGAATCTTTTCGTTAGATTAGTATTGGTGCAGCCATACAGTAGCACATACCCTTTCTCTCTCTGAATGCATTCATTATTCAATGTAAACGAATTGGTCATTTTGTGTGATGGGTGTGTGCGTCAAAAACAAAAGCAAACAGCAAAAACAAAGTAAAAAAAAATTCTCGGACACGGGAACCTTCTTTTCGAACTCAGGAACTTTCTTGTCGTAGTCGGGAATCTTTTGTAGTAATCGGGAGCCATCACGGAACTTTGAACCAAACCTTTATTCAGTCCACGGGGGTATCCTGTTCTCATTCCGCTAACCATAGCTGGGGTAGGAGCTGTGTTAATTATTTTTTCTATGTAACTGCCACCTGTCAGGATTGAACCTGGAATCCAGAGATAACTGTCACTTAGAACTGTCTTAACCTAACTACCTTATCCACTAGGCCATGTGTCCAATTGGACACATGGCCTAGTGAAGAAGGCCAGAGGGCATATCGGCCGAAACGTTGTACAGATAACAATGAAGATGAGGACAATAGTCCGTATAACGCAGATAATACTAATCATCAAGACTCATCTCAAACATTCAGAGAAATAGTAAAAAAAAAACGTTATTATTTATCGATTTGTTACTATCTTAACTAATCCAAAGTAAATTGGAAATGCGGAAATGTCACCTTAAGGCCAAACATATGGTAAATGACAAAATAATTCAATCATATGTCTGCACTTTGTGATCTATTCTCTTTTTTTTTAGAGATTTATTAGCTTTAGCATATTCACAATAAATTTGACAAAGAATGCACCGGTCTGTACACTTTTGTGGGGGGGTTATGTGTTTTAAATGAATTAGAATGTCAGACAGGTGGATTTTGCCAGAAAGAAATGAATAAAAATCTTAAAGAAATATGGGTTAAATTTAAAAGGAACATCCATTTTCAAAACGAAAAACTTTCTAGACGTTACATTCAAATTAGATAATAATACATGCTAACCATACAAAAATCTTATCAACACACCAGTATATATAAATATTAGATCGGGCTATCCACCTACGATCGACAAACATAAATACATACCCTGTGGCTTGAGAAAAATTCAAGCAACGCCAATATATCTAATAAGGCCAAAATAGGATAAGAAGCAGCTAAAAAATGGTGGGATATTTCATAAACTATTATCGAAAGCAATAATGAAAGTGAATCTAAAGACACTTGAAATAGAAATATGATATGGTTAAATAACCCTTCAGCAAAAGCATTACAGCAAATGTGGGGGAAATATTTATTTCCAGTCGATGAAAAAACACTTAGAAAATAAATCCGCAGCATATAGCAAATTATTTGTCTGAATTTTTGTCTGGATTTTTTTTAGATAAAGCTTAATGATTTATATCATTTACATTTCTCGGACTATTGTCCTCATCTTTATTGTTATATGCACAAAGTTACGGTCGATGTGCCCTCCTAACCACTTCACGGTTTCTTGTCGATCTTGTCAACTTTCTTGCCCAACTCGGTAGTCTTCACCTCGTGTTACATAGTTAGGAGATCCCTAATACTTTTATAAGGTATTGTAGAAATCATAATAGCGATTAGTACAGCTGATGGCCTTGAGGGTGAGTGACGGCGCTTGACCTCGATCTTACCTTGCGTTCTGGGGATGAATCATGAGAACCGGAACCCCATAGAAGGCCCTCTTCCGGTTTAAGGAGTAAGCAACTCAGTTAGTTAGAAGTTAGAAACCGGGCTAGCAACATGTAAGCCTCATCTGTGCAGATTGTCTGGGTTGGGGATCTGGAATAAAGTAACATCAACGTAAATCGAAGTCTTGTGTTTATTACCTAAAAACTAACAATGACACAGGGCTTCTGATAAGGAGTGATCCCTAACAGAAACCAGACCCGAAATCCCCATACAAGAAGACCAGACCTAGAAGATATACCAGACCAAAATAGATGATAGACGATCAGAAGCAAAGCCGGCCAGAAGAATAGACGACAGAGTAAGAAGTAAGAAAGGTATATAACGTTATATAGATTGAATACTGTGAAAAGACCAGTATATAACACTCGTTGGACACGAATAAGGGTCGAGTTAGACATCTGACATCATCAGTAGGTGGCGGGATCAATCCTGACTACGGGTAATAATACCAGAGAATACTTAATACGGCGTAACACTTAACCCAGTCATGGTTAACGGAATGAGAACAATCGACCCCAATGGATTGAATAAAAGGATCGGTTTTTAGTGCCAATAAGGTTTCCATTTACGACCTGAAGATTCCAGAGTTCGAAAGTTTTATCAATCATGCTTAACTCTTTTGCTTCTGTCGGATTCAATGACTGGTGTTTAAAAAACGAAAAGGTGTTCTTTAGTTAAATTTATTATTTTTCGATAAAATTATTAATTACTAATAATAAGATTATAATCTAATCTTATCAATATTAATTAATCATTTATATTTTTTAATACGGTAAAAAAAAAGTTCTGCTTTATCATTGTCTGTCGTAAACAAAACAAACATTTTTTTTTTCATTTGACGCCCTCACAAAAAAATGTAATTAATTTGGTATTAGATGTTATAATCTTGGTTTTATTAGAATGAAACATTTATTTGAATTTTGACAGCAAAACTATTTTCATGCTTACTATTTTTTTTAAAAAGTCAAAGATCTGTTTACATTTTTTTACAAAAGAGCGTGGTAAAATTAAACTTTACACCACCCGGAAGGTGTTTTTTTTTTTCTTTCTTTTTTTTTCAAATAGCGATAAAGGTTAAAGCTTATACAAAGATGCTATTGAATTAGAATTGAAAAAAATAGCATGTAATTATTTTAGAGATACCAGGTTGCTTCGAGTACCTGATATTGCTTTATTAGTTACCCATTCTTTAAGTGAACAGGATCAATGCTCCTTAACTTGGGTGATCTAATTTCAGGTCAGATTGTCGTTGTTGACTGTTGCTTGGATCTGACTTACATGTTTCAGGTTGCTTACATTACCTACTGTCGCTTAACTGTTCATCAATCTAAGTAATGGTGCATCGATCCTCAACTTCGAGGTTCTAATTTCCAGTCACCGTTGTTATTTACTAAGCTTGCCTTAGATATGGTACGCAGACGACAGGTTGCTTACAGTACCTATTTTTGCTTAACTGGTCACCCGTCTAAATATTGAACAGGCCCATTGCTGCTTAACTGTGAAGATCTAACGGGAACCGATACTTTTACTTGGACTATTCGGAAAATTAGGATGTATAACAAAAAACAATCTATAAAAGATTTTAAAAAATGTTAAATGTATTTTTTAAATACAATAAGTAGTACCACATTATCATATTATGCATGTCAGATAAAAAACGAAAACAGTAAATCGCACACTAAAACTCGAAACTGTTTTTAGCTTTAATTCAAGTTATTGGCGAACGAAAGTTCATTCGGGTCTCGAACCCGGCCAGGGGTAGCTGTTACGGTATAGCCACACTGATGAAAGGTGAAACCTTGAAACACGTGTCTGTGGATTACTTATTTATTATATATATACTCCCATTAATGGTTGAGTTCTCTGAATAGGGATTTAATTGCAGATTCACCGTTCTGGCGTCTAGCTAACCCTCGCGTTTGTTTACAAACGTTTGAGGACTCTAGTGAATTCCTTTCCTTAGAAATGTACCGATTAAATATTCTCCTATATTTGACAGCTGCCTCTGGCCGTACGGGTTAAAGATTTGGTGAACGAAAGTTCATTCGGGTCTCGAACCCGGCCAGGGGTAGCTGTTACGGTATAGCCACACTGATGAAAGGTGAAACCTTGAAACACGGATTACTATATATATATATATATACCAACCCCTCCGTACGAGCAGGATGTGAAACAAAGTCAATTTCTTAAGAGGAATGTAACAGATTTGAATTCAGAGTTTTCCATCTCCTGGACTGGTTACCTAGACACAGTTAAAGTGACCAGTTAAATTTACCCGTAGCTGGATGGATGGTTATTAGCGATATGTAAAATGGAAACAACCTCGTTCAGTATTTGAACTCTGATCTCCGAGTCCATTTTCCACCATTCTATCAATTAAACCACGCGACTTGCTTTTTGATATATTCAATTGTTTGTAATTACTTTTTGCAAATCTAAAAATTCGAGTCATAATGGAGTTATATGGTATAGTAAAAGCTTTCACATGAGTAGAATCAGTAATAGATTAAAAAAATACTATGATTATTTGCCTTCACTGAAAATAAATAAAATAAATCATTATCAACTGCATTATTGATGAGAGAATAAAAAAAACTTATAGAACTACATTAGCAACAGCAGCAGCATCAAGAAGAAGAAGAAGAAGAAGAAGAAGAAGAAGAAGAAGAAGAATTATGCATAATTAGTCGATATAATAAGACAGTTTTCATGGTACTTTTTGAAAACTTTTTTTAACTTTTTGTGCATTGTTAAATTTTCATTGTGGGAGACATGATTCACAGAAAAGGAAGTCATATGTCCGGCCCTGGCGCAGACAATGTCACCATCACACAGTCAGAGACACAAGCCGACAGTTTATTGAATAGCTGCATGACTATCGACTTTAATTAAGCATAAGTTCTCAGATAAACGACATCCTCAATGAGTAGGTCACTCTGAATTGCCCGGTTGAATATTCATTGTTATTAATATTATTATTTCACTTCTCCCAAGTTTTTCACACAAGCGTTAGCTGGCTTTCTTTGTAATGTGGGTAACAGCAAGTCTCTTCAGTTCTACCGGACTCCTACGAGTATTCTAGCCGTTCTTAACAATGTTGTTGTCTTTATTCTTCCTCTGATTTCCAAACCCTTGCAAGCCGTTCTAAATGCATCAACTACAATTGGTATCACCGCGACCCTCATGTTTAACAGGTTCTTTTAGTTCACTGGCAAAGTCCAAGTATTTGTCTATATTTTCTCTTTCATCAGGTGTGTCGCACACATTTCGACCCCAAAGACATTTTGCTTTGTTTTAGCCTCCTTACAATTATTCTTGTTTCCTTGTGATGTCCTTCCAATTCTCCTAGAAATAGTCCATGGCTTACAAGTGAGTAATATATTTCGCCTCTTATATAAGGGGAAGCGCGTGGTGTAACGGTTAGAGTCAAGGGAAATGGACTCGTCGCCTCGAGTTCAAATCCCGGATGTGGTAATTGCATTTCACTTGGAAAAGGTATGAATCCTACTTTCCCCCAGCTATGGATAAATAGTAGGGCAGACTGGGCTCTTTAACCTTGTTTAGGCAACCGGTCTAAGAGAAGGAAAACTGTGAATTCAAACCTATTAAACCCCGCTAAAAAATTGGCCTTGTGTCACATCCTGCTCGTGCGGATGGGTTTGTAAATATATATATACATCCGCGGTTAGAAATTTCCACAGAGGTACTTACGTTATTGGTTTATAGTTGCTGGGGATAGTTATTTTTGTGTTTCTTTCTGGCAAGATATTTCTAACCTTCGTTGCCAATTCGGGTATGTTTGCTTCTTGTAAGAATTTACTCAGTTGCCGAGCCAATCTAATATGAATGGACGTAATATTTTTAAAACCAGAATCCATGCATACAATTCTAACCTGGTGGTCACTAGTGTACTATTTGTTTGTGTTTCTCTTAGAGAGCGCAGGTGAATGTCGGCCCAGAAGATTTCTTAAAATCATTTCACAGCCAATAATAACCAGTATTCAATTTAAGATTATTCTATTTTTAAAATAAATCATTTCAATTAAACTGTAATTTTTTATCATAAAATATTTTTTTTATAAACTTCGCTACAGTATGTGACGTCAAACTAATTTACGGTTTGGATATAATTTTCCTAAAATAACTGGCGCTAATTTGTTCGACGTGAAGTCATTGGCGTCCGAATTTTTGATTTCTTTGAGAATATTTGAGATGTTTCCACCATCCGAATTTTACCTCCCCCATCAATGTGAAAGAACATTGACACACCTAGAATAGAGGATGTCGATACCATTACGGAAATTACCGATGTCAGATAAAGGAATATTGCATTGAAAAAATTACACTATGAATTAGAAAATAGTCGTTTGTAAGCAAGTGTTATCTTCCAAAAGTAAATGTTCCAAATATGTTTCTTTGAGTATACTGATCATCATGGTTTGCAATTTTTTATGTACATTTTTAGATAATCAAAATTAGATTATTGATTGGTCATTTTAATGGCATGTCAGCTCGTCTAGTGTCATTATATACTAGTAGAGATAGATAGATAAACAAATATCGGTAATTTCACCTTTGGTTGTCAAAATTCCTAGAATAAAATTGTGCGTGCGCATTATCTGAAATAAACTTAATTGTTATTAAGAACACATTTTATGATATTTTTGTGTTAAAGCATGCAGTTGTGTTGTTTTCGAAACGTTTCTAAGATTTGTGTATTTCGCACGAAGACTTTCAAAATGGCTTGTTTCAAAGTGAAAGTCAGTTGGCTAAATTCCTAGCATATAATTATCTGAAATGAATATTGTTATTAAGAACACATCTTATGATATTTTTGTGTTAAAGCATGCAGTTGTATTGTTTTCGAAAAAGTTTCTAAGATTTGTTTATTTCGCACGAAGACTTTGTGATAAAGCATGCAGTTGTATTGCTTTCGAAACGATTCTAAGATGTGTGTATTTCGCACGAAGACTTTCAAAATGGCTACCGGCATTTTTCAAAGGGAAAGTCAGTTGGCTAAATTCCTAGCATAAAATTATCTGAAATAAACTTAATTATTATCAAGAACACATGTTATTATATGTTTGTGTTAAAGCATGCAGTTGTATTGTTTTCGAAAAAGTTTCTAAAATTTGTTTATTTCACTCGAAGACTTTCAAAATGGCTACCGGCTTTTTTCAAAGTGAAAGTCAGTTGGCTAAATTCTTAGCATAAAATTATCTGAAATGAACTTAATTGTTATTAAGAACACATTTTATGATATTTTTGTGTTAAAGCATGCAGTTGTATTGTTTTCGAAAAAGTTTCTAAGATTTGTTTATTTCGCGCGCAGACCTTCAAAATAGCTACCGGCTTGGTTCAAAGTGAAAGTCAAGGGAGGTTACTCTAATTGCCTTATTTCCTAGGAATTTTGACAACTAAAAGTGATAATTACCCAAATATCTACTTTTAGCAGTTTGATTTTCGGTAATGAGGCTGGCTGGGTATTAATGACGGTTTTTAAATTCTAATTTTTCAGAAAAGATGAGAGAAGACAAGAGGAAGTAATTAGAGGAGAAAAAAGAAGGAAAGTATAAAGAAATAGATGGGTAAATGGAACAAAGAGTGGGAGAAAAGGAATAAAGAGAAAGAGAGTGAACATGAAATAGAGAAGAAAAAGGAAGAAAAGTAAAGAAAGTGGAGGAAAAGAGTAGGGAAAGAGATGAGAAAAAAGTAAGGAAAGAGGAGTAATATATATATATATATATATATATATATATATTATATATATATATATATATACATACTAGACAAAAAGTGACCCGTTGGGTCACCCATTAAGCTCTCGCTAGATGATTAGGGAAAAGAGTAGGATCTGCCAAAATATCATTTGCTTTTCATTTTTAAAAACGAACTAAAATTTATTAAATTGATTATTTAAGCTCAAATTTTTGTCTAATCGAAAAGTAGTAACATAATGAGCATCAGTAAAAAAGCAAAATAATATTACACATATAATTTATTTTTGATATATTTAAAACGTTTTTTTCGTCCATTTTGATCAAGATGCCAGCCAAGAGGCTACTTAAAATCCGTTTTTACAAAATAAATTGTAACTTTTGCAATTGAAAAAATTCACACTGGATTGTCCAGTTGAACACATATCCTAGTAGATAAAGGAGTTAGATTAAGACAGTTCTAAATGCCAGTTATCTCTAGACTGCAGGTTCAATTCTGGTCAGGGACAGCAGTAACATAGAATAATAATTAACACAGCTTAACACCTGTACCGCAGCTATGGTTAGTGGAATCAGAACAGGATACCCCCGTGGACCTAATAAAGGGTTGGGTTCAAAGTTCCGTGATGGCTCCCAATTACAAGAAGGTTCCCGAGTCCGACAAGACATACCTGAAGAAGGCCGGAGGGACATCAGCCGAAACTTAGTACAGATAACAATGAAGACGAGAAAAATAGTCTGAATAATACAAATAATGGTAATCTTTGCGGAGTTCCGACCTGGATTCCTGCATCCGAAGCGGTATCACTTGAAAAAAAAAAAAAAAAAAAAAACCAACTTAGGGCATTTTCCACTGAAAACCCAACCCTAACCCTAAACCCCCTAGTTAAAATTAACTGTTTTATTACAAAGTTCTGTTTTTTCTGGGTCACCCTGTATACATGGTGACTCAGAAAAAACAGAGCCCAAATTATTTATTTATTTTCCATTAAACTAAACATAAACCCCAACCCCAAATCCTAAACCCTAAACCCTAGTTGTTTTTGTTTTTCACGCCGCTTCCGCTACGGACTTCAATCGTAGCTGGTTTTTTTTTTTTTTTTTTTTTTTTTCAGCAGTCACCGGCAAGCATGTTTTGAGGCAAGAGGCCATGACGGAACTCCGCAAAGATTACAATTATTTGTATTATTCAGACTGTAATATCGGAGTGGTATATATTTGATTGATACTATTTTCTGCATAAATAAAAAGACTAAAGACAGAGTTTTTTTTTAAGCCATACGTAATTAAAAACAACCTTAATCCCCTAAAACCGTAACCCAATTCGCAAAATGTTAATTCATAGACTAGTTTAACTGTCATTGGGTACCAGCAAAAAATTTTCCGTTTTAATTTTCCAACCTAAGTCAGAAGTCAGTCCTACATTCTATGAATTAACATTTTGCGAATTGGGTTACGGTTTTAGGGGATTAAGGTTGTTTTTAATTACGTATTGCTTTAAAAAATAAACAACAAAAAATCCAAATTACTATACATTTAATTAACCATTGAAATTAATTATTGAATCTATTATTGAGACAGTTGTTTGTGTTAATATAGCAATGTATAATTTCAATTAAACTTGGTTTAAAAATATTTTTCAACATTAAATGTATAGTAATTTGTGTTTTTTGTTGTTTATTTTTTTTAAGCAATACGTAATTAAAAACAACCTTAATCCCCTAAAACCGTAACCAAATTCGCAAAATGTTAATTCATAGACTGCAGTTAAACTGTCATTTGGTACCAGCAAAAAAACTTTCCGTTTTAATTTTACCGACCTAAATAAGCAGTCAGTCTAGTTTGTTTTAGTTTTAACTAAAACAAATTTTTAAGCCCGAAGAAAACTTTCACTTAAACAGTCGGAGTAGTCAATGTTTGCTCATTTGAATTCCATAATATTTAAATATATAACTATTTTTTTTACCCAACATGAAATATTTTTTAAAGTAAGTTTAATACTCTATGAATTAATAATTAAAGTAATTTAAAAAAATCTATTTTAAAGCATGATTTCAATTTCGTAAAATTTACGCTCAACTAAAATTGAAATCATGCCGTAAAAATATACTTTTGTTTTGTTTTATTAAAACAAACCAAAACGTTTGCTCATTTGAATAAGATTCGCCCGGAGAAAGGGAAGTGGGCGAATCTACGGGGGTTAGGGGTGTCTGTGAGGTGATCTCCCTGGCTGCTGGATTTTTTACTCTTTTTTTCACTCTCCCTAACTGACAAATACAGAGTGGGAGGAGAGTTAACTTAACTGACAAAGCGAGATGGGAAGAGAGACAGGTAATCTCTAAGACAGGGATTGGTCGGTCGTTGACTTAATTGCTAATTACGCCTAATTAAAGCCAATTAAACTGATTTTTTTTCATACACTTTGTAGTGCTAACACCAAGGAATATCTAAGTATAAATATTGTGTCCATAACATAAATAGAAAAAAAATCCTTTAGCTGGAGAAGGTTGATAAACTCAGCTTTAGTATAATAATAGATATATATATGGAGGCTAGTGGTTAGGGTCGTGGGAAATGGACTCGTTGATTTGAGTTCAATTCCTAGACGAAGCTGCTGGCATTTCACACAGCGCTAATACCCTTGGGAAAGGTATGAATCAATATATTCTTCCTCCAGCTATGGGTTAAATAGTAGGGCAGACTGGGCCCTTCAGCCTTGGGTAGGTAACCAGTCTAGGAGAGGGATAAATCTGATTTCAAAATTCCTGACGTCGGTCGATGATTGGGTTTGTGGCAACCCTTGATGCACCAATTCTTTCCTATCGACTGTGCCAAAAAGTGTGGATGGTCCAACACATGCCTTCACCACTATAAACAAATCACTGTGTGGGTGTTCATTGTGTGTGGAAACCCTCATGCGTCGAAAATCGACGAGAGAGTCCATAATATATATATATATATATATATTATATAATATATATATATATATATATATATATAGAGAGAGAGAGAGAGAGAGAGAGAGAGAGAAATCGGATGCAGGCCTTTCCCTGGGGTATTAACACTATCTGAAATGTAAAAAAATTGTTATCCAGGATTTGAAGTTGGACAGACGAGTCCATTTCCTTCTATTCATTACATCACGCTTCTCTTCGTTTTTATTATATATAAGTTGGTAGCTGAAGGTCTTAATGTCTTTGGTATGACGTTAAATTGAATCTAATAGTAATGTTCCAATTTTGGAGATCTGGCGTGTATGTAGTACCTTTAATTGTCATTCATTTTAGGTCAACTGTTTGTACCTGTTGGTGTCCTATCTATGGTTTAAATAGGTCAAACTCAGTTTAACAAAGAAGTTTTAAAAATGAGTTTAACATATTAGAATACCCAACAAGAATGAATAAAACACAAAAGTCTTCGGCATAAAATAACCCATGGGTTTACATACCGTAAAATGCAACCAACCAACTAAATTTCGCTATTATACGCAAGATAAAAAGCCTAGGTTTTAAAGGAGAAAGATAATTCTTAACTAGGTACAATATATACTTAATCCTGGGTAATACATATTTTGATGAATGTTTTTAAAAGTCTTCAGCATCGAATATATCACGGGAGAATTTTCGCTATCGGTAGAATCATATGCCTGCAAGAGCACAGCACGTGTTAGCACGTACGAGCAATATACAATGCATTCCTATGGGTTCAGTATATTAGTGGTACAGACTTTGTTTAGAACCTGAGCACCAATTGAACCTCATATGAGATCATTTACTGTTAACCAGTTACTTTCCTTATAAGTCTAATCTTGAGGAATAGGAAACACTTTTTTTTAAGTTTATGAGTATATTTACAATATTTTGGACCATTATCTGTATTAGCCTCACCCTCCACCTCACGCAGGGTGTATCATAGAGTCAATTTCTGGCAGAATAAATCTTGTTTGTATTCAGATTTTTCTTATGTTATGAAGAAGGAAGGATGAAGAATGAAATATCTGAATTCAAACCAGTTCAAGAAACTAGATTGGCCTGCTATTTACCCATAACTGTAGAGGAAAAATGGATTCATACCTTCATAAAATTCCCAAACGCAAAAGAATGTTCTAATGTAACGGTTATAGTTGTAAGAAATAAACTCGGCATACCGAGTTCTAATCCGAGACTTGACTCTATTTCCCATATCGCTAATACCCAGAGGAAAATAGTCATTCAACTATCTAATTGAATATTAGGGTTGACTGGAATATTTATCCTTGTTATCTTTGAATTTACGTTTCAATTACATAAAAGGAGGTGCAAGTAGCCATCTCTCTCTCTCTCTCTCTCTCTCTCTCTCTCTCTCTCTCTCTCTCTCTCTCCTGTAACCTGATTTGATTCTGGGAGCGCTGCGCGTAGGGTGTCTTGGGTAGAAACCGATTTGAATTTAGAGTTTTCCTTTTCTTATATAGGTTAACATACCAAGGATACTTGACAACGGTCTAAACGTTATTACTATAGTAGTCACTCTGTGGAAAAATATTCTGTATGATTCGTTGTTTGGCCCTATCTTGGGCTAGACGGGCAGTCGGAGAGGCCCCCTCCGATCAATCGGCTGGTCACGTCAAGCCCAAGCACCTATATGATTTTCCCAACCCTATTGCCCTTATGGCAAGCCCCAACCCCTGTTTATCATATGGATGCTAGAAGGCGGTGACTGAGGGTCTACATGTCCTGGGAATGACGTTCAACTCTATCTGATGGTGAGGTTCCAGTTTTGGAGGATTGGGGAATGTGGAGCACCTCTTCATCACCATTGCTTCCTGGTCCACTCTGACCCGGAGTGATAGTACCTGTTAGGGTCCCATTTGTAAGTTAAATAGAAAAATGTATTTATTAAAAATGGTATTATCCATTAAGAATTGATTTATTTCAAAACTTTATCGGCAGTAAATGACCCACTGAGGTTGATATGCCGTAAAATCAAACCAACCCAAACCAAACTTTAGAAAAAATTTAGAAATTCGACAATTAATTGGTTTTTCATAGAATTTTGATGTTTTTATGTAGTAATGGTTCTGACTATAAATTGATTGAATTCCTTAATTCCAGAACTAACTGTGACATTACCAGTGACGTAGGTGCGGTTACAGACAATTAGAGACCGAATCTCTATTATTGATACATATAGTAAGTGTTTGTAAAAATTTGATGAATATTTTTTCAAATGATTAAACGTACTACCGCTTTGAGTCAAAATCGATTTTGGAGTAATAGCAAACACTACAAGCCCCAGATTGCAAAATAATTAGCTATTTTCTTGATCTCTTATGCAAAGTATGTATCCGCATAAGCTAATATATATATATATATATATATATATATATATATATATATATATATATATTAGCACATGCGCACACATACTTTGTACAAATGATCAAGAAAATAGCTACTTAGTTTCATGGTTCGATTCCGGCCCTCGCCATCTCAGCGTATGAGTAGCACATGGATATGTGTGGTAAAGTGAGGAGCTGATGGTAGGAGTTGCGCTCCGCCGCAGACGCCCAAACAATCTCCTTGGTCTATCGCTAGTGAAAAGGGGATATACTCCCTTACTATCTGCCTGATACCTACTTTAGGCCACTCCGACGACTTACGTCTTTATATATATATATATATATATATATATATTATATATTATATATATGTGTGTGTGTGTGCGTGTGTGTGTGTGTGTGTCATCTTCTCTCTCTCTCTCTCTCTCTCTCTCTCTCTCTCTCTCTCTCTCTCTGGGAGTGTGTATCAGTGTGTGTTTGTGTGTGTGCGTGCGTGCGTGCAAACGTGTTAACAATTATTTATATGTTAATGTCGTGCTATTTACTTCAGTGAACAGCGTTACGTTCTATGAGCTTCCAAATCAAAAGAACTTTATCACTGACTAATTACGAAACCCATTCATTGAAATGGCTTGTCTTTGTGGATATAGCAACGACGAATTACAGGGATTTCTAAATCTCAGGCTTCGTTAGGCTCTATTCAACAGGGCTATAATTTTTACGACAAGAGAGGAAAAGGGTCAGCATGTTGTATAATACACTATCTTCATTTTGGACGAAGAAAGATTTAGAGTGGAGATGGATTTTTCAGAAATGGCGATTAAACAGATATAATTGCTTTTCATTTACTAGGACATTGCGAAATGAATGACTATAGGAGATTTTATTCCAACTAAAAATACATCAATAATTATATATACATAAAACTTAATTTAAATTACCCCTAGAGAGCTCTACCATGGTTTGGGAGCATATATATATATATATATATATATATATATATATATATATATATATATATATATATATACAGTCATCCACAGACACCTATTTTGACTTATCAAGTCTCTTCAGTGTGGCTAGATATTTTGTGAGCTACCTACAGCCAGGTTATAAACCCGATCGTTTCAGCAGCAGTTGGACAGCTTACCCACTTGGCTATGATCACCCACAGAATATGAAGGGGATTTTAATGTTTTAATACATTTGTGTGTATGTAATGGCCATCATATCTCTTTTTTACACA
>CM042162.1:41635109-41640109 GCA_023376005.1 Doryteuthis pealeii | reverse complement strand
TGCTCATGCAGAAGGGTTGGTAAATATATATATTAGAATGAGTACTGGCATTGAAGGGATTACTTCATTCAACCCAGACCTCTATATTTGGCGCCACAACACCGGAACCGGATGTAGTTTATTATCATACACAGGACACCGTTTCCGTGGAATTCTCTCCTTTCTGAAAGGTTTATGTTTTGTGGAGACATCTCCACACTGGATAGAAAAAATACTCAGATTAGTAAACCAATTCACATACCTTGGTTGCAATATCTAAAGAACCAACCAACCAACCAACCAACCAAACAGGATCTGGGAAAAGTTATTAAAAATACCTGCAACAGAAAACACCCTCCAGGCGTCGTAAAATTGGCAGTTAAAAATTCTATGTCAGAGGGTTTGTATCATAAGTAAGCAAAATTCTCATATTTATTAAAAGAGTAAAAAATACAAAAAAAACAAAAACAATTTGAAATGAAAACTGAGCCCCGTCCCTCTTACATAAAATGTTGCATGCATGTAATAATCAAACAATTATTTTAAATATTTTCCACATCAATTTTCCACAAAATCGTAGGTATTTATTTTTTTGTAAACATTTTAGTTAACTTCTTGTTACTGTAAAAAGAAAAGGACGAGAGTAAAAAAACAATTTTAAAAATTGCTTACTCTAAATTTTGGTGTATATAGCATAAGAATATTGTGACGTAGAGCTATGACGTAGTTTTTGTTACTGGCAGAAATACAGACAATCTCCATTATTAATAGATATCCGCGTGAATTATATATGGCTGAGATCGAGTGATAGACAATTAAATTATCTTGCTGATAATTTTATACTAATTAGAATGTCTATTAACAAACAAAATCTACAGGTATATAAAGTTGAGAAGTATTTTGTCACGTTGGAGTAAAACGAAGGAAGACGATGATTCTTATATGCCATGTACTTCACTTTCCTTTCTTTCTTAAATAAAAATTTATCGAATGAAATGAAAAGTTTTTCAACGTAATTAGAATAGTAACAACATACTTGAAAATATATGAATTTTCGTATCTATCTACACAGTATATTTCATTATCTAAAAAAAGAAATAAAGTTATTTTCAAAACTCCAATCCTCCAAGATCGAACGTGATAAAAATTGCAGTAAATATTCTAAAAAAACACGTTCTCTAAAGTATTGTAAATTTTCTTTTAAAAGAACCAAGGATAAAGAAAGTTATTCAATATATACTCTTCATTACAAAAACAAAATGTCGGGTGAAAATTATAAAACATTTAATTTCATTTATATGTATTAAAAATTTTTAAAATAAAAATAAAGAAAATAAATGAAAAAGAATAAACTATTTTAATTTATTCTTATTAATTTATTTATTTTCTTTCTTTGTTTTTTAAATTTTTTAAAATGGTTACCATTGTAAGAAATCAACACATTGAAACGAGTTCAAATCCTGGACGAGGCTGTTTACATTTTACCCGGCGCTAATACCCTTGAAAATGGAGGCATCCAAATAATCTCCCTCCAGGTGTAAATAAATAATAGGACTCTTTAATATAGGTTAGGCAACCAGTCTAGAAGATCTGAATTTAAACCTGTTAAACTCCCCCATAAGTAATTGACCTCGTGTCATATCCTACTCATGCCGAGTAGTTGGTAAATATATATATGAAAAAATATAATATCCTGTTATTGTTATGTACGTGGGATTTCTAAGAATACATATGGAATATTCATAAAAGAAATATCACCATCATGTAGTGTAGATATATATATAGCAGTATCCTCTGAGGCCTGTCGAGATGTGTCTATTAAATTACCACAACATCGGTTTGTATTTTTTCAAGACAAGATTAGCCAACAGGTGGTTTGGTAAAGACTATATAAGCTCAGAAAAGAACAAAAGCGAATTAGAGAATAAACCTGTAGTTATTTAGATTCAAGATTCTGGTTTATCCTGGTGAGAACATGTGAAAACGAAACGAGATAAACAACATTTTAATAAATATTTATTTAATAATAAGACACAAAGCACTGCATGTCAATGTTTGCTCATAAATAAACTAAAATTTAATGCATTGCAAACAGATCGAAGATGAACATAAGTGCAATTTATTTGTCTCTAAGGACAAGCAATATCCCTAATTGAGTAAAGGTTAATTAGTACTATCAACATTTTTGAGAAAAAAATCAGTTAAATTTAGGGATAGTAAAACAATGCTGCAGCATTGGAATTTATCTCATACGCCTGGAATGGCCAAATCGTCCATTCACGGTACACATAATGGTCATGTGAAAGCATCTAAATAACAAAAGAATCCCCTAAATTCTTCCTTTCTTGCCTCTGGCATTCCAGTGTCCAGAACCGGACTGTGGCAAAGTAAGAGATCACTCTCGTGACAACAGAAGACAGCATGCAGAAGGATAAAGTAAGTAAAATAAAACAAGAATAGTTAAGATATAAAAGATAATTAGACAAAATACATAGAATATCTTCTTATTCTAATGGAGATTGTGTGTTTGTCTGTCTGTAACAGAAACTATATCCCTACTCAAGTCAAAATTACCTTTGTTATTTACGCAACATTCTCCATGATCTTTTTTTATTAGTAAACCTTATTTATTTATTAAGTTATTTCATATTATTAATGCTGTTGGCGATGTCTGCATACTAATAACATGCAATTGTATTTATATATACAACAAAATTGCGGTTTACAGTGTGAACGGGAAGGCTAATTTGCATATTGATATCAAAAAATTGATTTTAATAAATATGTGCTTGTTATTATTGATTTCTAATTGTTTGGTTTATTCTTAATGAATTTTAGCGGTAGTTTTTCGATTGTACCTTATCCTCTGTTTCAAATCATTTTATCTGCATTCTTATTTAGTTTCATTAGCCTTTCTAATTTTAAAAAATATTTTATTACATTGAAACTTACAAACTTGCACCCGGAGGGTGCATATATATGATAGGAAATATTTTCAACTTTTAAAATACCGGATAGCTCTACTAGTATTATATACATGTCAGAACTCTCAGTTCACTAAAGATGTCATTTAAAACATCTTAGGCAATAATACCATGGTAAGAAAACCGATGACATAGACTGATTGTGGCAGACACCGCCAGAGGAATGGAACAAATTCATGCATTAACAAAGTAAGAAATTAATGATATCGTGTAGTTGTAGATGTGCAGGAATAATAAATATGAATACCTATTCTTTATCAATATTAATTTGATAATGTTGATAACTTAATTTACATGTATATTTATAATTTTGTTATCACATTTTGAAGGCTATACTTATTTGTAATAAACAATTTTTGGCCAATAACTTTCTTTAGTCTTGGTTCGTTAATAATGGAGATTCGCTTCCAGTTTTTGTCTGTAACAAAAATTACGTCACTGCTTACGTTACATTACCCAAAATCGTCATAACATAAATACACTCAAAATTTGAACATGCAATATTAGAGAGTACTCATTGTTTTTTTAAAAAAAGTTTTAATCAATACATAACTGGTATAATATATCTATATATAGTTTGTTTTATCTTAATACATATTTAAAGTTTACATTTCAAATTGTTTTATTTTTTAATCTTTTAATAAATTTGAGGATTTTACTCAATTAGGGCACAAACTCTCTGACATTGAATTTTTTACTCCCACCCCTCAGGCAATATGTTTCAAAAATCTATTTTTACATCACCCGGAGAGCGTTTTTTTATTTTGTACTTGTATATGAAATATTTAAAATGATTTCAGAATTGCATTACGTTCTTCATTTGCATGATTTAATGGGTATTTACGATGGTTTGGTTTGTTTGGTTTGGTTTGTTTTACGGCATATCAACCTCGGTGGGTCATTTAATGCCTATAAAGTTGTGAAATAAATTCATTCTTAATGCATAATACAATTTTGTTAAAAACTCATGTTTTTCTATTCAACCCATAGATGGGACCCTAACAGGTACTACCACTCCGGGTCAGAGTGGACCAGGGAGCAATGGTGATGACGGGGTGCTCCACATTCCCCAAATCTTCAGAACTGGAACTCACCATCAGATAGAGTTTAACGTCATTCCAGGATATGTAGACCCTCAGCCACTGCCCTCTAGCACCCATATGATAAGAAGGATTGGAGGTTGCCATAAGGGCAATATTTACCATGAAATTGCAATTATCGAGCAAGATTCAAATTTCAATCGATGCTTTTTGAATTTAGGTTCGAAATAATACCGTTGGGAAATATATGAATTTAATTCGTTTTCCTTAAGCCCAGTGTAAAATGCACGGGCAGAATAAGCTAAGTAGTTTTGTTTGGGAACCAGTATAAGAAAATACTAACTAATTAAATAACTTCCAGAAACTTCTTTCTTTCTTTCTTTATTTATTTATTTATTTATTTCCCTCTTTCATTTTTCTTTTCCCACTCTCTCTTCTTTCTTTTTTCTTTCTTTCTTTCTTTCTTTCTATCTTTCTATTTTTCTTTCTTTATTTTCCTCTTCTGTTTTCCTTTTCCCACTCTCTTTCTTCTTTCTTTCTTTCTATCTTTCTTTCTATCTATCTTTCTTTCTTCTTTCTTTCTTTATTTTCCTCTTTCTTTTTTCCTTTTACCACTCTCTCTTCTTTCTTTCTTTCTTTCTTTCTTTCTCTTTCTTTTCTTATTTTCCTCTTTCTTTTTTCCTTTACCTTCTCTCTTCTTTCTTTCTTCTTTCTTTCTTTCTTTCTTTCTTATTTATTTATTTATTTATTTTCCTCTTCTTTTCCTTTTTCCCACTCCTCTTCTTTTCTTTCTTTCTTTCTTTCTTTCTTCTACTTCGTCCTTCCTTTCTTTCTATTTTCCTCTTCTTTTTCTTTTCCCCCTCCTCTCTTTCTTTCTTTCCTTTCTTTCTTTCTTTCATCTATCTTTCTTTCTATTTCTTGTTTTCTTTCTTATTTTCCTTTCTTTTTTCATCTATTCCATAATTAGGTCACTGGGAGTCTGGCATATCTCTCTCTT
>CM042162.1:41584156-41635009 GCA_023376005.1 Doryteuthis pealeii | reverse complement strand
CATTCAATAATAAAGTATATAATAATAAGAATCATTACTGACAAGCATTGAATATTGAAAATAATTAAGAAAACCAAATTAGATTGTAAAGACTATTTGAAAAAAGAAAAAGTGCATCAAGATTGCGCGATATTTATTTCTTACTCTTTCCGGTGTAGTTAATGAAAAACGAACGCTCGTTGCAGACAGACATATTTCATTCTATATTTCTAAATCCTCTAAATAATCCAATCCAATTTTTTGCGCATAATGTCCGTCAGTGATATATTCCGCAGTATAGTAATATTGATATTTCTAAACTTACGGATCCTCTGAGAATTCATACTTACAGAAAAAAAGAATAGTATCTCAAACCGAATTTTAGAAGAACAGTGGCAGCCAATTCAAAAAATTCATTCTACAGTAGAGGTGACAGTATATAAAGGAAGAATATGAAAAAAAAATATACAGTTATTTGATTTTGCCAAAAAGAATGTTATTTTAAAATCAGATATTTTTCTAATATCGGCATTTAAGTGTCGAAAAGTAACATGAAGATTAAAAGCGGAAAACAAGTGTAAAGAAAAAAAATCAACAAAAGCTTAAGCAACAATGTGTATTCCTAATATTCATATTATGGGATAACTCTATATGTTCAGCATTTGAAAGAAACCGATGTCCTGTATTAGACGAGTTAAGAAATGGAAACAACAATAATAAAACGACCATTATATATATATATATATATATATATATATATAACTGGAAATTTTAAAGTGTTCACCACATAACAAAACAGACCTGACTCATATATATATATATTAATATATATATATATATATATATATATATATATATATATATATATTTCGAACGTTACCCATGATCGATTTGTCGGATGAGGTACGTCCTACAATTTCGAAGAAAAATAACGCGTAAACAACGCCGAATCCTTTTCTCAGTTCATTTTTTCTCTCATATACAGTATTTTATTTCTACATTATAGGTTTCTATTCCATGTACCTGAAAAGGGTGGGAGGTTCACCCAAAATATCGAAATTATTGAACCAGGCACAGAAACAGTGGAATATTTAAAATTCCCTTTTTTTTGTTCTGTTTTTTTTTGTGTCTTGTTTTTGTTCTTTTTTCCAGTGCTTCAAAATACAAAAAAACAACGTTCACAATATCAAAGTTTAACATAACAACACACACACACACAACATACGCAACACATACCACGCAATATATATATATGTATATATATATATATATATATATGTATATTCATATATGGGGAAACTATCCTATCTGTGAACGATAGATGAGGTCAACAGTGAGTGACTTGTTTCCTTCATGTTGTTCATGCTATTTTTTGTTTCCTTGTGTGTGGATAGCAGCCCAGCCTTCTTGTGACTTGAAGCCACACTGACCAGATGGAATTTCCTAAAGACTGATCCGATATTTCAGTCTAATTTGTCTTCAAAGTTCTTGTAATCTAGCCGCTTTAAGTATATATATATATATATATTATATATATATATATATAATATAATATATATATATATATATATATATATTTATTATTGAATATATATATATATATATAATATATATAATATTATATATATTATTGAAATCTTCATATCTGCTAAAATAAGTCAATAAAAATCAAATTATTATATGACTTCATCTACAATACATTCTGTTGGCATGACATGAACATTCATGGAATTACCCAATTCACACGAGATGATTTTTCTTTGCTAAAGTTGAAGTTCCGCTTATGTTGTACATCCCAACAAGCAGAAACCCTGTTCACAACTGCGTAAAATAAAGATGGATGTGTGACATTTGCTGATAAGCGCTTTACAAAATAGAATGCCCAAAAATAATTCCACATTTTTATTAATTTCTTTTTTTTTTTTTTTCATCAATGAAAACTTGAGATGTTTGTTGTTAACATTGTGCCAACATTCTGCTTATCTATTCAAACGTTTCGTAATATTGCTCGGGGAATTTGATGATTTAATTTTTTCCACCGAACGCAATCTCCAATTTCTCGATCGTTCACCTCATGCTGTTATTATTACCTTTTTTATATAAATTTTCCAGTCGAGGTATGAATGCTACTATATGGGTCTTATATTTCCTGATTGTCTTCAAATCTTCAAATGTCATTCTTATTTCTGGTCCGTTGTTGGAGTTCTTCGGGTTGCGGTCATTCTTTTTTATCGGTCATCACATCCCTGGTCCGGGGTTCCATCTTGGTGTAGTTCTTCTAGATAGGCAACACGGAAACATACTTTGTGTGTACACATAAATTTCCGATAATAATAAAACCACAAATGTAGAGAGAACATGCACAGGATGCAACATGGCTCTTATTTCGATTCTGAGGAATTTTAATTTTCTAGTGAGTCGCAAGTCATGTGATTTTATAAACCAATGGGAATCTCGTTCCAGTTTAGGTTCAAATTCCGCCAATTAAACTTTGATTATGAACAAATTAGCACTGTCTTTTTGCAAAGTATAGCCTTAATTCTAAATCTAACACACTTCATTAACAAAAATGATAAGCTATGTCTATTTTCATTTTATGTAACATAAAATGTTTTATTATTTTTTTTTAAATTAATTTCACCCGTATATATATATTTAGATAATTGCTGTTGGCATACTATTTTTTAATAAATTTAGTTTTATAATTTATGAAAATGCGTTTCCATGGTATTCTGTGGCTCCCCCCCCTTATAAGTCGGTTAGTTTCATTAAAAAAAAAATTTTTTACAGTCGCTTGACATTTTGTTCAAACCTTAACGGGAAGCTCATGTCCTACCTTATAATTAATTAGAATGTGTCGTTTATTTTTTTTATTTACAAGTATTTACGATTATTTTTTGTTCCTGTACTATAAATTAATTTAACAATTTCTTCTTGATATTTCATTTAGTACCTTGTTTTTGTGGAAGTGTTTGTCAATTAAGGATGAATAATCTTCTATTTGCTAGAGTGCTATTTAATGTAGGGTAAAACTAGATGATGTTTAGTTTTTCTATTTTCATGTTTATATTTTTTTCTCATTCATTTTCATTGATGTACGACATTTTCCCGTCAGTTTGTTTTTAGTGCCTTTCATATTCCTTTTGATCTCTTATTACTCGAGTCGATAGATAATCCTTTTGCATATGCAAACTTGTTATTTGTGTCAGTAAAGACAAAAACTTGGTCAGATATTGTGTTAAGTATAGAATAAGTGTGCTGTTTTGGTTTTCCTATATCCACCAAACAATAATGTGATGAAAATGGCCTATAAACATATTTACAACCCCTCCAAAGGTATAAGATGTGACACGAGGTTAGATTTCTAAGTGGTTTATGTTGGCTTTAATTCAGTTTTCGGCCTTGACTGTTTGCCTAACCATGACGAAAATTTCAACCTGCCCTACTATGGTTAGCCATACTTGTGGGAGAATAGTTTGGATGCATACCATTCCCCAAGTGTATATTCAAGTATTTTGAAATGCAAAAGATGTCGTCCAGGATTCAAAACAGGTTGACAGTGTTATATTTCCTACGACGATAACGATACATAACGCGCCTACAGAAGTGGTTTATATATATATATATATTATTATATATATATATATAATCCAACAGTTCAGAAGAGAAATCTTTTCTTACGACACAAGAGGTTTTTTTAAAAAAAAACTGTCGCTGTATGAGAGCTCTCATGGGTGTGCTCTTAATGTTAGAGTCACAGGAGCAAAATTACAAGTAAAAGAATAACAAAAGACTTAGAGATTTTTGCGTTAATAGTCTATTCAGGGAGCTTAGACGGAAAGTGTCTAACTCCCCGTGACTTCATCAGATGCGAATGATGAATTCTTTATTATATTTAAAGCATTTTGGAACAGATGTTTTTAAATATTTTTTAATGTCCTTGATATGAATTCAAAACGAAATCTTGATGTTGCAAAAAAAGTTTGTGTTAGTTTCAAATATGAGCACTTCCGCCACACTTAACTCGTCACCGAATCATGTATCTCTGAATGTAACAGTTATTGATTTAACAGTGTTAAATCAGAGATTAAAATATATTGTTTTAATATCGTGAATTATAGTTTATGACTGTTTGATGATTGCAAGTATGCATGAAACTGTAGTCATAGGTATTAATACATAGGTATTAATCTCTGATTATATATATAATATATATATATATATTATAGTATATATATATATATATATATATATATAAGTTCCAAAAAGTAAAGTGCATAAACAAATCAATGCTACTGGGGAGTCCTGTTCTGAAACCTAAAAATATCTATATTATGTAAACCTGAGTCCGTATATCCTTCCATGTGGATCACACAATCCTCTATAGAAAAAGGTCTACTTTACAGATAAAAAACCTATTTTAAAGTGTGTAAGATTGTCTCACTTGACATGATGTTTGTGACATGACACAGGACACCAAACATTAAGAAAGATTATTTATATTTTAAAAAAAAAACACTCCAAATATCTTATTATAATTGGAGCGTTGTGTTTTTCTGTCGTGTAACCGAAACTATATTATACTCAAGTCACATTTAGTATTTACGTCACATTCCCCATGATGCTTATTGTTTATTTAAACCTCAATTAAAAATAAAACTGATGTTGACATTATTTATATTGTTTGGCCTTACCGAAATACTAATAACATGCAATTGTATTTATAGTACAACAAAATACAGTTTCAGTGTAAACGTAAAGGCTAATTTGCATTATTGATATTAAAAAAAAACTGATTTTATAAAATGTGCTTGTATTAGTTGATTTCTAATTGTTTGGTTTTTATCTTAATGAATATTGAAGGTAAAAATCTCTTCAATAAATCCTAAAAAAAATCACATTAACAGAAAAAATTAATTGTAATCTTAATCTTTACTTCCTATTTTAATAAATAGTTAAATTTAGAAAAATTAGCATGAAAACCGAAAGTGATGTGAAAGAGTAAGTTTCAGTTGTTCTATTTTCCGATTATACCCCCTTCCGTTTCAAATCTTTTATCTGAATTCTTAATTAGTTTCATTAGCCTTTCTGATTTGTAATCTAATATTTTTATTACATTTAAACTTAAATACTTGCACCCGGAGGGTGCATTATTTGCTAGTTGACATAATATAACTTGAAAATCAATTCAGATGGTAAGGACACATAATCATATTGTCAAGTTTACATTTAATGTTAGATTATCGACGTGGGAACATGAAAGGACGATCAGAGAAAACCCTTAGTGAGTTCAAGAACACTGAAATAAATATTAAGATATGGGGTGGAAACGTAATAAAACTCCAGACAAGGTTTGATGATCCTTTGGCATAAAATGCTTGACGAAGATAGCGCCTGTCATAAACATTACGGAAAGGGAGGGAGCAGCAATGCGGAGAGAAAAGACGTATGACGGATGAAGGCGTGGGCACGAAAACGTACGTGGTCTTAGAGGATTATCTTGGCCAGCTGTAAAAGGCGCAGAATGCTATATAAAAACCAGTCGAATTGTGATCGAGGCAAAATCTGTCTGTTAGTTGAAACGAAGAGAAATCAGTTCGAACCACCGATTGCCACAAACTTGCCAGTTCGTGGACTAATTATTGAATAGATGAAAAAAAGAAAGAGGAAAATAAAGAAAGAAAAAAAGAAAGAAAGAAAGATAGATAGAAAGAAGAAAGAAAGAAGAAAGAAAAGAAGAGAGAGGGAAAGGAAAAAAAGAAAGAGGAAAATTTAAAGAAAGAAAGGAAGGAAGGAAGGAGAAAGAAAGAAAGGAAAGAAAGAAAGAAGAGAGAGTGCGGAAAAGGAAAAAGAAAGAGGAAAAAAAAATAAATAAATAAAGAAAGAAAGAAAGAAGAAAGAAAGAAAGAAAGAAGAGAGAGTTGGTAAAAGGAAAAAGAAGAGGAAAATTAAGAAGAAAGGAAGAAAGAAAGAAAGAAGAAAGAAAGAAGAGAGAGTGGAAAAGGAAAAAAGAAAAGGAAAATAAAGAAAGAAAGAAAGAAAGAAAGATAGATAGAAAGGAAAGATAGAGGAAGAAAGCAAAAGAAAGAACGAGTGGGAAAAGGAAAACAGAAAGAGGGAAAATAAGAAAAGAAAAATAGAAAGATAGAAAGAAAGATAGAAGAAGAAAGAAAGAAAAAAGAGAGAAGTGGGAAAAGAAAAAATGAAAGAGGGAAATAATAAATAAATAAATAAAGAAAGAAAGAAAAAGAAGTTTTGGAAGTTATTTAATTTAGTTTAGTATTTTCTTATACTGGTCCCAAACAAAACTACTTAGCTTAATTCTGCCCGTGCATTTTACACTGGGTTAAGGAAAACGAAGTGTAATTCATATATTTCCCAACGGTATTATTTCGAACTAATTCAAAAAGATCGATTGAAATTTGAATCTTGCTCATAATTTGCAATTTCATGGTAATGTATTGCCCTTATGGGCAACTCCAATCTTCTTATCATATGGGTGCTAGAGGCAGTGGCGTGAGGGTCTACATTATCCTGGGAATTGACGTTAAACTCTAATCTGATGGTGAGTTCCAGTTCTGAGATTTTGGGGAATGTGGAGCACCCCGTCATCACATTGCTCCCTGGTCCACTCTACCCGAGTGGTATACTGTTAGGGTCCCATCTATGGGTTGAATAGGAAAAAACATGAGTTTATAACAAATTGTATTATTGCATGATAGATGAATTTGGTTTGGTTTGTTTTTACGGCATATCAACCTCGGTGGTCATTTAAATGCCTATAAAGTTGTGAAATAAATCATTCTTAATGCATAATACAATTTTTTAATAAACTCATGTTTTTCTATTCAACCCATAGATGGGACCCTAACAGGTACTACACTCCGGGTCAGAGTGGACCAGGAGCAATGGTGATGACGGGATGCTCACATTCCCCAAATCTTCAGAACTGGAACCGTCACCATCAGATAGAGTTTAACGTCATTCCCAGGATATGTAGACCCTCAGCCACTGCCCTCTAGCACCCATATGATAAGAAGGATTTGGAGGTTGCCATAAGGGCAATATTACCATGAAATTTGCATTATCGAGCAAGATTCAAATTTCAATCGATGCTTTTTGAATTTAGGTTCGAAATAATACCGTTGGGAAATATATGAATTTAATTCGTTTTCCTTAAGCCAGGGTTTAAAATGCACGGGCAGAATAAGCTAAGTATTTTGTTGTGGAACCAGTATAAGGAAAATACTAACTAAATTTAAATAACTTCCAGAAACTTCTTTCTTTCTTTCTTTATTTATTTATTTATTATTTCCCTCTTTCATTTTTTCTTTCCACTCTCTCTTCTTTCTTCTTTCCTTTCTTCTACTTTCTTTCTATCTTTCTATTTTTCTTCTTTATTTCCTCTTTCTGTTTCCTTTTCCCACTCTCTCTTCTTTCTTTTCTTTCTTTCTATCTTTCTTCATCTATCTTTCTTTCTTTTCTTTCTTTCTTTATTTTCCTCTTTCTTTTTCCTTTTACCACTCTCTCTGCTTTCTTTCTTTCTTCTTTCTTTCTTCCTTTCTTTCTTTATTTTCTCCTTTTTCCTTTACCACTCTCTCTTCTTTTCTTTCTTTCTTTCTTTCTTTCTTTCTTTCTTTATTATTTATTTATTTATTCTCTTTCTTTTTTCCTTTTCCCACTCTCTCTTCTTCTTTCTTTCTTTCTTCTTTCTTCCTTCCTTCCTTCCTTTCTTTCTTATTTTCCTCTTTTCTTTTTCCTTTTCCCCTCTTCTCTTCTTTCTTTCTTTCTTTCTTTCTTCTTTCTATCTCTTTCTTTCTTTCTTTTTTTCTTTCTTTATTTCCCTCTTTCTTTTTTTTCATCTATTCCATAATTAGTCACTGGAATCTGGCAAGTTTCGTGGCAATCGGTGGTCGACTGATTTATCTTCGTTTCAACTAACAGACAGATTTTGCCTCGATCAACATTCGGACTGGTTATATAGCATTCTGCGCCTTTCAGCTGGCTAAGACTAATCCCTCTAAGACCCACGTACGTTTTCGTGCCCACGCCTTCATCCGGTCATACGTCTTTTCTCTCCGCATTGCTTCTCCTCCTTTCCGTATGTTATGACAGGCAGCTATCTTCGTCAACATTTATGCACAAAGGATCATCAAACCTTGTCTGGAGTTTTATTACGTTTCCACCCCATATCTATATTTATTCATGTGTTTCTTGAAACTCACTTAAGGGTTTTCTCTTGATCGTCCCTTTCATTTTCCCACGTCCGATAATCTAACATTAAATGTAAACATATTGACAAAATGATTATGTGTCCCTTATCCATCTGATTGATTTCAAGTTATATTATGTCAACTAGCAAATATATGCACCCTCCGGGTGCAAGTATTTAAGTTTAAATGTAATAAAATATTAGATTAAATCAGAAAGGCTAATGAAACTAATTAAGAATTCAGATAAAAAGATTTGAAACGGAGGGGGTATAATCGGAAAATAGAACAACTGAAACTTACTCTTTCATCACTTTCGTTTTTCAATGCTAAATTTTTCTAATTTAACTATTTAGTTAAAATAGGAATAAAGATTAAGATTACAATTATTTTTTCCTGTTAATGATTTTTTTTTTAGGATTTATTGAAGAGATTTTTACTCATATTCATTAAGATAAAACCAAACATTAGAATCAATAATACCAAGCACATTTTTATTAAAATCAGTTTTTTTAATATCAATATGCAATTAGCTTTACGTTTACACTGAAAACTGGGTATTTTTGTTGTATATATAATACAATTGCATGTTATTAGTATTTAGGTAAGGCCAACAATATTAATAATGTCAAACAGTTTTATTTTTAATTGAGGTTTAAATAAAAATAGAATCATGGGGAATGTGACGTAAATAACTAAATGTGACTTGAGTAGTAATATAGTTTCGGTTACAGACAGAAAAACACACAAGCTCCATTATAATAAGATATTTGGAGTGTTTTTTTTTAAATTAAATAATCTTTCTTTAATGTTTGGTGTCTGTGTCATGTCACAAACATCATGTCAAGTGAGAAAATCTTAACACTTTAAAATAGGTTTTTATCTGTAAAGTAGACCTTTTTCTATTAGAGGATTGTGTGATCCACATGGAAGGATAATAACGGACTCAAGGGTTTACATAATATAGATATTTTAGGTTTCAGAACAGGACTCCCCAAGTAGCATTGATTATGTTTATGCACTTTACTTTTTGGAACTTATATATATATATAATATATATATATATATATATATATATATATATATATATTATATATCAGAGATTAAATACTATGTATTTAATATCCTATGACTACAGTTTCATGCATACTTGCAATCATCAAACAGTCATAAACTATAATTCACGGGATATTAAAACAATATTATTTAATCTCTGATTTTAAAACTGTTAATCAATAACTGTTACATTAAGAGATACATGATTCGGTGACCGAGTTAAGTGTGGCGGAAGTGCTCATATTTGAAACTAACACATAACTTTTTTGCAACATCAAGATTTTCGTTTTGAATTCATATCAGAGGACTATTAAAAAAATATTTAAAAATCTGTTTCCAAATGCCTTTAATATAATAAAGAATTCATCATTCGCATCTGATGAGTCAGGGGAGTTAGACACTTCGTCTAAGCTCCCTGAAATAGACTATAAAGCAAAATCTCTAAGTCTTTTGTTATTTCTTTACTTGTAAATTTGCTCTGTGACTCTAACATTAAGAGCACACATTGAGCTCTCATACAGCGACAGGTTTTTAAAAAAACCCTCTTGTGTCGTAAGAAAGATTTCTTCTCTGGACTGTTGGATTATATATATATATATATATATATATATATATATATAAACACTTTCTGTAGGCGCGTTATGTAATCGTTATCGTCGTAGGAAATATACATGTCAACCTGTTTTGAAATCCTGGACGAATCTTTTTGCATTTCAAATATTGATACTACACTTGGGAATGGTATGCATCCAAATATTCTCCCACAAGTATGGCTAAAATAGTAGGGCAGGTTGAAATTTTAGTCATGGTTATGCAACCAGTCCAAGAGACCGAAAACTGAATTAAAGCCACATAAACCCACTTAGAAATCTAACCTCGTGTCACATCTTATACCTTTGGAGGGGTTTGTAAATATGTTTATAGGCCATTTCATCACATTATTGTTGGTCGGATATAGGAAACCAAACAGCACACTATTCTATATTAACACAATATCTGACCAAGTTTTGTCTTTACTGACACAAATAACAAGTTGCATATCAAAAGGATTATCTATCGACTCGAGTAATAAAGAGATCAAAAGGAATATGAAAAGGCACTAAAAACAACTGACTGGGAAAATGTCGTACATCAATGAAAATGATGAGAAAAAAATATTAACAATGAAAATAGAAAAATAAACATCATCTAGTTTACCCTACATTAAATAGCACTCTAGCAAATTAGGAAGATTATTCATACGCTTAATTGACAAACACTTCCACAAAAACAAGGTACTAAATGAAATATTCAAGAGAAATTTGTTAAAATTAATTTATAGTCACAGAACAAAAAATAATCGTAAAATACTGTAAAAATAAAAAAAATAAACGACACATTCTAATTTAATTATAAAGGTAGGAATGAGCTTCCCGTTAAGGTTTGACAAAAATGTCCAAGCGACTGTAAAAAATTTTTTTTTTTAAATGAAACTAACACGACTTATATGGGAGCCACAGAAATACCATGGAAACGCATATTTCATAATTATAAAACTAATTTATTAAAAAATAGTATGCCAACAGCATATTATCTAAATATATATATAGGGTGAAATTAATTTAAAAAAATAATAAAACATTTATGTTACATAATGAATAGACATAGCTTATCATTTTTGTAATGAAGTGTAGTTAGATTTAGAATTAAGGCTATACTTTGCAAAAAGACAGTGCTAATTTGTTCATAATACAAAGTTTTAATTGGCGGAATTTGAACCTAAACCTGGAACGAGATTCCCATTGGTTTATAAAATCACATGACTTGGCGACTCACTAGAAAATTAAAATTCCTCAGAATCGAAATAAGAGCCATGTTGCATCCTGTGCATGTTCTCCTCTACATTTGTGGTTTTATTATTATCGGAAATTATGTGTACACACAAAGTATGTTTCCGTGTTCCTAATCTAGAAGAACTAACCAAGATGGAACCCCGGACCAGGGATGTGGATGACACCGATAAAAAAGATGACCGCAACCCGAAGAACTCAACACGGACTCAGAAATAAGATGACATTTGAAGATTGAAGACAAATCAGCGAATATAATAAGACCCATATAGTAGCATTCATACTCGAATGGAAATTTATATTAAAAAAGGTATAATAACAGCATGAGGTGAACGATCGAGAAATTGGAGATTGCGTTCGGTGGAAAAAATTAAAATCATCAAATTCCCCGAGCAATATTACGACGTTTGAATAGATAAGCAGATGTTGGCACATGTTAACAAACAAACATTCTTCAAGTTTTCATTGATGAAAAAAAAAAAAGAAATTAATGAAAAATAGTGGATTATTTTGGGCATTCTATTTTGTAAGCGCTTATCAGCAAATGTCACACATCCATCTTTATTTACGCAGTTGTGACAGGGTTTCTGCTTGGTGGATGTAAACATAAGCGGAATTCAACTTTACAAAGAAAACATCTCGTGTGATTGGGTAACTCACATGAATGTTCATGTCATGCAAAGAATGTATTTGTAGATGAAGTCATATCATAATTTTTTTTATTGATTATTTTAGCAGAATATGAAGATTTCAATAGATTCAATATATATATATATATATATATATATATATATATATATATATATATATATATATATATATATATATATATATATATATAGAGCTAGATTAAAGAACTTTGAAGAAAATAGACTGAAATATCGAGATCAGTCTTTAGGAAATTCCATCTGTCAGTGTGGCTTCATAGGTCACAGTAAGGCTGGGCTGCTATCACACACAAGGAAACACAAAATAGCATGCACAACATGGAAGGAAACAAGTCACTCACTGTTGACCCTCATCTATCGTTCACGATAGGATAGTTCCCCATATATGAATATACATATATATATATATATATATTATACATATATATATATATGCGTGTATGTGTGTGCGTATGTATGTGTGTGTGTGTGTATGTTATGTATAAACTTTGATCTTGTGAACGTTGTTTTTTGTATTTTGAAGCATGGAAAAAAGAACAAAAACAAAGACAAAAAAAACAGAACAAAAAAAAAGGAATTTTAATATTCCACTGTTTTTCTGTGCCTGGTTCAATTAATTTCGATATTTTGGGTGAACCTCCACCCTTTTTCAAGGTACATGGAATAGAAACTATATGTAGAAAAATAAAATACTGTATATGAGAGAAAAAATGAATGAAGTGAAAGGATTCGGCGTTGTTTAGCCGTTATTTTTCTTTCGAAATTGTAGGACGTAACTCATCCGAAATCGATCATGGTAATCGTTCGAAATATATATATATATATATATATATATATATATATATATATATATATATATATATATATATATGAGTCAGGTCTGTTTTGTTATGTGTGAACACTTTCAAAATTTCAGTATATATATATATATATATATATATATATATATATGGTCGTTATTATTGTTGTTTCCATTTCTTAATTCGTCTAACATACAGGACATCGGTTTCTTTCAAATGCTGACATTATAGAGTTATCCATAATATGAATATTAGGAATACACATTGTTGCTTAACTTTTGTTGATTTTTTTCTTTACATTGTTCCGCTTTTAATCTTCATGTTTCATTTTCGACACTTAAATGACCGATATTAGAAAAATATCTGATTTTTAAAATAACATTCTTTTTGGCAAAATCAAATAACTGTATATTTTTTTTTCATATTTTTCCTTATATATGTCACCTCTACTGTAGAATGACATTTTTGATTGGCCTGCCACTGTTCTTCTAATTCGTTTGAGATATATTCTTTTTTTCTGTAAGTATGAATTCTCAGAGGATCCCGTTAAGTTTAGAAATATCAATTATTACTATACTGCGGGAAATATATCACTACAGGAATTATGCCGCAAAAAATTGGTATTGGATTATTTAGAGGATTTAGAAAATATAGAATAGAAATATGTCTGTCTGCAACGGCGTCGTTTTCATTAATACACAGGAAAAGAGTAAGAAATAAAAATATCGCGCAAATCTTTGATGCAACTTTTCTTTTTTCAAATAGTCTTTAAATCTAATTTGGTTTTCTTATTATTTTCTATTTCAATTCTTGTCAGTAATGATTCTTATTATTAATATATTTATTATTTGAAATATGAATTGTGTATTTTGGTATTGTACCGATTTGTTAACATCTATCGAATCTTCCTTTGATAAAATAATAAAATAATTTTAATTACTATGATTTAACTACTTCATGCAAACAATAAAGCAGGAGATCAAATGATATTACAAAGACGATGTAACTTTATACAGAGAATGAACTAAATATGTAGACACTTGATATTTTATAAACAGAATTAATCTTCTTCTAAATCAAATCTATTTAGATTTGATGATCTAGAATAGAAAATTAATCAAACCTGATATTCGTAGGTAATATTCATTATCAAGGTCTATAGCATTGGAAATGTGTAATGAAAGATATCAATAAGTATCAATCAAAAAATAAGTAGACCACTATATATATATATATATATATATATATATATATATATATATATATATATGTGTGTGTGTGTGTGTGTGTGTGTGTGTGTGTGTGTGTGTGTGTGTGTGTGTGTGAAAAGAGAAATAAAGGAAAGAAAGTATTGAATGTATAAAATAAGATTATTTTAATTGATTTAACTTACACGTGTTTCGGTCAGGAGTTTATCCATGCGTACATTATTCTATCTATTATTAATTTAAATAACAAAATGAAATTAAATAATAATAGAAAAATATAAAAATGTTCAGCACACAAAGAAACATCGACCTTGCTCAGAGCAAATCCTTATTTTTTTTAAATGAAATTCGTTGAAACGCGGAGAATCTTTGAAATGTTAGAAAAAATAACTTCTTTTTTTTTTTTGAAATCACACAAAGAAAGTGTTCAAACGCGATGGAGAAAAACGCGATGGAGAATATATATATATATATATATATATATATATATATATATATATATATATATATATATATATATATATGACTACCCCATAACATTAATAAAAAAGCATTCGACAAAGCATCATCTCTTAATAGACAAGAACTACTCTTATACAAACCACACCAAACTAATGACCGAATCCTTATGGTATTTCACCACGGTCGACACATGCACAAACTAACTAAGCTACTCACTGAACAATATAAAACCCTACAAAGTCCATCTTCAAAACCCCTCCCATCAACGAAATAAAACAACCACCCAACCTACGTAACATCCTCACTGCATCCAGAAAAAAATTACATAACACTGTACCGAAGGGTAATAAAAGATGCAACAAGCCTAGATGCCAAATTTGCAGCCACATACATACGGAAAACCAAATAAAATACCCTACACAAACATAACAATCCATCGACCACACCTAACATACGATAGCGCTAACATCATATATTATATATACTGCACACAATGCAGAAATAGCGGATATGTGGGAGAAACATCAACATCCTTTAGACTAAGACTAAATAACCACAAATCCACTATTAATCTCAAATCCCCGCATAGTACAATAGCACTTCATTTTAACACCCAATCACACAACCTTAAACACCTCAAATGCATTTTAATAGAACACGCATTTCCAACAACGCAATCTAGAAAACAATCAGAAAGTAAATTAGTCAAGTGAATGGATTGAACGCAGACATCGGAATTCTCTGTTATTATAAATATTTCACAGACGCTGCCGCTGTCGATAACAACAGAAACAAAAAAGCCGTTAAACAGGAATAACATTTATTTGATAAAGGGTATCTAATGAACCTGAAAATTTATGACAAAAAATAATTTTTTAAAAATAAGTGAATCCAATACTCCATAATATCGAGTTCATTCATTTATATATTTTAATGCTTCGTAATAACGCCCAACTTTAAAAAAACATTCACAAATATATACCGAGAGAAGCATACGGAGACCACCTAAAATACAATATATATATATATATATATATATATATATATATATATATAGGATGCTGCATAAGTAACGCCCTTTTTAATTTCACATCTTATAATGTATATTTTTGTAATTATTTTCTTAAATTAATTTGCCAAGTCTTCATTTTTCAAGATATCTTATACAACCACGAGATTAACAAAGGAACAGAGATTAAAATCAATTCAATTGTACTATCAAAACAATACATATTATATAATTGTGTTCCACTCAAACAAAGGGCGTTACTTATGCCGCACCCTGTATATATATGCAGACACTATTAAACTGAACAGATATCATGTCTGATGAGTTTTCTAGATCCTTTCGAGTCTACGGGCCAATCCATCAGGCTGGCATTTTTAAATAAGTGCACCAACATTTTATTACCGAGTACTTTCGACATTAGAAAGTGCGATCTTCAATTGTGGATGTAATTGGATGATTGTTCCGAGTTCTATCTAAACAGAAATGTGCTCGTGAGTAAGTAGGAGGGGAAAATTACATAAATTATATAAAGAAGTGTGAAGAGAAAAATTGAAAGTCTCGGGAAGAGAAATTGGGGAACCTATGAACAAATTCTATTCTGATGTAAAAAAAAACGCATGGAAACTCGAAAGGAACCAAAAAAGTTTGACAGACATTTCCTGTCTGACAAGTTTTTTCTCGATCCTTTTGATCGCTTTTTTTACATCAGGGTGCAATTTGTTTTTTTGTTTTTTTTGTTTTTTTTTTCTCTTTCTTTCAAAAGTTCACGTTTGTTAGATACAAACGCGGAATTTTGAAATAAATGAAAACACAAAAAATACAGAAACGAAAAAATCACACCTGTAAGACCAACGGTAAAATATTGAAAACAAAAATCAACAAAAATAGAACTGATAAGGCTATAAAATCGAAATATATTTATTTTATACAGGTATATATATTTTTATTTATTTATCATAATACTCCGTATATATATAAAATATATATACACACATCTTTATATGTACGTTTGAGTTTTCAGTTTTCGTTGAATACTATCAACATAACACTTGATATCATCCACTTGTATCGTTGGCGTCTTTCCGCCCACTAAGGACGATGTCGTAGTGTCCAATAAACAATTAGATAAATATATTAATAAATAAATAAAAATATCTGCCTCTGCGTGAGTGGCTGTGCAGGCCTATCCCTGAGTGACAGTCTTTGGTGCACTGACTGCACTCAAACTGTGATTATTTCTGGGGCTGCTGCTTTTTCTCCCTCTTTCTGACTCTCTTTGCTGTCGAGGCTACTCTCCTGTCCACCTCACTCCTTTGTGCCTTGCTTAACGTTAAGGCGCCAGGCCGCTCGATTTTCTGCACCTACCTCCCACGTGTTGGTACCAATGTGATATATCCTAAAGTCTCTCCCGCAGACATTTTTAAAGTGTAGACATGGTCTACCCTACCGATCGGGAGCCTTTTACAAATTCGTCATACAAAATATCTTTTGGGATGTGGCCATTTTCCATCTTTCTCATATACCCAAGCCAGCGAAAGCACCTCTTGCAGTTGAAGGAGAGTATGCTGTTCATATTGGCGCAATCTAGCACATCTGTCTTTGGCACTTTATCCTGACAGCGGATGTGCAGAATACCGTAGTTGGAAATTGTTTAGTTTCCCTTCATGTATTTATATGTTGCCCATGCTTTGCTACTGTAGAAGAGTGTATGGATAATACAGGCTTTACAGGCGTGCAGTCTGGTTTTCTAAGTGAAACTGACATTATTCCAGATTCTCTGGCTCAATTTGGCCATAACTGCTGCTGGTTTCACTACTCTGCTGTTGACTTCAGAATCAATGGAGACTGAGTTGGAGATAGTGGACCCGAGGTAATTTAAACTCTCCACGACTTCAAGGTTGCACCCATCAATATTGATGTTTAGAGGAGTGTCTACGTTTTGTGCCATCGCTTTTGTCTTACTTAGACTTATAGAAAATCTGAACTCCCACAAGCATGTGTCAGGCGACTGACAAACTGTTGCAAGCCTTCCCCAGCGTGTGATGTCAACGCTGCTTCGTCAGCAAATAACATTTCACGAAATGAGGACATTCATTGCTTTACTCTTGGCACGAAGACGAGCAATGTTGAATAACTTACCGCCAGCTCTGGTGTGAATGTAAATTCCTTTAATGCAGTCCAGGAAGATATACTGAAGAAGCATGGAGAAAAAGATACCAAACAGTGTAGCACAAGGATACGGGCCTGGTTCACTCCACTGTTGACTGGAAAAGCCTCAGATGCTGTATCATTAAAACAGAATGTGCTGTGCGTATCTGCATGGAAAGAAGTGATGATTTCTAGTAGTATGAGTGTAGTTTATTTATATATATGGGAGTAAATATGGGAAATAAATCCGACAATATTAAGAAATTCGCTTTTGCCCTCCCTTAATAATCAACATGTTTTTTTTTAAAATATATCACCGTTTCTAGCTAAAATAGTTTTAAATAATTACAAATACCATTCCCACTTTGTTCCATTTGTCTCTCATAAAATCAGTCCATTAATACTTTTTCTTGTATTTTGTTGAATGCATTTCTTCGAGTTGCGCCACGCATTATGACATCTTCGCGTGCGTGGATCGCGATTTAAAAAATATAACGCTGAACAAATACAGTTACACAACAAAAAAGATTTTATAAAGATTTTCATCTCCTGTCATCTATAAAACATCCATCAATTTCTTCACCCCAAGATACATCCTGATGAAAGTTTAAAGAAACCGAAATGTTTAAACATTCATGTTATTTTCGGAACACTTGTTTTTTAAAATTTCCTAATACACACACACACACACACACACACACACACACCACATATATATATATATATATATATATATATATATATGTGTGTGTGTGTGTGTGTAAAGCAATTTGAAAAACGAAGTGTTCCAAAAATATGATGAATTTATTTATCGACCCTTAAAAATGTCGGTTTATTTAAACCTTCAACAGTATTGATTATGGGATGAAGAAATTGATGGATGTTTTGTAAATGTCAGAAATTAAAAAAATATTTATAAAAAGTTTGTAACTGTATTTGTTTAGCGTTATATTTTTGGAAAGACGAGCCGCGATCCGCACGCAAAGGTGCCATGACGCGTGAGATAACTCGAAGAAATGCCTTCAACAAAAGATGAGAAAAAGTATTAATGGACTATAAATAATTCATCTTATTTCTGTAACACTACGTTTTTCAAATTTCTTCGTATTTCCATATTTACTCCCATATATATATATATATATATATATATATATATATATATATATATATATATATACTAGCAAATATATGCACCCTCCGGGTGCAAGTATTTAATGCAATAAAATATTATACTAAATTAGAAAGGCTAATGAAACTAAATAAAAATGCAGATAAAAACATTTGAAACAGTGGTATAATCGAAAAATAGAACGACTGAAACGTATTCTTCCATCACTCCTGTATTTCATTGACACAATTTTCCTAATTTAACTATTTAGTTAAAATAGGAAGTAAAGAATAAAATTACAGATATTTCTTCTTGTCAATGAATTTCATTTAAGATTTATTGAAGAGATTTTTGCACATATTCATTAATATAAAACCAAACATTTAAAATCCATAATACTAAGCACATATTTATTAAAATCAATTTTTTTATATCAATATGTAAATTAGCCTTCCCATTCACACTTTAAACCGCTATTTTGGTTGTATATATAAATACAATTGCATTTTATTAATATGCAAGTAAGTCCAATAGTATGAAAGGCTATTTTATTAGTAATTAAGGTTTAAATAAAAATAAAATCATGGAGAATGCGATGTAAATAACTAAGGGAATTGTGACTTGAGTAGTGATATAGTTTCGGTTACAGACAGATAAATACACAATCTCTATTATAATAAGAAGATATATAAATAATATATTATTTTGGTTACAGTGATATTGCAGTTATATCTTTAATTACTTGCTTAATTGCTGTAAAGACTGTTATAAGTAATACGCCCCCATATTTGCCTAATCTTCAACTTTTGTTTTTGTTTGTTGTTTTTTTTGTCTTGATGTTTCCCTTCATCAATTTTGGAGCTTGTTGTCAATACTTACCATTTAAGCTAACAGCAGATATTGTTAGAAACTGAATGTCAAAATTACATGATTCGGCATTATATATATATATATATATATATATATATATATATATATATATATATATATATATATATATATATATATATATATATATAGCAACCCCTGCGCACGAGCAGGATGCTACACAAGGTCAATTTCTTAAGCGGAGTTTAACAAGTTTGAATTTAGAGGTTATCTTTTCCTAGACTGGTTACCTAGCCAAGGTCAAAGAGTCCAGTCTGCCCTCCTATTTATCCTTAGCTGGAGGGAGAGTAGGTTTCATACCTTTCCAAAGGGTATTAGCGCTATGTGAAATGCCAACAGCTTTGTCCATGAATTGAACTCGCGTTGACGAGTCCATTTCCTACGACTCTAACCTTTAGACCACGCGCCACTATTCGGCATTATATGGCTTGAAAACTGTTGATATGCCGCAAAACAAAACCACCAATTAATCCATTTATTTTGAAATCGATAGATAAATATCTATCCATATAGTAACATTCTATGACATTTATATGGATAGATAATTGGAAGCGCGTGGTGTAATGGTTAAAGTCAAGGGAAATGGACTCGTCGCCCCGAGTTCAAATCCTGGCTGTGGTAATTGCATTTCACTTAGCGCTAATATCCTTATTATTAATCGTATTCCCCCTCCAGCTATAAATACATAGTAGGGCAGACTGAGCTCTTTAACCTTGGTTAGGCAACCGGTCTAGGAGAAGGAAAACTATTAATTCAAACCTGTTAAGAAATTGACCTTGTGCCGCATCCTGCTCGTGCGGAGGGGTTGGTAAATATATATATATATATGGATAGATAATGTTCAACCTTGTCGCCATTTCTGTATTTTATCTATCAATAATTCATCCTTTGACCTGATACACGTTTCGACGACCGTAGAAGGTCAAGAGTAACGTGTTCTTTTGGAATCAGAGAAGTGTATACATAAATAACAGATGCATTGATGAAATTAATGAAAGCATACGCTCGCCAAAACAAATAAATAAAAAAAGACAGTAATTTTTCTTTGACAAATCGCCAGGCGAAATGTCAACAGAGGATATGAAAGACAACTGCGTCGATTGAGTCACCGCCCCGAGTATGGAAAGCGAGCGAAGAGTCAAAAGCGCGTCAACACGGCACGTTGAACCGGTAAAAGTTAAACAGAAAACAATGTAGTGTTAAATCGTTTTCAGGTTCTATGACCTTAAGGTTCGGTTCTTTGCAGTGAGGCTTCGTCTACTGAGTCCTCTGCAAAGGAAGTGCAGTCAACATTGTCGTAATTTTCATGGTTATTACGACGGCATATTCCACTGAATCAAAGGAGAATCTCTCAGCGGAAACATTTTGTATATTTCCTCCGGTTATTTGAATGGCTGTGACTACGCATTACTGATTTTTTAGCCACTGGCCAAAGACGAGTTAATGTCTTCCAAACAATACAGGTATAAAAGATGGGTATATATATATATATATATATATATATATATATATATATATATATATATATATATATATATATATAATTTACAGTTGAATATTGAGATAATCGGTGAATAAGAAGCCAAGAAACGGTTTTATACAAAAGTGACTTAATCAATAACAGCGTATTGTCAAAAAGATCATTGCGGTTAGAAAACTAATAATATTTTTTTTCTGAAGTAAATTTATAGAAAAAATATAACTCAGTTTCCCTCTGTTTCAGATGATTTAATACTTTCGAGATACAAATATATATATATATATATATATATATATATATATATATACATAGATACATATATATTCCAACTCAAGCGTAAACGCAACGCTCTTCTCTATAAGGAATGGAGCACTCTGTGACGGCCTTTACACACAAAGCGTTGTGTGTATTAGAACAGTTAAAATCCCCTTCCCATTATGTAAGTGAAGACAGCCCAATGGTTAAGGTACCGGACTGACACCCAATCGACCGGAGTTCAATTCCGGCTTTAGGTAGCTTACAAAATATCTAGCCACACTGAAGAGACTTGATAAGTCGAAACACGTGTCTGTGGATGACCCTATATATGGGTGTATGTGTATGCACATATGTATATCTGTGTGTGTGTATATATATATATATACACACACTATCAGTATGCTTGACCACTTTTTACATATAAATACAGCAAATTATATTATCAACATTAATATATATAAATATATATATAATATATACGTGTATGTGTGTGCATATATGTTTTTAAAAAATACACACACACACACACACACACACATATATATATATATATATATATATATATATTATATTTATATATATATATTAATAAGTTCCCCACAGACACGTTTTTCGGCGTTTCACGCCTCTTCAATGTGGCTAGACACAACTTTCTCTGGCTACTCGGACTGACCGTTTGGCAGCCTGATATCTAATCCCCTCGGCCAATGACAGCTGTAGCGGGACTGGTGTTTTTAAACTATTAAGTACATAGGTTTGTTTATGTATTTTACGGTCACTGAGAGATCAAATTTCAGGGAAACGATCATTGCTTATATGCATAGTAGGGAGAGTTAATTTAAATTACCAATTAGAGAGCTCATACCAAATTCATCGGATCATATATTAATATATATATATATAGTACAAGGATTGCAGTTTGAACATTCCTTTCAACAAAGCCATCATCATCATCATGTTTCAGGCATGTTTTGGTAGCTGAAGCTATATTACCCCTTGCCTAGATCACCGCAGCAGTATCTAGCGATACCACCAGACTTAATTGGATTCTCCTTACTCTGTGGGATTGTCTTATCCACATATGAATATCCTTATCTTGAATCCAAGTTACTCTTGTCTTATGGAGGAAGTCCAAGATTAGCTAAAGATGCGACGATTGAGTTAATACAGAAACCTTGAAATCCCACCTCGATAGGAAATACATTTGTTATCCAGCCATTTTTGATGCAGTGTTCATGTATATCTTCATATTTTCCAACTTACGCTGATTTGCCCAGTCGATGTTTTCTTCAAAAGGGACCGTGAACTCAGTGAAGAAATCTGTTTACTTATTTATTAAGTGTGGGTGGTTAGAGTTGAGGTTTACATGTATAGGATTTGTATTGGGTTTAATAACAGGTTTAAAGTTACCTGAGATAATATTGAATGAAATCTCCAGAAATTTAAGATCTTAATACTCGATTGGATATCAACCAATAATCCCATATCCTTAAGTGTCTCCAAAATGTATTTACTTATCCGGTCATTTTGTATCTGGCAATATTATTCACTAAAATCAAACCGTCATTTCTGTAAATCTCAACATGGTTAATGTTCAATTTTTTGTTAGATTGCATATTATCCAATAAGGTTCGAAAGTTGCGGTAAAATATAATTAGAACTGCACTATTAAATCTTAGCCAATATATTTTAGAGTAGCTATTAATTTTAGATAGAAATAGAGAGATAGAACAGTGAAACACTATAAATTACATAGAATTATATTCGATAATTTAAAAAATTGTCACTCGGTACGCTTTGTAATTTGATATAATATATATATATATATAGAAGCATATGCATTATGTAAAATAAATTGTTTTTTTTTTTCTTATACCCTAGTTTTGATTAAAATCAAAATGAATAAAGAGATTTTTAAGACAGGAAGCAGTGAGATTTTTTTATCTCTTTCGCAAAATATCAAACTTAAACTCACGTGGGGGGGGTTCGGAAATGTTCGATAAACTGAGGTTGAAATGCCGAAAAGGAGTAGCTGTTGTGAACGCACCGAGAAATGAAGAGAGACTCAAGGATTTGAAGTTGTAACAAAGGACTGAGAACCTTAATAGGTGTTCCTATGGTTATTTAAGCCTGCAGCTGACAGTCCACGTTGCCTGAACCTGCTGATTCGAGACTCCAGTCTCAAGGTAGTACGGCCGATGTAGCAAATTCGCATTTGTAAACTTATAGCTCAATACTATATATATATATATATATATATATATATGATGTATTGAAAAAACAAAGGATGTTTACAAATGAATGGGCTCATCAGGAGAGAATGTGCAAGATGAGCCCATGCATTTTAAACATCCTTTGTTTCAATATATCAATCACACTGTCGGATTAAGTTCCAATTTTTTTCACATATAATATATTTTTCACACACACACACACACACACAACACACATACATATATATATATATATATATATATATGTGTGTGTGTGTGTGTGTGTGTGTGTATGTGTTTAGAGCCTTGGGTTTCTCGGTTATTGTAAAACATTCCGTGTAGGGATGTATCAATTAATTGTTCACTTCAGACTGACAGCTGCTAATAACGCATATGGGTAAGACATTTGGCAGACGAAAATTCTGTCGAGTTTTGATCCCGGTTAGAGATAGCTGTTAAAAGTAAAGCCACATTGATGAGAAGTAAACTTCGAAACACGTGTATGTGGATGACTGAAAAAAAAATGCCCCCCACCCCCACCCCCATGGTAGAGCACTGTATGAGGGACATTATTTGACACTACACCGCTTGGCATAAAGCCGCTACTCGACTGTTTACAGCCTTGAGTTCTCTGGTGATTGTAAAAACATTCCGCGTAGGGATGTATCAATTAATTGTTCACTCTAGAATGACAGCCCTAATAGCCGCATGGGTAAGAGACTTGCAGACAAAAATTCTGTCGGGTTTCGATCCTGGCTAAAAAAGCCGTTAAAAGTAAAGCCACACTGATGAGAAGTAAACTTCAAAACACGTGTATGTGGATGACTGAATATATATATATATATTATATATATATATATATATATATATATATATTCTAATTACAAATCATAGCAAGGGACAAAATTTAAGAATATAATTCTAATTATATGTAATTTACAGTGTTTCACTGTTCTATCTCTCTATCTTATTTAAAATCATTAACTATTCCAAATCCTTACGTGTAGGATGCGGCACACCCTCAATTTCTTAACCGGAGTTTAACAGGTTTGAATTTTAAGTTTTGGTGTTTCTCGACACCTGTTGGCATACCTATGTGTAAGATCCCAGTCTGTCCTACTATTTACCCATAACTGGAGGGGGAATAATTCGATGCATACCATTCCCAATGGTATTAGCCCTATGTGAAATTCAAACAACTCAACACAGGATTTGAACCCGATAGAATGATAAGGAGGACGATTGATTCTTACGCTAACTGGTCACAGGCGTGTAACAATAACGGAAGACGAAATACAATATTTCTCTCTGTCAATAAATCTATTTGCTGTTAAGTTGAAAGAAAAAGAAATATAAAGAAACGATGTAATTGTGTTTAAATTATTTTTCTCAGCTCTCATGAGATTTATGTGAGGAAGACAACAAAGGGAGATTGTGAACAATTTAGTTTTGCTAGAAAGTTCTTCTGTCACTTAAAGATGAAATAATTGGGAAAGTAATTCATATAATTTTTAGCACAGCTTCTTTCATTCAATACTCAGCAGTACATCAAAGAATTTAAATTTGCACAGCAAAAAAAAAAAATCTTATAAATTGATGATATCCAGACGTCTAGACTGATGTCTAGATGTCTAAGCTGAAGTCGAGATGAATTAATTCCAATTTGAAAAATAATAGTAAGTCACCATCAATAGCAATTTGTTTGCAAAGCACGGAATTCTGCAAGTGTGTCCACTTTATATGTAGGGCATAATATATATATATATATATATATATATATATATATATTATATATATATATATATATATATATATATATATATATATCAATAAAGGAAGGAAGAACTCAATACAGTAATCCCATAATAAATTTATTTTCGACGAAAATCTAAGTTGATTTAAACCGGCTCCCCAAATTTTCGTCTCATCAGATGGGTCTCAATTCACTTATGGACAAGCATATCACAAAAAACCCCAAAGAGCTGAATATATATAAATTCAAACAAAAACAAAAAATAATTAAAAAAATATATATATTTTTTTAACAGTGTAGGATTGTAACCATAGAAACAGGAAGTGAATGAAAAAAAGAGATACATTTCAAGGTTGACTTCTAGGGTTTCCAGACAGACAAAAAAGTGACAAGACAGAAAAAACAGAGTAGTATATTAAAATATAAATAGACAAGTAAAAGAAAAAGATTTTAAATTTAAACATTAGAGTATAATGATGTATAAAAGAAAATACTAGTTAAGATATAAATAATAAAATAAATTAATAGTAAGATAATAAAAAAATATAATTAAAAAATAATAAATAGTAGAAATTAAAATCAATTAAAAATAATAATACTAATAATAAAAATATTACTCAAAAGAGTCCTGGAGACCTGAGGAGACTTGTTGTCACTCAGACTCCAGTGAAAGACCATCAGCTAACACTGATGTGAAAACTCAAAAGGAGTAATAATAATAAAAAAATGAAATAATTTGAAAAAATATATAAATGAAAAATAATCATAATAATGATAAAATAAATTAAAAATAATAATAATAATAATAATAATAATGATAATAATAATAATAATAATAATATTAAGATAAAGTAAAGATAATAATAATAAAAATGATAATAATAGTAATAATAATAGGATAAATTAATTAAAATAATAATATAATAATTTGAAGAAATATATAAATTACAAATAATCATAATAATAATAAAATAAATTAAAATTAATAATAATACTACTACTACTAATAATAATAATAATATCAAGATAAAGTAAAGATAATAATAATAATAAAAATAATAATAATAATAATAATAATAGGATAAATTAATTAAAATAATAATAATAATATTAAAAATATTATTATTAATAATAATAATAATAATAAAATGAGATAAGGTAAATAATAATAATAATAATATTAAAAATAAGAAAAAGTAAATAATGATAATAATAATATTAAGGTAAAGTAAATAATAATAGTAATAATAATGAAAAAATAAGATAGGGTAAAAAATAATAAATTATAATGAAAATAATAAGATAGGGTAAAAAATAATAAATTATAATGAAAATAATAAGATAGGGTAAAAAATGATAAATTATAATAATAATAAAAATAAATAAATTGAAAATAATAATAATAATAATAATAATAATAATAATAATAATAATAATAATAATAATAATAAAGTAAATTAAAAATAAAAATCATAATAATAATAAAATTAAAAATAGAAATAGAATAATTTAAAATAAATTAATAATAATAGAATGAGATAGATTAAAGATAATAATAATAATAATAATAATAATAATAAAAATAATAATAAATAATAATAATATAAAATAAAAAATATATATGATATTAATAATAAAATAAAATAAATTAAAGATAATAAAATAATAATCATGATAATTAGATAAATTACCGATAATAATATTACTAATAACAATAATAATACTGATTATACACAGTAACAGGTTACAAATAATACATTTTTAACAAGAAACCATTCCTCAGAATACCACAACTCTAATCATTGACTTCCAGTCCTATAGGATTATACTAATTTGAATTTGTTTTTATGTCTACATTTAAAAATCAATTGGTTTCTTTTATTGAGTAGTTGGCCAGTGGGTCTATATTTCAGGATACATATCTTCTCATCCAGACAGAGGATACACCTACCTTTAAATCCATTTGGGGTGGAAGATTGTTTAATAAATTCCCATTTTATGAAAGGGGTTAAGCCTCTGTCTTTCAGATTCCAATAGTAACTTGATATATATATATATATATATATATATATATATATATATATATATATATATATATATATGTGTGTGTGTGTGTGTGTGTGTGTGTGTGTGTGTGTATTTGGGCAGCATTTTTTCATTTATGCATGTTGTATTAAACAAAAGACACATCTCCTATTTAACAATTTTATTTGTGATCTTTTCAAGTTTTCTGGCCAATTTTTAAATATTTGGGTGGAATTCGTGGATTAGTCCACCAAAGTTCAGGTCCCGAGTACGGTATGTAGTATAGCGATACATTTGAAAAAAACACAGGTTTAAATAAAATGAGTGGTAAGTTTATTAGCCAACACTGCAGGGTTTCAACCTGTTTAGTAGATCTTCTTCAGGGCTTTTGTTTTAAGGAAAATAAATTTATCACTAGATAATAAGGAGATTGTGAGAGTCTTTTGTTGATCAATCCACCTAAAAATACTGAGTGAAAAACTAGCATTCTTAGATTGTTTGAAATTATGAAACGCTGTTTCTGAAGCTGACACAAAACATTCTCTTAATTGTGTTTGTTTGTGTGTGAGTGTGTGTGTGTGTGTGTGTGTGTGTGTGAGAGAGAGAGAGAGAGAGAGAGAGAGAGAGAGAGAGAGAGAGAGAGAGAGAGTATGAAAAAGTGAATATATAATCGCTTTCACTGGGCGATATGTGTGTGTGCGCGTAAATGTGAAACGGACGGTTGCTTTCGCTTTATATATATATATATATATATATATATATATATATGTGTGTGTGTGTGTGTGTGTGTGTGAGTTGAAAAGTGGAAGTGAATCCGACAATATGCTGAAAATTTCTAATATATTGCCGTTTCTCTGTGTACTTAAAAAGATTATTATTTTATTTTATTTTGTATCTAAAATAATAAATAGAATACAATGTGTACAAGGACAATCTGTCGGTAGAAATACGTGTTAGCACTGCTTTTCTTTCAATTGTTATCCATGCAACATTTTCTTTCTTTCCTTCTTTTATTTATTCATTTTTTCAACACGCACACGCATATATATATATATATATATATATATATATATATATATATATAATTGTAGTTCCTGTCTGATCATTTGATAACTCTGTATGTTCGGAAACTACATTACTCAGGGTATAGTATAAGTATATTACATCTTTATCAAAGGGAGTACCTGGTGACATTAAAACATGTTGTAAACTTTCACTACTATTCATGTGAAATTTAAATCATAGGTCTATGCCTAAATATGCTTAGTCACAAAAGTATAGGACATTTTAACAATATCCCCTTTTCACTAGTATTAGTGGGAGAAATTGCCACCTTTGAGTCACATCTGCCAACTTTAAAATCAAGCTAAAATACTAACTTTTCTAAGACTGCATCTTCCGATTTCCTTTGTGGAATCAAGGACCAGGTACACGGTTAGCCATAGCCAAGCCCTGTCAATTAACTTTTACGTTTTTTTTTACATCATAAAGAATTGCAGTTATTTCTAATTTCTTCACAAATAAAGGAAACCTATCGATTATGTAACTGTTATGACCTGTTTAAGGGTCAATAAATAATAACTCAACACGGAGATAAAATGTAGAGAACAGATGTATTCAGCAATATATCAACGTACAAATGAACAGGGTTTCCTTGTTACAACGTACACGAAGAGCATGTATCTGCTACTTCTCACTTGAGTATTTTTGTTCTGTTAATATATACCCTTTGGGTAAGTCTATGTTCGTGTCATAGGTGAGTCACCTACAACTGTAACCATTATAATGATTCTAGAATCAAAATACAGAAACCACACTCATCAATAGAGTTGTTATTTATTTGATGTTCAATTTATTCGATTTTCCTTTTTTTTTAAATTTTTGGTGACGAAAAACTTTACGGGTTTTAAAACATATGATTTTAATCGGAAACTACAAATTAAAAAAATAATGTGGAATCTTGATACATTTTATCTGATAGCTTATATTACCTCTCTCACGTTCTGAATATCTCACACTTTCTCTTCCCTTCACTCTTTCTCTATATATAGCTTTCTTCCTCTCTCCCAATATGTAAAAGTAAAAAAAGTAAAGTCGTCGGAGCGACCTAATGTCGGTATCAGCCATGCAGCGAGGGAGTCTATCCCCTTTTCACTAGCGCTAGACAAGGAGCTTATTTTAGCGTCTGCGGTGGAGCGCCACGCCTACCCATCAGCTCCTTACTTTACCGACAGATCCTGTGCTAACTCATACGCTAAGTTGTCGAAGCGGGTATCGGAACTAGAACTTGTGGTTTCTAAACCGACGATCTACCGACTGAGGCTAACCCGCCAATATGTATATAATGGCTTACATACGAACTTTTTTCTCTGGCAAGGTGCACATCACACTTATATTGGTCTTTTTGTATATATATATATATATATATATATATATATTATATATATATTTGTGTGTGGTGTGTGTGTGTTGTGTACCCATAAGGAATGTCGTGGTACGTTTGTATTGCTTTATAACTCAGAAATAGAGGCCATTACCTTTGAAAATATATAAACAAACACACACACACACACACACACATATATATATATATATATATGTGTGTGTGTGTGTATGTGTGTGTGTGTGTTGTGCGTGTGCGTGTGTGTGGCGTGTGTGTTTGAATGTGTGTGCATTTGTGTGTATGTCGCTTCATACAATGCAGGGTACATAATACAAATTATTATGAGCCCATTCCCAAAGGGTCATTTGCATTTGACTGTCCGTTTCTTTTCTAAGAATAAAAATGTTATCGATTGCAGCTGCAAAAGCTCTATAATTGCAAATGAGACACAATCGTATTGATTGTCACGTTGAGTATGAGATACTTTATATAAAAATCCAGAAAGAAACAGGGCTTAACACTCGACGGAGAAGATCTTACGACCGGGCAAACGTAAGTGGGTCTGTACATGTCAGCAGCATGAACATGCTCTATCGTCTTTCACGTCCTATACTTGCACAGGTACCCAGTGGATTGGCAAATGGATGGCGATCAATAGTTTGGTTTCAAGGAGTCAGGCTGCTGAAGCTTACTTCAGTCGATCATCGATTTCTTGTCTTTGAGAAGGTTGCAGTTCGGCCAACAAGCAGCTGAAATTCTAAAGAGCATTGGAATGCAAATGCAATGAATATCTACAGGAAACTCTATAATAATGCAAAGCTGTTTAACCTTTCGGCTATTTAGGACCCTGCTCAGCATTAAGTTAAAAACTGTTTGTATTTTTCACTGTTTACTTACAGGGGAATACCAAAATTATAGCTATATTAGATCAACTTTAAAAGATTTATCAGACCGACGGCAGTACCTAGATGACTTCTGTTACGATTTTTGTGGCTATCCTAAGGCTTCAAGCAAGAGCACTATCCAGTGGAGATCCCTTGTGTTAAGCAGAGCGCGATCCTTAGTGAAGAAAACTTTGGTGGTTCCTTGCTGACCCTTAATGTTGCGCATGAGACTTCAGTGGTTCCTTGATGTTCCTTAGTGTTACAGGTCCGTTCGTCAATGCCAAACAAAGAGCAAATAAACGTCTGTCAATATCAGTGATTAAATAGTTAACTAACCACGTATTCGGGTTGTTGATTGACTGGTGTTAAAACCACGTGACCTCGCTTAGTCTATAAATTTAAGTGGTGGATTGCAGCACACCTTATATACCCAAAATAATCAAACAACTTCATCGCCAACTACTCCCAAATTCACTGGTAGGAACATGTTAGGGTTCAAATCATGAGTTAAATAGATCCAGAAAATATGTAAAAAAAATGTGTTAAAAAAGGAGTTTTAAAAAATGAGTGAAACTAACAAAGAATCATTAAAACAAAACGTCTTCGGCATGAATGAATAATCAAGAGTTAACGTGCGTAAAATCCCCCCCACCAACAATCCCAACCAACCAACCACCGAACCAACCAACTGACCGACGACCAAAAAACCAACCTCTCTCTATATAATGGTTTTGAGTAAATGTAATGTATATTATGAAAAATAGATGGAAGTTAATCCGACAGTATGAAATTTAAACATTTTGAAAAAACAAATGATGTTATGTATTTGCTGACAGAATTGTTTCGACCAAATCGATAATTGATTTCATCACGAGCAGCATAGACGGGAAAGAGATATCCGTTAAAAGACTGTTTAAAAAAACTAACGCTGTATTCAACCACTGAAAATTTTAAAAATGCATGTTTCTGTTTTAAAAATAAAATAAATTTTATTTTTAATTTTTAAAAATCAGAAGCATTATAGTTTATAGTAAAACAAAAAGTTTGTTGTAAAATTTATATAAAAATGTAAAGTTGTTATCAAAAATGTTTAGGATATATTTCAGCTGTTAAAATAATATACCAGTCCACAGCGTAATTTGAAGAACGATGTTATAGTTCCAAAATTACTTGTGTTGATAAGTCCGTAGAGTTTTAGATGAAAGTCCTTAAGGTGTAAAATTCCAGATATATTGTTTTTTCATTTGACAAATAGGAAAAATAGATGGAAGTTAATCCGACAGTATGAAATTTAACATTTTGAAAAAACAAATGACGTTATGTATTTGCTGACAGAATCTGTTTTTTAAAACAGAACACGCATTCTTTTTAAATTTTCAGCGGTTGAATACAGTGTTCGTTTTTTGTAAACAGTCTTTTAACGGATATCTTTCTTTCCACTTGCTCGTGATGAAGACCAATTTATCGATTTGGTCGAAACAGATTCTGTCAGCAAATACATAACATCATTTGTTTTTTCAAAATGTTAAATTTCATAATGTATATTATATACTGTGCTTACAAGTATATTGCGATGACCAAGTTACTAACTGAATGAGTAATTAGCTGATAATTATATTTATTTACTTACAGGGGAATACCAAAATTATACCTATATTAGAATAACTTTAAAAAAAATATCACGCCCTATCGACAAAAATGCAGGATAAGATTTAGGGTCAATTTTTAAGCAGAGGAAATCTGGTTTTAATTTTCCTTCTCCAAGACTGGTTGCCCAACCAAGATTAGCTGTCATCCGATCAATTTACCGATACCTGTGATGGAAAAACTTCAAATTGCTGTCTCTTCAAAGGACTTTAGCAAGAATGTACAATGCGAACAACGTCGTGTAGGATTTGAACTTTGATCATCGATTTCTTACGACGATAACCGATACGCTAAGCTCGTATCTGAGCATAGTGTCATACCTATCTACAAGGGTGGGGTATGGGAATCTACTACATCCGATGTTGAGGTTTCATTTCTGAAGTGTATAGGAGTGCACAGACATGCCTTCAGTATCATAACTACTACTTTTTTGTGAATCGGAGTCGTAGTACCTGTTAAGTCACATCTATGTCTCAAACAGATGTTGGTTAATTCCATATCAATTAACCCAACCCCTTCATTTTTTCTAAAATGTTGTCCAAGTGTGGATTATGATAAAGTTAGCCAATTCTAAAATTTTGAACTTCCAATTCCAAAAATTGTCTGAGTTATGTCGATTTTTAGCTCTCCAAATGTGAGGGGGTCGCGAAAAATGGCGACTTTTTGTAACCAATTTTTGTCTATAGACTGAGTTCTAGAGCTTCCGTACACCTAATAATTGGTTTATAAAAGCATGTTTGCCCAAGAAATGCTATTTAAAAAAGTCTTAAAGTTAACCAGATTTAAGTTATTGATGATTTTTTTTCAGAGCAAGTTCAATATCCCGATGTAGCACTGCATCTATGACAAAATGTTTTTTCTATTGTTATTTCACATATATTAAACATTATTTATACCAAAAAGATACTTTGATATTTGCTCTGAACCGAACCTACAACATCAGTTAAAATTTTGCAAATTTTGCAAATTAGTTGTATTGGGTACTAGGACTCAGGACTGCATGCAAATTATTTTCATTAAAGATAGTTATTTGAAGCTATACTTATTTATGATATGAAAACCATATACTGGTTTACAAAAGAAAAAAAGGACAAACTTCGACATTAAAACACAACAACGGTTCTTATGCCGTAAAACCGAAACAAATAAACAAATAAAAACAATTGACGTTTATAATACTAGGGAAAAGGTATGAATCTACTCTCCTCCAGCTATGGGTAAATAGTAGGGCAGTCTGAGCTCTTTACCTTGGTTAGGCAACGGAAAACTCTGAAATTCAACTGTTAAACTCCGCTTAAGAAATTGACCTTGTGTCGCATCCTGCTCGTGCGGAGAGGTTGGTAAATTATATAATACTAGGGTGAGTTAAAGATTTGCAATATTACAGTAACTTAATTAGTTTATTCTTAAAGTTACTACTAAAAGCAACCTATCATTCAAGAAAAACACATCATGTTTCACCTTTTGAAGCCACCTTTCTGCTATTTCTTGATCCAACACGACACTAGTTATTGGCCTTCGAGGTGAAATGTCCTTCCTGAAGCTTTCCCTTCCTCTTGGTGGATGAAGTGTCACGAGCGCAGGAAGTGAGATATAGATCTGAACCGTGAGAGCTAGATCCGGATTATGTGTTGAGTAAAGATACTTTTCAGCCAGTTCATTGATCCCAGACTGATGCAATTCTTGTACTTCAAGACGGAGAACTCCGTCGCCGAGTCTTCCACCTCCTTTTGATTGTTTAAGATCTCTAGCGCGGGAATGAGCCATGGAGTGGAACAAGTAATAATCTGAAAGAAATTCCACCTCCTTTTGATTGTTGAAGCATCTCTAGCGCGGGAAATGAGCCATGGAGTGGAACAAGTAATAATCTGAAAGAAATTCCACCTCCTTTTGATTGTTGAAGCATCTCTAGCGCGCATGGAGTGGAACAAGTAATAATCTGAAAGAAATAATGAGCCATGGAGTGGAACAAGTAATAATCTGAAAGAAATTCCACCTCCTTTTGATTGTTGAAGCATCTCTAGCGCGGAAATGAGCCATGGAGTGGAACAAGTAATAATCTGAAAGAATTCCACCTCCTTTTGATTGTTGAAGCATCTCTAGCGCGGGAAATGAGCCATGGAGTGGAACAAGTAATAATCTGAAAGAAATTCCACCTCCTTTTGATTGTTGAAGCATCTCTAGCGCGGGAAAATGAGCCATGGAGTGGAACAAGTATAATCTGAAAGAAATTCCACCTCCTTTTGATTGTTGAAGCATCTCTAGGCGGGAAATGAGCCATGGAGTGGAACAAGTAATAATCTGAAAGAAATTCCACCTCCTTTTTGATTGTTGAAGCATCTCTAGCGCGGGAAATGAGCCATGGAGTGGAACAAGTAATAATCTGAAAGAAATTCCACCTCCTTTTGATTGTTGAAGCATCTCTAGCGCGGAAATGAGCCATGGAGTGGAACAAGTAATAATCTGAAAGAAATTCCACCTCCTTTTGGATTGTTGAAGCATCTCTAGCGCGGGAAATGAGCCATGGAGTGGAACAAGTAATAATCTGAAAGAAATTTCAACCTCTTTTTTTGATTGTTGAAGCATCTCTAGCGCGGAAATGAGCCATGGAGTGGAACAAGTAATAATCTGAAAGAAATTCCACCTCCTTTTGATTGTTGAAGCATCTCTAGCGCGGGAAATGAGCCATGGAGTGGAACAAGTAATAATCTGAAAGACCTCTCCTTTTGATTGTTGAAGCATCTCTAGCGCGGGAAATGAGCCATGGAGTGGAACAAGTAATAATCTGAAAGAAATTCCACCTCCTTTTGATTGTTGAAGCATCTCTAGCGCGGGAAATGAGCCATGGTGGAACAAGTAATAATCTGAAAGAATTCCAACCTCCTTTTGATTGTTGAAGCATCTCTAGCGCGGGAAATGAGCCATGGAGTGGAACAAGTAATAATCTGAAAGAAATTCCACCTCCTTTGATTGTTGAAGCATCTCTAGCGCGGAAATGAGCCATGGATGGAACAAGTAATAATCTGAAGAAATTCCACCTCCTTTTGATTGTTGAAGCATCTCTAGCGCGGGAAATGAGCCATGGAGTGGAACAAGTAATAATCTGAAAAGAAATTCCACCTCCTTTTGATTGTTGAAGCATCTCTAGCGCGGGAAATGAGCCATGGAGTGAACAAGTAATAATCTGAAAGAAATTCCACCTCCTTTGATTGTTGAAGCATCTCTAGCGCGGGAAATGAGCCATGGAGTGGAACAAGTAATAATCTGAAAGAAATTCCACCTCCTTTTGATTGTTGAAGCATCTCTAGCGCGGGAAATGAGCCATGGAGTGAACAAGTAATAATCTGAAAGAAATTCCACCTCCTTTTATTGTTGAAGCATTCTCTAGCGCGGGAAATGAGCCATGGAGTGGAACAAGTAATAATCTGAAAGAAATTCACCTCCTTTTGATTGTTGAAGCATCTCTAGCGCGGGAATGAGCCATGGAGTGGAAAAAGTAATCTGAAAGAAATTCCACCTCCTTTTGATTGTTGAAGCATCTCTAGCGCGGGAAATGAGCCATGGAGTGGAACAAGTACTCCTTTTGATTGTTGAAGCATCTCTAGCGCGGAAATGAGCCATGGAGTTAAGAAAGAAATTCCACCTCCTTTTGATTGTTGAAGCATCTCTAGCGCGGGAAATGAGCCATGGAGTGGAACAAGTAATAATCTGAAAGAAATTCCACCCTCCTTTTGATTGTTGAAGCATCTCTAGCGCGGGAAATGAGCCATGGAGTGGAACAAGTAATAATCTGAAAGAAATTCACTCCTTTTGATTGTTGAGCATCTCTAGCGCGGGAAATGAGCCATGGAGTGGAACAAGTAATAATCTGAAAGAAATTCCACCTCCTTTTGATTGTTGAAGATCTCTAGCGCGGGAAATGAGCCATGGAGTGGAACAAGTAATAATCTGAAAGAAATTCCACCTCCTTTTGATTGTTGAAGCATCTCTAGCGCGGGAAATGAGCCATGGAGTGGAACAAGTAATAATCTGAAAGAAATTCCACCTCCTTTTGATTGTTGAAGCATCTCTAGCGCGGGAAATGAGCCATGGAGTGGAACAAGTAATAATCTGAAAGAAATTCCACCTCCTTTTGATTGTTGAAGCATCTCTAGCGCGGGAAATGAGCCATGGAGTGGAACAAGTAATAATCTGAAAGAAATTCCACCTCCTTTTGATTGTTGAAGCATCTCTAGCGCGGGAAATGAGCCATGGAGTGGAACAAGTAATAATCTGAAAGAATTCCACCTCCTTTTGATTGTTGAAGCATCTCTAGCGCGGGAAATGAGCCATGGAGTGGAACAAGTAATAATCTGAAAGAAATTCCACCTCCTTTTGATTGTTGAAGCATCTCTAGCGCGGGAAATGAGCCATGGAGTGGAACAAGTAATAATCTGAAAGAAATTCCACCTCCTTTTGATTGTTGAAGCATCTCTAGCGCGGGAAGTGGAACAAGTAATAATCTGAAAGAAATTCCAGATTTGAAGCATGCGCGGGAAATGAGCCATGGAGTGGAACAAGTAATAATCTGAAAGAAATTCCACTCCTTTTGATTGTTGAAGCACTCTAGCGCGGGAAATGAGCCATGGAGTGGAACAAGTAATAATCTGAAAGAAAATTCCACCTCCTTTTGATTGTTGATCTCTAGCGCGGGAAAGAGCCATGGAGTGGAACAAGTAATAATCTGAAAAGAACCACCTCCTTTTGATTGTTGAAGCATCTCTAGCGCGGGAAATGAGCCATGGAGTGGAACAAGTAATAATCTGAAAGAAATTCCACCTCCTTTTGATTGTTGAAGTTGTTGGTGTTTTTTATATATAAGGCGTGTGGTAAATGGTCACTTCTACTTATAGACTAACCGACAAGCATGTGACCAACCTATTGACCAACCACTGGTGGTATTCTGCTGCTGATATTATTATTTATACTGGCTTTTCTGGTCATACTATCATTACTACTTGAGCCTTCGTGGACGACGGATCATAGGATTATATCACTGGACCTTTGACATTACATAGGATTCCAAAACTTAGGACTTATTCACTTACCAAAGGATTCTATAGTTCAGGACTTACTTACTTTAAGTCCTTTTCAACTGGCCATAAATGGCGGCCAGATATTTAACAGAAGCATCTCTAGCGCGGGAAATGAGCCATGGAGTGGAACAAGTAATAATCTGAAGGAACTCAGATTTGAATATATGCTGGGTGTGGCATTAATTAGATTATCTCTCACGTTGCTGCTTTTTATTCTGTAAACTAGAACGTAAGCAAATATTGAACAACTTTTGACCCATCCAAGTACAGATAAGCACAACTGATTGCCGGGGAGGCATCAGGCCTTCCCAGCATATACTAATATTCTGAGACGAATAGTTGTTATTATCCCAGAAAATTCAGATTTGTCCCTGTTTTGAACTCGCATTGACGTGTTCATTTCCTTCGACAATAATCATTATTCCTATACATTACAAATGGAGAAGCGTGTATGTATTTTTATTCTAAGTAGTATATCTTATATACATATCTTATATGTATATAAAGTAGTATATCTTATATGTATATCTAATATGTATATAAAGTAGTATATCTTATATGTATATAAAATAGTATATCTTATATGTATATCTTATATGCATATAAAGTAATATATCTTATATGTATATCTTATATGCATATAAAGTAGTATATCTTATATGTATATAAAGTAGTATATCTTATATGTATATAAAATAGTATACCTTATATGTATATCTTATATGTATATAGTAGTATATCTTATATGTATATCTTATATGTATATAAAGTAGTATATCTTATATGTATATAAAATAGTATATCTTATATGTATATCTTATATGTATATAAAGTAGTATATCTTATATGTATATAAGTAGTATATCGTATATGTATATAAGTATATCTTATATGTATATCTTATATGCATATAAAGTAGTATATGTATATCTTATATGTATAAGTAATCTTATATGTATAATATGTATAAAGTAGTATAATATGTATATCTATATGTATATAAAGTAGTATATCTTATATGTATTTATATGTATATAAAGTATATTTATATGTATATACTAATATGTAAGTAGTAATCTTATATGTATATGTACATGTATATAAATAGTATATCTTAATATGTATATGTATAGTATAATCTATATGTATATCTTATATGTATATAAAATAGTATATCTATATGTATATCTTACAAGTATATAAAATAGTATATCTAATATGTATATAAACGGAATAACCATGAAAATATATAAGATTATATAATTGTAATGTGTGTGAATTTGTATGCAGAAATAATTAATTAAACTTGATATGGTATATCAATTTAAAACAAATAAGAAAGAGGATAGATTTTTTTTGTATTCTTCAGCTTCTTTTTGTTCAATATTTTAATTTATTATATATATTTAGGATATTCGTCACAAATTTTAAACTTCGTCACTTTACAATCACGTCACATTTTTTCAAACTGAAGGATAAGAACATTTTTCTCTCCACACTTTATCCTAATGTCCTGATCATGGGTTGATAAAAAATGAAACGTTTTAACGTCGACCTCATCATCTAGAATAAATCTATCTGATTCGGCGAAGTGAATAAGGTTTTTGGATGTTTGTTTTTATAGAAGCATTGTTGAATAAATTATTTATATTCATTGTTGAATAAATTATTTATATTCATTGTTGAATAAATTATTTATATTTTTGCTTGAAGGCAATTATAAATGCATGTATCGCATAAAATTCGATAATTATAGAAAATAATCTTGACAAGTAAATCCCGCAAAGGATGGCTCGCTATGCAGAACACCGTACAGACTGTTTCGACTTTATTAGGTCTCTTCAGCGATGTATATTAACGCCTCCCCTCCGACAGGAATCGAAACCGGGACTTCACAGGCATAGTCAGAGACCATATCCGTTCGGCCGCCGGTACATAGCAAACAATCCCTGCGAAATTAACCTTGTCAATGATACTATTACACGCCCCTGCCATAGTAGGTAAGTGGAGGTTTATTTAGTAAACAAACCCGGCCGTAAGCTCTTCGGCGAAGTGAATAAGATTTTTGGATATATATATATATATATATATATATATATATATATATATATATATATATATATATATATATATATATATATATATATATTATAAAGAACTGAACATATATATATATATATATATATAATATATATATATATATATATAAATATATATAATATTATCATAAAGAACTCAACAATAAGTCGAATGTTAATTTTTTCAGAATACAAGGTGTGTCAAAAAGTACAAAAATGTAGATACTTTTTTGGCACATCTTGTATATATATATATATATATATATATATATTATTATATATAATGACAGAAGAGAAAAAAAAGAGGGGTTACTAGAGTGTGTGCGCATGTTTGTGAGTGTGCATGTTTGTGTATGTGTTGGTGTATGTATGTGTGTGGGTACGATATAGAGAAAGCAGGATACATAATACCAACATTATCATGAGCCCATAGATAGAGAATTAAACTGATACATGGAAGCGTCTTTATTTTGAGAAGCACAATATCAAGTCAGTTCTTAAATAGATATTATCAATAGACCAACCTAATCGTTTAATAGAAATTGAACGAAATATCCTGTAAGCAATAGTACAACGAGCTAAGCACCGGGCCATGCAAAGCTGCCTAAAGTTAATTGATCTGAGAGTTAATTGTTACTTTGATATATAAAAACGAACATTAAAATGAAATAATACAAAAAAAAAAAAAGAGAGAAATACAATCCATATAGCCTTTGTTAATCGATTATTATCATTTTCATTCTAAATTGCTGATTGCAAATCTTGTTTTTTGTTGTTGTGTTTTTGTTACAAATGTCTTTTCTCTTTCCTAACTACAATTGTTCATTAAGTTGCCTTTTTTTTTCCCATAAAAATAAAATAAAAGAAAAACGAAATGAAGATATGACGCAGTAATAACAATAAATAGAAATGGAGATGTGCAATTGAAATAAAACGAAATGCAACGCGTAGACTTCAAACGCCGAGTAAATGTTGTTGATTGACTTTTTAAAATGTGTCTGTTTCATTTCAATAATTTCATTAATTCTGGAAAATTAAATATATTCATCTACGTACGCCTCTCTTCATCTATATATGTGAGTGTATTTCTTTCCATTATTCTATTTCAACCTACATTCTGGTAGATACTTAAAATGTTGGTTCATATATATGTACAAAGGCAAATGTATGAATAATACACACACACACACACACACACACACACACACACATATATATATATATATATATATATATATATATATATATATAATTTATTTGTGAATAAAAAGGTCTTAAATACCATGGATATCGTGATTAAGGACCATTTCCACTCGTGGGTATCTGAGGCCCACCGTGTTTCGTCAGACCACTTCTTTATTCTGACTGAAGTGGTCTGACGAAACTCAGTGGGCCTCAGATACACACGAGTGGAAATGGTCCATAATCACGATACCCATGGTATTTAAGACCTTTTTATTCACAAATAGATTTGCACTGTTTATAAAAATTAAACATTGAGCTCTCATACGGAACCTGAACTCTACAACAAACTACTGTTAGAGAATAGGACCAGCTAGAATCACCTTGTACCAAGAAAGTTGGTACCCCAACAAAGAATATATATATAATATATATATATATATATATATTATATATATATATATATATATATATATGTATATTGATAATTTAATGTGGTATACATTATCGTGAATAGATCATGCATATATAAGTTAGGGTAGCGTGGACCTGAAGTCAACGGCTCTTAGTTACTCATTGTTTTGCGTCTATATTATTCTGAAACCAAGTTGGTATTTGTCTTGATCGCATTGGTGGTAAAAACTCACAAACAGCACAGATGAATTCATTATTAAAAATGTTAAGCCTATTTTTATTTCAAACACCATGGGGGTACATTTATATATATATATATATATATATATATGAAATGTTTGTGTGTGTGGGTGTATACACAAAATATACAAGGATGTGCGTTTGTGCGTGTGTGCGTGGAGATAGATGGCGCATTATTTTTCGCCATAGATGAAGATGAATACAAGAACGGCTCAACGATATATATATATATATATATATATATATATATATATATATATATATATATATATATATAATATATACAACCGCGAATAAATGAATGGTAACTATCACCTTTTAATTATTTAGTACACAATGACACCACACACACACGCGCATATATATATATATATATATATATATATATATATATATAATATATATATATATATATAGTCAACCAGAGATAACGGGTTTCGGTGTATCATGTCTCTTCAGTGTGGCTAGAAATTTGCTGGCTACTTCCAGTCGGGATGGAGACCTGATCAGTTCATCATCAATCAGGATCCTTAACCACACGGCCATAAAAACTGAGAGGGGAATTTTAACTGATAAATACACACATCTGTATATATTTAAAGGTCACCAGAGAGTGTTCCATTCCTTTTATAGGAGAGGGTTTGCCTTTAAAACTTAGTTGGAGGTCGTCAACTAAATCCTCACGAAAGTTGTCAACCTACTAGTGGATGGGGAGATATATATATATATATATATATATATATATATATAATATATATATATATATACACACACACACACACACATATATATATATATATATATATATATTTACCAACCCCTCCGCACGAGCAGGATACGACACGAGGTCAATTTCTTAAGCGGAGTTTAACAGGTTTGAATTCAGAGTTTTCCTTCTTCTAGACCGGTTGCCTAACCAAGGTTAAAGAGACAGTCTACCCTACTATTTACCCATAGCTGGAGGGAGAGTAGGATTCATAGCTTTCCCAAGGGTATTAGCGCTAAGTGAAATGCAATTACCACGACCAGGATTTGAAGTCAGGGCGACGAGCCCATTTCCCATAATATATATATATTTATATATATATATTCCTAATATTTTCCCAATTATTCGATTGCAAACAAATAGACGCAGAGATTTAATATAATAATCGATGTTGATTCTTGTTTTCATTTGTCAACTACAATTAATGTTATTATGCCAATCTGAAATATCCATCTCCTCTGAACAATAAGTCTAGACTTGTAATACTGGTGATTATAGAGCAAATCCTTTTAGCATATGGTTTTACAAAATAAAATGTTGACGCTTTAATGATTTGCAAAACACAAAGCCTATGGTCCTCTAACCTGATAGTGACACTGATTTATTTTACATGATCACTGGCGGCTTCTAACGTGAGACATTGTTACATTTATTAGTGTATTAAATTAATCTTACGTTCCGGGTATTTCACTGTACCAAATCGTGTATGTAACGTAGCGGGTATGGTCACAGTACCCAAAGCGATATATGTAGTAGTCGAACTTAAGAAAATCCCAACACATGTGTATGGTAGAATCTTCTGACTTTATTTCTTCTTACTCGGCTGGGCGTGGATGGCGAGCGTTGACAATGACTGCTGTTGGGATGGCTAGCGTTGGTGAGATAAAGGTGGTGGCTACACAGGTCTCACAGCCTTTCGGCTGATGGACCGAGAGCGGCTGTCACGCTCATTTGTTCTCTGTCCCGAGGGTTCTCTCTGACTAACTGCTGGGATATCTGACTTTCTTTTATGTATAAGTCGCCTACGCATTTTCTTTTGTTATACTTATCAGCGGAAAATCTATTTCCGATTTCATTGTTATACTCTCTCTCTCTCTCTCTCTCTCTCTCTCTCTCTCTCTCTCTCTCTCTCTCTTTGTTCGCGTTAACCGGATAAAGTCCTTTGTCATTTTTGTCGTCTGTCTTTGTTTCGGTTTAAACGGAAAATCCTACTTCGGCCCGTACGATATGCAACACTAAGGTGAGGCATTGTTACCATTCATTGGTGTAATAATTAAGAAGCTACAATTCACATCCTTTGCTTCTGAATAACAAGTCTGATCCTCGCTAGACACCCAATAAGTGTGCCCTTGGATGAATAACATTTAGCATCCTATCGTGGTGTAAATGTTAGCAAACTAGTCTCATAGATAAATTACCTTTAAAACCGAGTTCGATCTTAGCTTGCATCGTTGGATGAATGAAAATTAGCATACCATCCTTTTGTAAAGGTTAGCACGCTAATCTTATGGATCAATTAACACTGAATATGGAGTTCGATACCCTCATTTTGCCACATACTTGCGTCCTTGTGCCACATGCTACCCGTAGCGAATGGGTTGGGGGAATAACTTATAGAATCCCATAATGTTGTGATCGCTAGTAGGCTTCTCACGCATATTCATTACTACTGAAAAGTGAATCATATCCCTTTAACCCCATACTGAATATGTTGTGTAAATAGATTCATTGACACCATTTATATACACTTTTTGTCATGATTATGTATTACGAACGAATACATCTTATTATCTGCATTATTCAGAGTATTTTCCTCATCTTCATTGTTATCAGATAACAATGAAGATGAAGATAATAATCTGAATAATGCAGATGATACTAATCATCAAGCCTCATCTCAAACATTCAGAGAAATAATCAATACATCTAGTGAAATATTGCTCCACACTAAAAAAAGGTAAAAACCAGACTATATCCCACAGTAAATATTGTTGATGCAGACTACTCAGGTTATCTAGTCGTTCCTGCAAATGATCCGACTCAATCCGAATCTCTGCTACCTAACTAGGCAAGATAAAATGCATTACTCCGTCGGTGAACTCGGATAAAACAAGGTGCACAGGTTTTAATCAATATGGCGCCATTTCCTTATTAAATGGGAGCCTCTGACATTTGTAAATCAGTTCATATACATTGGTAACTATATCTCATCGACGGAAAACGGTGTAAGCATGCATATAGGTATAGTATGAACTGGTATTTAGATAATCGACCATCGATCTCTCTGATAAAATGAATTAGAAATTATGTTGCCACATCAGTACTACTATATAGTTACACCCCTTTGACTCTAACAAAATAATAGATCCAAACTACCCAAGGATACTGGGGCTGTTTTGGATAAATCTTGGGTGTCGTGGAAATGTTTGGCCGTCTAATTTTCCAGAATACTTTCTGGTTTGTGTATGCATCCTTTGTTATAAAAGAATAGGAAAGGTATTAATTATAACCCAAAGAATTGTCTTTTTTATTTTATTTCAATTGAAAATAATATTTCTTGAAGGAGATTCATAATATTGCATACTTAGATGAGTGACCATTTATTGTAGGCAGCCTGATATCAAAATGTCTTGATTCGGCAGGAAATTACCCGAAAATGAGTGACATGCCTTAAAACAAAACAATTAACCAATCAACAACAAACTAACCAACCACATATTTTATATAAGTCATAGCTTGCACTAAACGAAACTGTTAGTAGGTATATCTGACTTATTATGTTTAATATATATATATATACTAGCAAATATATGCACTCTCCGGGTGCAAGTATTTTAGTTAAGTTTTATAATAAAATATCATATTAAATTAGAAAGGCTAATGAAACTGAATAAGAATGTAGATAAAAAGATTTGGAACAGAGGGGGTATGATTGAAAAATAGAACAACTTTGAAACTAATTCTTCCATCATTTTCCGTTACTCCCGTCTTTCATTGGTAAATTTTCCTAATTAAACTGTTTAGTTAAAATAGGAAGTAAAGAATAATATCACAGTTATTTCTTCTTGTTAAGGGATTTTCTTTTAAGATTTATTGAAGAGATTTTTGCTCATATTCAATAAGATAAAACCAAACAATCAGAAATCAATGATACTAAGCATATATTTATTAAAATCAAATTTTAAAGATCAATATGCAAATTAGCCTTCCCATTCACACTGTAAACCGCTATTTTGTTGTATATATAAATACAATTGCATGTTATTAGTATGTAGATATAGTCAACAGTGTAAGTAATGTAAAACAATTTTATTAATAATTTAGGTTTAAATAAAAATAAAATCATAGAGAATATGATGTAAATAACGAAAGGAATTGTGACTTGTATAGTAATATAGTTTCGGTTACAGACAGACAAACCCACAATCTCCATTATAATAAGATGTCTGTGTGTATGTGTGTGTGTGTTCAGTATAAACTGATTGAACGTACGACACCTCCAAAGCTGCTGTAGTTTCGCCTTTCATTTTGATATTTTATATATAGAAATATAAAATGAATATGCAGTAGACATTAATAACACAAAGGTTGAAATATTATCAGCCGCCTCTGTATTTACTACTGCTTTTCCCGTCTATGGAATCAAAATAATTCAACACTTCGTCGCCAGATAACAAAAGATTAGCATACTCTTTAAGATTGAAATATGACAATATAAAAGTCTTAAAATAATCCCGTGACCCCACGTTTTTTTTCTATACATAGATAAAGTAAGTATAGTTCTGATAAAGAAACATTGAACGCAAATAATAAATTGGGCACCTCGCATGGTAAATTTGTAAGCATTTTAGACAATCAAGAAAATTGTTAGTGATTTTGATTCTCATAGGTCTGATCTTGGAGGTGTGTTTGAGCTTGGATGCCTGTGTGACCTTAGATGCGGTTACCCTGTGTAATGGTTATTTTCGTGTAATATGAACACGGCAAGAAGAGTTCAATTCCTGGGCGAGGCTGGTTGTATTTCACATAGTGCTAACATTCAGAAATGTAAGAATACAAAGCTAAGCCCTCCAGTTATGGGTAAATAGTAAAGCAGAGTGATCTCGTTAACCTTAGTATGGCAAATAGTCTCGGAAAATGAGAACTCTGAATTCAAACCTGCTTAACTCCGCTTGAGAAATTGACCTTGAGTCACATCCTGCTCGGGCTGAGGAGTTCGTAAATATGTATTCGTGTAACCTCACAATTAATGATGTGATTGGTGGGTTGGTTTTAACACCATAACATTACATTTAGGTTCAGTTTACATTCAAATTTACTTTTTTGTGTATTTTAGACAATCAAGAAAATTGTTAGTGATTTTCATTCTCATAGGTTATCCTATACGTCTGATCTTGGAGGTGTGTTTGACCTTGGATGCCCGTGTGACCTTAGAGGCGGTTACCCTGTGTAATGGTTAACACAGCTTAACGCCTCTACCCCATGTCTTGGCACATAGCTCTGTCGAATATAGATATACATGAAACATGTCCCATAGATAGGAGCAATACATACTACCAGTCCGGGTCAGAGTGTACCTGGGTGCAATGACAATTAAGGGGTAGTCCACAATAGCGAGATCTGAAGATCTTGATCCTCACCATCAGATGCCGTTAAGTATTAGTATAAACCCGCTAAGTTTTAGTAAGGTCCTTAGGTCTATGCAGGGGATACAGTCAGAGTATTCTAAAAGACGTCAACTGGGCGTTCAGTGAATTAAGATAAGAAAAGTTGTATCAATACAACTATTGATTAATGATTACACATTCTATGGCGTTGATACCGATTTTTTTCGATGGTTATAATTAACTAATGATCTATTGGCTGAGGTAAAACCAAAACACAACTCACCACAAATTTAGGACTTTCTGCTGTTTATCATTTTCGATTACTTACTGAGATTATAATAACAAATATAAACAGTTGATGGACACAATGTTTTGGGGTAGATTCGCAAACCGTAACAATCAACGTTTGTTGGTTATTTGGGTGACTCTTTCTTTTTTAGCCCACATCACTCCTATTACCAACCACCAATGGAGGTGTGTGATGTAATGGTTAGAATCGTAGGTTATGGACTCGTCGACCCGAGTTCAAATCCTGGACGAGGCTGTTTGCATTTAATGCCCAGGTATGAATCCAAGTACTCCCCCCAGCTATGGGCTAATAGTAGGGCAGCTTGGTCCCTTTATTCATGGCTATGTAACAAGTCTAGGAGGAGGAAAATCTGTTAAACTCCGCTTAAGAAATTGACCATATGTCGCATCCTGCTAGCTCGCAGAGTTGGTATTCCAAACCATCACGGGATCAACTTTGGAGAACCTATTATTTTTAATGGTGTTCTCAAAACTGCGAGCAACAACTTCTATCGTAAATATACAAATATATTCGTTGAGTATTATCTGCATTATTCAGACTATTGTCCTCGACTTTATTATCTGTATAACGATTCGGCCGATGCGCCCTCCGGTCTTCTTCAGGTATTTCTTGTCGTAATAGAATAATAATTAACACAGCTTAACGCCTCTACCCCAGCTATGGTTAGTGGAATGAGAACAGGATATATCCGTGGACTGAACAAAGGTTTAGGTTCAAAGTTCCGTAATGGCTCCCGATTACGAAAAGAAGGTTCCCAATTACGACAAGAAGGTTCCCAAGTCCAAAATGGTTCCCGAGTCCGAGAAGGTTCCCGACAAGAAATACGTGAAGAATGCCGGAGGGCACATCAGCTGAAACATTGTACAGATAACAATGAAGATGAGGACAATAGTCCGAATAATGCAGATAAATCTAATCAAGTCGCATCTAAAAAATTCAGAGAAATATCATATTCGTTTAATCCTTTTTACTCTTTGTAATTTATTTATGTATACTTAATCTGTTTTTATATTTATTTGATTTCCATTTATCTTGTTGTTGTTTTTTTTTTTTTTTTTTTGCTTTATTTCGTTTTTAGCCGTTGCCATAATTCTCATTTGTCATTATCTCCCATTTTCTCAAATCCTTCAGTATATCTTTGCAGCTTTTTTCTTTCTTTATCATTATTTATCTCTCGTTATTCCTTATCTTTGCATCTTCTGTATCTTGCACTAATTCATTCGTACTTTTGTCCTTGTCCCCTTGACTTTCTCCTGCTGTTCACTTTCACGGTGATAACGTTTACGTTTCTTCGATAAAATTCTTTTCTCAGCTTTCGCTTTTAGATTTTCTACAGAAATCTGACGAAATAAAATTTCTCTGTCAACTCTCCAATATGTCGCCTTCCTTACTCTCCACTAAGCTCGTCATTATCCGCACGGAATACGTTCACTATTCCTCTGCTAATGTGACTGATTGAAATCAGTGAACTTTTACATGTCTTAGTTCACAATCATCAAAAGGCTAATTGAATTGACCTTTCCATTGAGAAAAATTAATTTTGAATTCTAACGAAGCATATAAACACAATCCATAAATATAATCTATTAAGGTTACTTACATGGCAAGGCTATCAGATTACCAGTACAAGTCAAACGTGACAGTGTGTCTTCCCTGAGAAGTACTAAGCAATCATGCGATGATCAAAATGCCAATATAATAATGAAACATTTGTCCTTGATGGAAAATAATGTGCCTAGGTTTATTCCATAAGTAAGGCCTCCTATTACTTTCGACTAAAACTACAACGGACACAGGTTGTGCAATAACACCAATGAATAGAGCAAGATTTCAGCTACAGTATTTACCACATAGTCATCACCATTATGAAATGTTTAAGTTATTATTTCTTGTATAATTTGTTAGATTTAACAAGGCATGCTTTATATATACTAGCAAATATATGGACCCTCCGGGTGCAAGTATCTAAGTTTTAATGTAAAGAATATTATATTAAATTACACAGGCCAATGAATCTAAATAAGAATGCAGATAAAAAGATTTGAAACAGACAGGGGTATAATAAAAAAAATAGAACAACTTGAACATACTATTCCATTTTTCTCAATTTAACTATTTAGTTTAAACGAAGTAGAACCAAATTACAATTATTTATTCTTGTTAATGGATTTCATTCATTAAGATAAAACCCAACAATTAGAAATCAATAATACTTAGCACACATTGATTAAAATGAAATCTTTAATATCAATATGCAAAGTATCTTTACCGTTCACACTGTAAACCGCTATTTTGTTGTATATTAAATCCAATTGCATGTAATTCGTATATAGATATGGTCAAGAGTATTAATAATGTAAAACAGTTTTATTAATAACAGTTTATTAATAATTGAGATAAACATAAAATCATTGAGAATATATCGTAAATAAGTAAAGGAATGTGATTTGAATAGTAATATAGTTTTATGTTAGAGACATAAAAATACACAATCTCCATTATAATAAGTAATATATATGGTTGTGTATGTGTAACGGAAACAGTGTGTGTGTGTATGTGACACACACACACACACACACACAGAGAGAGAGAGAGAGAGAGAGAGAGAGTGAGAGAGAGAGAGAGAGAATTTATGGTTTATGAATTGAATACTAACTATTAATGGTATGTTGGAGATTTCAAAAACTATCATTATTAACCAATTTTTTTTTTTTTTTTTTGGGGGGGCAAATAGAATAAGGCATTTTGTGAATAAATTGCCGATTGAATAAAAACCCGAAATATTGTACAATATATTAAGATTAATTTGGATAAGTTTAGAAAAGATGACACGGAAAATAATTTTGATGGCATTTTTGGAAATATCGGAAGAGTTAATTAACAGAATTTATCTGTATTAAGTTATTGTATTAATATTGGGTACGTTCTGTTCAGAGTTTGATGTAAGAGATAGAAGGAAAGAGTTAGATACCCAAGGCGTCATAATAATAAAAATCTTACAAATAAACAAATGTGTCTAATACGCATAAATGTTCAGTTCATATACCTCATACCGGTTAAGAATCTAGTCAGTTTGTTAGAGTATATAATATCTTAATAAATGGTTAGGTTTTATTATATATGCAAAAATAGCCAATATATGCAAGTTTATGATATCTTAATAATTGGTTAGGTTTTATTTTAAAATAAGCAGAAATAGCCAATGCAGAATGAACATGTATTTGACTAACATCAATTTAGATTTTTTAACACTGTGCCTACCAAATTTCCTCCACGACTGTACCAAATTCACTTGGTATTTCCTATCTGTGTAATATGATATTTAAGTTCATTATATATTCACATCGGAACTCATTCTATTCAAATAAAGTCCTATTATTTGATTTTTTTAGTTTAAAAAAAAGACACCTACCTGAGTCACTGTCAGCGGCCTACGGTAGCATCAATAGTTGGGAGAGCCACTGTGAGTGTTATAAAATAAGCAATGAGTTAATTTCAAGCAATATTGCTGAGCACTTTATAGTTTTCAATGTTAAATAGTGAAATGTTATATGAATAATTTCCTTTTATCAAAGAATTATTTATCAATTTTTTTATATAACAAACAAATAAATGTTTGTTCTTATTTTTTATGTCTCGTTGGAATCTCTCTTTTTTCTATGTGACGTCAACCTTTAGACAAAAATATTTGTACATAACATATATACTAATAATATAATATTGATCAACTGATCAAATTGTATAGTGTAATTCATCTGATATATATTATGATCACTGCATGAGTAGAACGCGAGAAATCATATGAATTCAGAGTTTTCCTTCTCCTAGACCAGTTTCCGTACCAAAGTTAAAAAGCCTAGTCTGACTTCTAACTTAATCATAAATAGAGAGAGATGTATGTATTCATTTCCCGCGGTTTTATTTTAATGAATATAAGCAAAAATCTATATTTGTTTAGCACTTTATAGTTTTCAATGCAAATAGTGAAATGTTATATGAACAATTTCCTTTTATCAAAGAATTATTTATCTATTTTATTAGAACTACGTGAAATGTAAACAGCTTCGTCCAGAATTTGAACTCGGGTTGACGAGCCTATTTCCTACGACTCTAACCAGTATAATAGGCGCCACCATTACATTACAAAGAAATTATATATTTCTTATTACTTTT
>CM042162.1:41569156-41581656 GCA_023376005.1 Doryteuthis pealeii | reverse complement strand
CATTATTATTATTATTATTGTTGTTGTTGGTGATGGTGGTATTATTATTATTATTACTCTATGCATGTATATTATTATTAATATTATTATTATTATTATTATTATTATTATTATTATTATTTGCTCCTTTTGAGTTTTCACATCAGCTGATGGTCTTCCACTGGAGTCTGAGTGACAGCAAGTCTCCTCAGGTCTCCAGGACTCTTCTGAGTATTCTGGCAGATTGCAGCAGTGCAGTGTTCTGAATGGTTTCAATCCTTCCTCTGATTTCCAAACTTTCCAAACCCTTTTCTAATCCTTTTGGGACTGTTCCAAGTGCACCAACTACAATTGGTATCACTTTCACTTTCATATTCCATAACTTTTTCAGTTCTCTGGCAAGGTCTAGATATTTGTCCATTTTTTCAATTTTCCTTTAGCTTCACTTGTGATCTGCTGGAATTGCAAAATCCACCAGTTGACAAGTTCTTTCTTTTTTGTTTATCAACACTAGGTCTGGTCTTCTTGCTGGGATAAGCTGATCCGTTTTTATTTCAAAATCCCAGAGAATTTTATGCGTTTCGTTCTCAAGAACAGATTCTGGTTTATGCATATACCATTTTGTTGTATGGCCAAAATTTAATTTTTTGCATAATTCCCAGTGGATCACCTTCCCAACCCAGTCGTGTCTAGTTTTGTATTCTTCTTCTTCTTCTTCTTCTTCTTCTTCTTCTTCTTCTTCTTATTATTATTATTATTATTATTATTATTATTATTATTATTATTATTATTATATTATTATTTATTATTATTATTACACTCTCGCGAGTTTTTCCATCCCAGCATAAGCTGATGTCTTTCACTGCTATCTGAGGGATAAAAAATCACCTCGAATCAACAGGACTCTTTTGAATTTTCTAGTAATGGTGATAGTGGGTCTCCTCTTTGGATTTTTACTTTTGCCAGGGATTGTATTCTACTTTCCAGTTGTCCACATATTTTTTGATGAAATTTACAATTATTAAATTATTTTTATAAGGACATTTACAATTATTCATTCAATATTATGCAATTTACTATTTATTTCTATCTTATTTATTACTATCAAATTTATTATTATTTATTTATTATTAGAACATTTACATAGTATTATTATCAGATTTATAATTATGAAATTCACTATCATTATTATGAAATTTACTATTTATTATTATTATTATTATTATTATTATTATTATTATTATTTGACTCCATTCGAGTTTTTTTTACACCTGCCGTAGCCAGTGGTTCACTGGGGGCTGAGTGACAGCAAGTCTCCTCTGGTCTCCAGGACTTTTCTGAGTATTCCAACCGATCTCAATAATGCTGTATTCTGGATGGTCTCGACCCTTCCTCTAATTTCCAATTCACCAGGCTCTTTTCGAACCGCCTGGGGATTGTTCAAACGGCCTCAATTACAATTGGTACGACCATCATCCTCATGCTCCACAGTTTTTTTAGTTCTCTGGCATGGTCTAAGTATTTGTCGATCTTTTTCCTCTCTTTTATTTTCATTCTGTGACCGGCCAGGACGGCAAAATCCACCAGATGAAAAGTCTTCCTATTCTTCTCAATCAAAATTAGGTCTGGTCTCCTGGCTGGACCTAATTTTAAATTGACAAGCAGAGGAAAAATTATTATTATTATTATTATTATTATTATTATTATTATTATCATTATTATTATTATTGATTCTGTTGTTGTTGTTTCTGTGCTTGTTGTTTTGATGTGTCATTTTTTTTACGCTTTCATATTGAATAATATTCTGTTTCTTTGAATCTTTGAGATGAGGCTTGATAATAATTATTATTTGGATTATTCGGACTGTTGTCTGCATTTTCATTGTTATCTGTGCAACGTTTCGGTCGATGCGCCCTCCGGCTTTCTTCAGGTATTTCTTGTCGGAATCAGGAGCCTTTTGTATCTCGGGAACCTTCTTTTCGAACTCGGAAACCTTCTTGTCGTAATCGGGAGCCATCACGGAAGTTTGAACCAAACACTTTATTCAATCCATGGGCGTATCCTGTTCTCATCCCGCTAACCATAGCTGGGGTACAGATGTTAAGCTGTGTTAATTATTATTCTAGAATGTTCCCGAGTTCGAAAAGAAGGTTCCCGTGTTCGAGAAAGCTCCCGAGTCCGACGAGAAATACCTGAAGAAGGTCGGAGGGCACATCGGCTGAAACGTTGTCAGGTAATAATGAAGACAAATACTCCGAATAATCCAAATGATAGCACTATTCTATTTCTTATTTTCTTTCTTTCTTCCTTCCACAGAAGTAGAAAACAGCATTATCAAGACCTTGTTTTATTGCCTTAACAATCGTTATTTACGCTATTTCTAGGGATGAGTAATTTGTGTTTTATTATATATATTTGATTATATAAAGTTCCCAATTTGATCGAATGACAACTCATAATTCGAAAAACTTGTAAATTAGGCAACTCATTCTTCTATCTCGTTTCTATCTTCTATCTTCAATTTTCTATCTTATTCTATCTTCTTCTTCTATCTTCTTCTTCTTCTTCTTCTTCTATCTTGTATCTTCTTCTATCTATCTATCTTCTATCTTCTATCTTCTATCTATCTTCTATCTTTCTTCTATCTCCTTCTATCTTCTATCTTCATCTCTCTTCTATCTTCTTCTTTCTATCTTCTTCTCTTCTTCTTCTATCTTCTTCTATCTTCATCTTTCTTCTTCTATCTTCTTCTATCTTCTTCTTCTTCCATCTTCTATCTTCTCTTCTCTTCTTCCATCTTCTTCTATCTTCTATCTCTTCCATCTTTCTTCCTTTCTTCTCTCTTTCTTCTTCTTCTATCTTCTTTTATCTTCCATCTTCTCTTCTATCTTCTCTATCTTTTTTTTATCTTCTCTTCTTCTTCTTCTCTTCTTCTATTCTTTCTTCTATCTTCTTCTTCTTCTTCTATCTTTCTTCTATCTTTTTATCTTCCATCTTCTTCTTCCTATCTTCTTTCTATCTTCTTCTATCTTCCATCTTCTTCTTCTATCTTCTTCTATCTCTTTTTTTATCTTCTTCTATCTTCTTCTTCATCTTCTTCTTCTATCTTCTTCTATCTTCCATCTTCTTCTTCTATCTTCTTCTATCTTTTTTTATCTTCCATCTTCTTCTTCCATCTTCTTTTTCTATCTTCTTCTATCTTCTTTCTTCTTTCTATCTTCTTCTTCTATCTTCAATCTTCTTCTTCTATCTTCTTCTTCTATCTTCTTCTATCTTTCTTCTTCTCTATCTTCTTCTATCTTTTTTTATCTTCCATCTTCTTCTTCCATCTTCTTCTTCTATTTTCTTCTATCTTCCATCTTCTTCTTCTATCTTCTCTATCTTTTTTTATCTTCCATCTTCTTCTTCTATCTTCTTCTATCTTCCTCTTCTATCTTCTATCTTCAATCTTCTATCTTCGATCTTCTATCTTCTATCTTCTTCTATGCTTTTCTTCTATCTTCTATCTTCTTCTATATTCCTCTTCTATCTTCTATCTTCTTCTATATTCCTCTTCTATCTTCTATCTTCTATCTCGTTTCTATCTTCTTCTATATTCTATCTTCTATCTTCCTCTTCCATCTTCCATCTTCTTCTATCTTCTTCTTCTATCTTCTTCAATCTTCCTCTTCTATCTTCTATCTTCTTTTTCTTCTATCTTCTTTAAATTTCCTTCTATCTTCTATCTTCTTCTCCTATCTTCTATCTTATTGTATCTTCCTCTTCTATCTTCTATCTTCCTCTATCTTCTTTCTTCTATCTTCTATCTTCCTTTTCTATCTTCTATCTTCCATCTTCTTCTTCTATCTTCTATATTCTATCATCTTCTATATTCTTCTATCTTCTATCTCGTACAATTTAATCCTTTGGAACTTCAATTGTTCTAAATAATATTTTCAAAAAAGTGCTGATTACTCACCAGGTACGCAGGATGCATTCTAAAATAAATGAATGTGTAGTTACCTCTTCATGGCCGCTTCATTAACACCGTTTTTCGCTACTAAAATTGGCTTTCCTTTTTAAACTTATTAATTGTAAAATTCTAAAGATTCATACATCAATTGATTCAACTAATGTTTAATTCTAATGTACACCTCAAGTAAGAAAATTCTGGGTAGTGACGAACTATAATATTATTCTGTTGTTTCAGTTCTGCTTCTTTCTAATACTACACTATCGCTAATAACCTCAACATAGATAATTTTGTGTCAGTATGGATCACTTATCATCCAATTCCGGTTGCTAACCAACCTCATACAACTTTTTGCTTTTCACTATTTCTTCTTTTTCAATCTTCCTTTCACTCACTCATTCTTCACTTTAATTTTCCTCTTCTTTTTGACTATTTTGTCGTTATTGTACAAGGTATCAGAAAGAATAATATTAAAAGAATAAGCCCAGGTGGGAACCTTAAATATTTTATTTAAAATGGTAATAAATAAATAAAATATTTGACGACAATATTTCAACAGCCAGGCATTATTATTTGCAAGATTCAAATCCTACGTATCATGTTATGAATATATATATATATATATATATATATATATATATATATATATATTGTGGACTCACTCGTCGATTTTCGAGGCATGAGGGTTCACACACACAATGAACACCCACACAGTGATTTGTTTATAGTGATGAAGGCTTGTGTTGGACCATCCACACTTTTTGACACAGTTGATAGGAAAGAATAGGTGCATCAAGGGTTGCCACAAACCCAATCAACGACCGACCTCAGGAATGTTGAATTCAGAGTTATCCCTCTCCTAAACTGGTTACCTACCCAAGGTTGAAGGGTCGAGTCTACTATTTAGCCCATATATATATATATATAAAATACTTTTTGACTTGGGTTGTGTTCCGAAAAAAATTAACGTTCCATTCATTGTTCATTTCTATCTTGATAAATATAGCTTCAAACTCGGCCCTTTTGTGACACAACTTGTATTCTGAAAAAGATTAAAGTTTCATTCATTTTTCATATCTATCTTGGTAAATTTAGCTTCGAACTCGGCACTTTTTATGACAACATTATATATATATATATATATATATATATATATATATATATATATATATATATATATTCATCACATTCGAGAGTCATTCAATAAAGGACCTGAATATTGCCGAAGGGCTTGGCAATAGGAAGCACCGTTGCTCGCTTTTCAAGGAAAGTAATAGTGATGTGCTCTTTCATGTCAGCATGAACTTTTTCTCTAACCACAATCTTCTTTTTCTTAAGAGTCTTTGTGTTACCCGTCCGTGGAATGTCTTTTCGACTCATGCTCGTAGAAGCAAACCACGAGTATTCCAGCTCTAAAAACCTGTCACTATATCAACTTGCTATGTTATTGATGCCGGCATTCAATAGCGTGATTTTTTATGTTATTTTTTTTCTTTAGATTTTTCACAGAGTTATAAACTCTGCATTGCTTGAAATTGTTATTTTTTTCTTTTTCAGAAATCATTTTAATCTTGCAATAATATTTGTTTTGAGGCTATTCCGAACGGCGGCTAAGCAAACAGAGGTATGTTATCAATTGTATGAACAGAGGTATATCATAACAAGCTTTTTCATGTTTGAGAAGTGCCAACCACGTAAAATTTACAGAAGAATCAGTGCTAAGGTGGCAGAGTAGTTTTAATAACACTGGTTTACAAAAAATATTTTTTGTCTGAGGCAAGAATGTGAATAGGTGTTTTTTTTACTAATTTGCGTGTGCTGAATTCAAATTACTATGAGAAGTCAACCCAATTCGTGATCGCATCCGAAGTGGGGTAACATTTAAGCACCGAGTCACAAGTTAAAGACGGGCGTTTGATGCAAGTATCTATCACGTTAGCGTTTCACCGGAAAACAAATGGAGATGGTCTTGTTTTTCTCGGTGACCATTCGAAGTGACGTTCTTGTGATAGCACATCAGGGCCTGTGGATGGTAAATTATGACCCAGTGGTAACCGGTTTTACTGCTGCTACTGCTGTTGACCCCCCACCCGGGTTAGCTCAGTCGGTAGAGCGTTCGGATAGAAACCACAAGGTTCCTAGTTCGATACCGGTCCTCGCCAACTCAGCGTAGGAGTAGCACAGAGATCCGTGTGGTAAAGCAAAGAGCTGATGGTAGGTGTGGCGCTCTACCTCAGGTGCCAAAACAATCTCCTTAGTCTAGCGCTTGTGAAAAGGGGATAGACTCCCTTGCTGACTGGCTGATACCGAATTTAGGCCACCCCGACGACTTACTGCTGTTGAGGATGTGTATCGTATTATGCCAACGACATCGTCGGTAAGGTCATTACCCAACCCATTCTTGTTTAAGGGCTAAATATGTTGATGGGAGTATGCGGTCATTTAATTAGTTCAAATAGAAAATCCCACATAGCCATCTTACGAGACTGTGCAGCCGTTCGGTTCCAATGATTAAAAATTAGTGTGATATAATGAATCGGGGTTTCTATTTATTTTGTAAGTTTAGAAATGTAAAAAAAATATAACAGTTTAAAATTAAGAACTCTTCCAGAGGTTTATGTCAGTAGGATAGACAGGACATGTCCACTGGATGACCTATTAGCAGGTCTCTCATTGTGTTCTTTAGTCATCTGATAACTCAATCCTGTGAGAACAAATTTTGAGTAAATCAGATTAATCCTATGTGTCGTAGCAAACAGATGGGAAATGGCTTTTTCGACACCGTTCTGTTGAAGGGGGGATTCGGGTCATTAAAAATGCATGAAATAATATTCAGTTTCAGTTTGCATTAACAAAAGAATTAATTGATTGGTTTTGATGCCATGTCAATCAGTCTGGGGTTATATAATGAATGGAAGTTAGTTGCATACATTGTACATTTATATTTACATTTATGTAGTTTAAGAGCTTCTGCACACATCCATATGTTATCAAGTATTCCTACCTAATACAAATATTTTAAACTGATCTATTCAACCCATAGATGGGACTCTAAGAGGTAATATCACTCCGGGTGGAACTTGAAGTAATGGCAATGAAGAGGTACTCCTCAATTTCCAGATCTCCAGAACTGGATCCTCACATACAGTTTAGTGACATACTCAGGACATATCATTTTGTTACATATCTGCAGGGAATATGGTCAGCATATTCTAAGCCACGCCATCGAACCTTGAGTTCCGATACTACTCACTAATATTAGAACCTAATGTCTCATACGTCTCTATGGTTAAGTGACTCAGAAGACCAGAATAATCCGACAAGATAAAAAATAGAATATGAGTATGCAACAGAGAACACGAGTCGAGTGGCGGAAGTGGGGACGTATCGTATTCTCGAAGGAAGCGGGTTAGGCTTTATTTAGCGTGGAGAACTTTGATCTAAGATCGTACCCGCGACCTTCTGAACAGGAAAAGGTGATACTTAAGCGTAGCGCTGAAGATTATCTCAAGTTCCCGTATGTTAAACCCAGATGCCCGTATGAAAGCTATAAGCACGGGTGTAAATAAACTAGCAGAAACCGAGGTGGCACAGAGGAAAACATCAGAATTGTGTGTTTTAGAGGCTTTGAAGAAGAAGAAGAAGAAGAAGAAGAAGAAGAAGAAGAAGAAGAAGAAGAAAGAAGAAGAAGAAGCATTGTACGATTTTGTTTTTTTGTGTTAATTTTAATTAAATTTTATTTTTCCCACAGCAAAGTAAAAATTAGTTATTAGTACATAAAGGTTCCGTGATGGCTCTCGATTACGACATGAAGGTCCACGAGTTAGACAAAAAAAAAAACGAAAAAAACAAAAAAAAAAAAAACAGAAGAAGACCGAAGGGCACATCGGCCAAAACCTTCTGTATATATCAATAAAGATGAGGACAACAGTCCGAAAAAATACGTTTAGTTATTACCGATATTATTGTTTTGAACTTGGAAGGTGATCCTATTTTCAGTAGCCACTTTCTTGCACAACCTAGATCTGCCATAGCCATTATTTTTCATATTTTATCTGTTATTTTTCAGTGATAATTAAATTCAGCTGTTTGCTCGATAGGGAAAAGAGTCTAGTCGTGAATCTCTCATAGGGATTCGTTTATTTTATTTCCGGAATTATTTCTGGTTTATGATCAAATGTTTGCAAGATTGAAATCGTATTGTTTGCCGTCATATACGACTAATATCATGGGAATGATCATCATAATGTTTGAGACAGATAGTATTGCAATCAATTTCACCACCACCACACCATCATCATCATCATCATCGTTGTCATCAGTGTTTTTTTTGCTTGGTGTTGATGTTGGCAAGAAATAAATTGATGCTGTTTTTGTAGACGTCATTATTATTAACCGAGTTCGTTATCACTAGTTTTTATGGAGTAAAAAATAGGTCCATTGTCTACCAATTGATTTCTCTGTGTCCAAATTGGATTTTCTTCCTCTCTCCCCCCCCCCACACAGACATACGCACACATACACACACACACATACATACATACACAGACAGAGGCATAATATATATATATATATATATATATATATATATATTATATAGGGAGAGAGGGAGAGGGGAGAGAGAGAATCGGTTGAATACCATGGAAAGAAAACTTCTTAATGATTTCCAATTTTCATTTTCTTTTTCTTCAAGCCCTCGTGTTATTTTTCGTTTATATCGTTGTCTGTGTCGTTTGTGAAGGTTCCAAATTCTTTCTCAAGGACTTTTGACCACATCCCTGATAGTTTCCATGGATTTATTTATTGTAGTTGTGTTTCTATAGTGGTGTGAGGTTTATTAAGTTTGGAGGGTTTATTGTGTGTTTTGCTCTTTTTGTGGTAGTGAGGTTTATTCATTTAGGTGGGTTTATTTTTTTATAAGAATGGTACCGTTAGCACATTAGTTATTAAAACATTTGATATATCATTCAGTGTTACATGTTATTTTTGTTAGGATGTTTGTAATAAACACAAACAGAATATCCCCTTCCAAGTCCATCATATTTTTTTTAAATCACCCAGCCTGACGAATGCAGTACTGCAGGAAACCCATGGTCCCATAAATCTCCATGTAACACACACGCACACACACATACACACACACACACACACACACATATATATATATATATATATATTATATATATATATATTAGGTATGACTTTAATTAAGTACATAATCTCCACAAATTGTCGGCCTTCGCCATTTTCAAACACTCTGACTACTTCATACTGTCGTGCCATAAGTCACCCAAAAAAGTGCGATATACATACCAGTTTAAAATGAACGAGAAATTCTGGGGAAGCCAGCTAGTGTAGTGGTTAGAATGTCCACCTGTCCGCCTGGCCACCTGTCAGCCTGACAGGTAGGGTTCGAAACACGCACAAAACACTACCCTGTCTATAGCTCTGCTGATGAGGCCTAATGGGCTGAAATGTACATACAGAGATGACTTTTTCTCGATTTGTTTACGCTTTATATTTAAACCGATATGCACGCCTAATTCTCATTCATAATTAATTAATTAACAGAATTAGGCATGACTTTAATTAAGCACAAAAATCTCCCACATATATATAAGTTTATTTTGGCAGCATTTTGTCTTTTAAACATGTGTTCAACTCTACTGACGATTCTTGTGTGAGCGCACATACACACACACAAACAGCAAATGGTGTCATTTAACTTTATGTCTTCGCTGACAAAAATGAACTAGTAAAATCGTATATCCAGAGAGAGAGAGAGAGAGAGAGAGAGAGAGGAGAGAGAGAGAGAGAGAGGGGGGGCAACGACCACGTATATGACATGGTGAATCTGAATCCTTTGACAGCGAAATGCAACTTCCGTTATTCATCACTGAGATATTTTAAAAGATAGTTTGCCTTTCCTTTTTTTAAAAATTATTAGCTGGATCATTTAAGGAATTTATATTTTTCGTTAATTGTTTCTCGATTCTATATCTTTTTTTGTATATTTTTCATCTATTAGCTCCTCCAGATTTCTTCCTTAATCAAATCAATAATTGTTCATTTTGATGAGACAGATAATTGAACGAGGCGTTCTGTGGGGATAATGAGCTAGAGTTTTATCAATGAGAGGCGAAGAAGTGAGAAAATTAAGAAAAAGACAGAATAGTGACAAATAAGGAAAAGCTAAAAAGAAAGGAATAAAATAAAAAGAGAAGGAAAGAAAGAAAGAAAGATTATTCTGCTGCGTCCATTTATATACTTTTAATGAACAACTTGGCAAATGAAACTTTCATCTGTCAGAAAACAATTCAGTTCAATTTGTCAGCAAAGTTCTGGGAACCTATTGAGACGTCCTTTTAAATTGAAACCAAAAAGTTAAGAGGATGCGCGTTGGCGTAACAGTTATGGAGTTGGAATCGTCAACACGAATCCAAATCCTGGACGAAGCTGGGTGCGTTTCGCTTCAGGCTGATTAAAGTAAGGTTGGGAAAATTGATTTTATATACGAGTAAATTGAGTTACAAAGGAACCAATTAAAAACGTAAGTCAACGAACCCCGGTAAAGTAAAAAAAAAGGAATTTGGTGGAGTGGCCTATTGTCAGTATCAACTGGACAGCGAGGGAGTATATACCCTTTTCACTAACGCTAGACGAGGGAGATTGTTTTTGTTGAGTGGAGCGTCACACCTACCGACAGTTTCCCACTTTATCGCACAGATCAGTAATGTGTGCTACTCATACGCTGATTTGGCGAGAACCGATCACGAACTCAGAACCTTGCGATTCCAAGGCGCGTGCCCAACCGTGTCTGAAGAATTCCATGTCATGATTAATACCCATGATGCCCATGGTGTTTGGCGTTGGACAACCTTCTTTTACCTCTTATATTCTAATCTATCTTCATAGTCGGTCGGATCGTCGATTTTTCTATATTGCTATCTGTGCTGGTTTTTTCTCTGTCTCCTGACCTTTTTTCTGAGACTTTTCTTAGATTTGTGTCATCTCAATGACTGAGCTAAGCCGGTCCCATATTCCAGATAGGTGGGTTCGCGCTAATAACCTTGGTAAAGACATGATTACCTCTATTCTCCCTCTAACTATAGGTAAATACGAGGTTAATCCCAAGAATAAGGTCTACAAAGCTATATTCGTGTTGGTATCGTCAACACTAATGTTTTTTTGTGCAAACTCCTGCACACGCCTTAGAGCCACGGTCAGTCTTGGCTTGTCAATTGATTCAAAAGGAGCTTACTTTTGAAGCTACTGCTAAGTCAGAAAATCGCCCAGTTATTCGGTTTTTGAATGCCAAAAGCAAAAACCGACTGAAATTCATCACCAATTAAAAGAAGTGCATGGTTAGTCTGGATATGGAGTCGGGAATTTGCAACGAGCACGATGTCCATCGATTCCCCAACGACATGGTGACGAGCTGGTTGGATATTAGCACAGAAAAGATGCTACAGCGCCTACAAAAGATCTCAACTGAAATGGTGATTATATAGAACAATATATATATGGTCAAACTTTAAATTGCAAGTAAAACGGACTGTTTTATCTATTTTCAAGATAACGCTGAGTAATTTTTCCAATCGGATAATTTGATCTTTGAATTAACTGTTTTTCTTTGTAACAACTCTTTGTGATCGTTACTTTTTTGCGAGATTAAACAAAAAAGTTTATTCAATATGGCCTAAACTGATCACGTGACCCGATATTGGTGATACCAAGTTATTATCTTATAAAAGCAAAAAATATACATCAATATTTGTTCCCTTATAAGTTTCCAATGCAGTTTTTAATTCTGGAACTTTCTATTCGAATACGGGAACCTTCTTTTCGAATTCTGGAACCTTCTTGAAATCGCAAGCCATCATTGACAATAAACAATAAACTTTTCTCATATTTCTGAATATTTTGCTGAGATTACCCTCGTAGAAGGGCACGCTGGGTTATTTAGGGTACGAGTAAAATAACAGCCACAACTTTTATTCGGGAGTTAATATAGCTATTTCAAATTGATATAACAAAAACTATTACAATGTCTATAAGTTTAAGGGAGAGTTTATGGTTATTTGAAAGCTTAGCTTTCATTGAACGAGAAAGTAACGTGATCATCTGATTCTTAAATGTTTCCTTGTTACTTACTTACAAAAGGGTCCGCAAAGAAAAAAAATGACATACGCCGTGGCAAGTGATTCCATCCAAAGAGATCTGGTATCTGGTATCTCACATTGATAGCTAGAGAGATTGAAACAAGTAGGTCGAGTCAACATTTTTGCAATACTATTTCTCTGAATCTTTGAGATGAGGCTTGATAATTTGTAATATTTGATTATTCGGACTATTGTCGTAATCTTATTGTTATCTGTACAAAGTTTCGGCTGATGTGCCCTCCGGTCTTCGTTGGGTATTTCTTGTTGGGCTCGGGAGCCTTCTCGAATTTGAAACCCTTCTTTTCGAACTCGGAACCTGCTCCTCCCCTCTTGTTTTTTTTTATCCGTAATTTGGAAAGCATCAGGGAATTTCTTATGGGTGGATACTTGTTCGCCGGATTCTCTCT
>CM042162.1:41565951-41569056 GCA_023376005.1 Doryteuthis pealeii | reverse complement strand
GAGCTTTTGTCCATGGACGAATTAGAGACTTCGCGTTGAACAGCGAGGAGTCCATTCTACAGACTCGTAACCTTTAGACTACGCGCCACTATTCGGCATTATATGGCTTGAAAACTGTTGATATGCAGCCGCAAAACAAAACCACAATTAATCCATTTATTTTGAAATCGATAGATAAATATCTATCCATATAGTAACATTCTATGACATTTATATGGATAGAGTAATTGGAAGCGCGTGGTGTAAATGGTTAAAGTCAAGGGAAATGGATGCGTCGCCCCCGAGTTCAAATCCTGGCTGTGGTAATTTGCATTTCACTTAGCGCTAAATATCCTTATTAATCGTATTCCCCCTCCCAGTATAAATACATAGTAGGGCAGGACTGAGCTCTTTAACCTTGGTTAGGCAACCGTCTAGCGAGAAGGACAACTCTTATTCAAACCTGTTAAAGCGCGCTTAAGAATTGACCTTGTGCCGCATCCTGCTCGTGCGGAGGGGGTTGGTAAATATATATAATGGATAGATAATGTCAGCTTTTTCAACCTTGTCGCCATTTCTGTATTTTATCTATCAATAATTCATCTTTGACCTGATACACGTTTCGACGACCGTAGAAGGTCCAAGAGTTAACGTGGTTCTTTTGGAATCAGAGAAGTGTATACAAAATAACAGATGCATTGATGAAAAATTAATGAAAGCATACGCCTCCGCCAAAACAAATAATAAAAAAAGACAGTAATTTTTCTTTGACAAATCGCCAGGGCGGTAATGTCAACAGAGAGATATGAAAAGACAACTGCGTCGATTGAGTCACCGCCCCGAGTATGGAGAAGCGAGCGAAGAGTCAAAAGCGCGTCAACACGGCACGTTGAACCGGCGGTAAAAGTTAAACAGAAAACAATGTAGTGTTAAATCGTTTTCAGGTTCTAGTGACCTTAAGGTTCGGTTCTTTGCAGTGAGGCTTCGTCTACTGAGGTCCTCTGCAAAGGGAAGTGCAGTCAACATTGTCGTAATTTTTCATGGTTATTTTACGACGGGCATTTCACTGAATCAAAGGAGAATCTCTCAGCGGGGAAACATTTTGTATATTTCCTCCGGTTTATTTGAATGGCTGTGACTACGCATTACTGATTTTTTAGCCACTGGCCAAAGACGAGTTAATGTCTTCCAAACAATACAGGTATAAAAGATGGGTATATTATATTATATATATATATATATATATATATATATATATATATATATATATAATATATATAATATACATAATTTACAGTTGAATATTGAGATAATCGGTGAATAAGAGGCCAAGAAACAGTTTTATGCAAAAGTGACGTAATCAATAACAGCGTATTGTCAAAAAGATCATTGCGGTTAGAAACTAATAATATATTTTTTTTCTGAAGTAAATTTTATAGAAAAAATATAACTCAGTTTCCCTCGTTTCAGATGATTTAATACTTGCGAGATTCAAATATATATATATATATATATATATACATACATATATATGCCAACTCAAGTGTAAACGCAACGCTCTTCTCTATAAGGAATGGAGCACTCTGTGACGGCCTTTGCACACAAAGCGTTGTGGTGTATTAAAACAGTTAAAAATCCCCTTCCCATTCTGTAAGTGAAGACAGCCTAATGGTTAAGGTGGGCCAGACTGACACCCAACCGACTGGATTTCAATTCCGGCTTTAGGTAGCTTACAAAATGTCTAGCCACACTGAAGAGACTTGATAAGTCGAAACACGTATCTGTGGATGACCCTATATATATATATGTGTATGGGTGTATGTGTGTGCACATATTTATATTTGTGCATATATATATATTATATATATATATATATATATATATATATATACTATCAGTGTGCTTGACCACTTTTTATATATAATACAACAAATTATATTATCAACATTAATATATTAATATAATAATATATATATATATATATATATATATATACGTGTGTGTGTGCGTGTGTGTGCATATATATGTTTTTTTTTAAATACACACACACACATATATATATTTATATATATATATATTAATAAGTCCCCCACAGACATGTTTTTCGCCGTTTCACGCCTCTTCAGTGTGGCTAGACACAACTTTCTCTGGCTACTCGGTCTGACCGTTTGGCAGCCTGATATCTAATCCCCTCGGCCAATGACAGCTGTAGCGGGACTGGTGTTTTTAAACTATTAAGTACATAGATTTGTTTATGTATTTTACGGTCACTGAGAGATCAAATTTCAGGGAAACGATCATTGCTTATATGCTTAGTAGGGAGAGTTAATTTAAATTACCAATTAGAGAGCTCATACCAAATTAACGTGAGCATAAATTAATATATATATATATATATATATATATATATATATATATATATATATAGTACAAGGATTGCAGTTTGAACATACCTTTCAAAGCCATCATCATCATATTTCAGGCATGTTTTGGTAGATGAAGCTATATTACCCCTTGCCTAGATCACAGCAGCAGTATCTACCGATACCACCAGACCTAATTGGATTCTCCTTACTCTGTGGGATTGTCTTATCCACATATAAATATCCTTATCTTGAATCCTTTTTTATGCAGTTACTCTTGTCTTATGGAGGAAGTCCAAGATTAGCTAAAGATGCGACGATTGAGTTAATACAGAAACCTTGAAATCCCACCTCGATAGGAAATACATTTGTTATCCAGCCATTGTTGATGCAGTGTTCACGTATATCTTCATATTTTCCAACTTACGCTGATTTGCCCAGTCGATGTTTTCCTCAAAAGGGACCGTGAACTCAATGAAGAAAATATTTTTACTTATTTATTAAGTGAGGGTGGTTAAGAGTTGAGTTTTACATGTATAGGATTTGTATTGGGTGTAATAACAGGTTTAAAGTTACCTGAGATAATATTAAATGAAACCTCCAGGAAATTTAAGATCTTAATACTCGATTGGATATCAACCAATAATCCCATATCCTTAAGTGTCTCAAAAATGTATTTACTTATCCGGTCATTTTGTATCTGGCAATATTATTCACTAAAATCAAACCGTCATTTCTGTACATCCTAACATGGTTAATGTTT
>CM042162.1:41500951-41553451 GCA_023376005.1 Doryteuthis pealeii | reverse complement strand
AACACTGAATATGGAGTTCGATACCCTCATTTTGCCACATGCTTGCGTTCTTGTGTCACATGCTACCCGTAGTGAATGTGTTGGGTGAATAACTTATAGAATCCCATCATGTTGTGATCACTAGTAGGCTTCTCACGCTGATTCATTACTACTGAAAAGTGAATCATATCCCTTTAAACCCGTACTGAATATGTTGTGTAAATACATTCATTGACAACATTTATATACACTTTTTGCCATGATTATGTATTACGAACGAATACATCTTATTATCTGCATTATTCAGACTATTTTCCTCATCTTCATTGTTATCAGATAACAATGAAGATGAAGATAATAATCCGAATAATGCAGATGATACTAATCATCAAGCCTCATCTCAAACATTCAGAGAAATAATCAATACATCTAATGAAATATTGCTTCACCTTAAAAAAAGGTAAAAACCAGACTATATCCCACAGTAGATATTGTTGATGCAGACTACTCAGGTTATCTAGTCGTTCCTGCAAATGATCCTACCCAATCCGAATCTTTGCTACCTAGCTAGGCAAGGTAAAATTCATTACTCCCTCGGTGAATTTGGATAAAACAAGGTGCACAGATTTTAATCAATATGGTGCCATCTCCCCTGACATTTGTAAACCAGTTCATATACATTGGTGCCAATATGTCATCGACGGAAAGCGGTGTCAGCATGCATATAGTTATAGTATGAACTGCTACTGAGATTATCGACCATAGGAAAATCCGATCTCTCTGATTAAATGAAATATAAATTCTGTTGCCATATCAATACTACTATATAGTTGCACCACTTTGATTCTTACAAAAGTCTTGGAGAAATAATAGATCCAAACTACTCAAGAATACTGGGGCTGTTTTGGGAAAATTCTGGGTGGATCGTTTGTATCTGAAAGTCATAGAAGATTTTGGTCGTCTAATTTTCCAGAATACTTTCTGGTTTGTGTATGTATCCTTTGTTATTATGTTCATGTTTTAGTTATTGCACGTATCCGATATATATATATATGTGTGTGTGTGTGTGTGTGTGTGCGTGAGTGTTTGTCTGTGTTATAAAAAATAGGAAGGCTATTAATTATAACCAAAGAATTATCATATTTTTATTTTTATTTCTTGAAGGAGATTCATAATGAGTGACCATTTATTGTAGGCAGCCTGATATCAAAATGACTTGATTCGGCAATAAATAATCCGAAATATATATATATATATATATTATATATATATATATATAATATATATATATATATATATATTGATTCTCATACGTTATATATATATATATATATATATATATATATATATATAATATATATATGTGTGTGTGTGTGTGTGTGTGTGTGTGTAGATGCATGCTCCACAGCCCTAGTGGGTTGAGCACTTTGTGGTGGTGGTGGTGGGGCTTTTGCTGAAGTCCAAGCTTAAAGGCAACGCTCTCTTATGAAACGGATGGAGCACTTTATGACGACATGTACATACATACAGATGGATGGACGTATCTGGTAAACTCCTTCCAGTCTGTTGGTGATGATAGCCGAGTGGTTAAGAAGACTGATTGATAATGATTAATCGATCGGGTTTCCATCCCAACGGGGGTAGCCTTTTAATATCTATCCATAATGAAGAGACGTGATACGTCGAAACACGTTGTCTGTGGATGCCCATATATATATATATATATATATATATATATATATATATATATATATATATATATATATATATATATGTATGTGTGTGTGTGTGTGTGTGTGTGTTGTTCAGTATAAACTGATTGAACGTACGGCAACTCCAAAGCTGCTGTAGTTTCGCCTTTCATTTTGATATTTTATATATAGAAATATAAAATGAATATGCAGTAGACATTAATAACACAAAGGTTGAAATATTATCAGCCGCCTCTGTATTTACTACTGCTTTTCCCGTCTATGGAATCAAAATAATTCAACACTTCGTCGCCAGATAACAAAAGATTAGCATACTCTTTAAGATTGAAATATGACAATATAAAACTCTTAAAATAATCCCGTGACCCCACGTTTTTTTTCTATACATAGATAAAGTAAGTATAGTTCTGATAAAGAAACATTGTACGAAAATAATAAATTGGGCACCTCGCATGGTAAATTTGTAAGCATTCTAGACAATCAAGAAAATTGTTAGTGATTTTGATTCTCATAGGTCTGATCTTGGAGGTGTGTTTGACCTTGGATGCCCGTGTGACCTTAGATGCGGTTACCCTGTGTAATGGTTGTCTTCGTGTAATATGAATACGGCAAGAAGAGTTCAATTCCTGGGCGAGGCTGGTTGTATTTCACATAGTGCTAACATTCAGAAATGTAAGAATACAAAGCTAAGCCCTCCAGTTATGGGTAAATAATAAAGCAGTGTGATCTCGTTAACCTTAGTATGGCAAATAGTCTCGGAAAATGTGAACTCTGAATTCAAACCTGCTTAACTCCGCTTAAGAAATTGACCTTGAGTCACATCCTGCTCGGGCTGAGGAGTTCGTAAATATGTATAGGTGTAACCTCGCAATTAATGATGTGATTGGTGGGTTGGTTTTAACACCATAACATTACATTTAGGTTCAGTTTACATTCAAATTTACTTTTTTGTGTATTTTAGACAATCAAGAAAATTGTTAGTGATTTTCATTCTCATAGGTTATCCTATACGTCTGATCTTGGAGGTGTGTTTGACCTTGGATGCCCGTGTGATCTTAGAGGCGGTTACCCTGTGTAATGGTTAACACAGCTTAACGCCTCTACCCCATGTCTTGGCACATAGCTCTGTCGAATATAGATATACATGAAACATGCCCCATAGATAGGAGCAAAACATACTACCAGTCCGGGTCAGAGTGTACCTGGGTGTAATGACAATTAAGGGGTAGTCCACACTAGCGAGATCTGAAGAACTGGATCCTCACCATCAGATGCCTTTAAGTATTAGTATAACCGCACTAAGTTTTAGTGGGGTCCTTAGGTCTATGCAGGGGATACAGTCAGTGTTTTCTAAAACACTTCAACTGGGCGTTCAATGAATTAAGATAAGAAAAGCTGTATCAATACAACTATTGATTAATGATTACACGTTCTATGGCGTTGATACCGGTTTTTTTTCGATGGTTATAATTAACTAATGATCTATTGGCTGAGCTAAAACCAAAACACAACTCACCACAAATTTAGGACTTTCTGTTGTTTATCATTTTCGATTACTTACTGAGATTATAATAACAAATATAAACAATTGATGGACACAATGTTTTGGTGTAGATTTGCAACCCGTAAAGATGAACGTTTGTTGGTTATTTGAGTGGCTCTTTATTTTTTAGCTCACGTAACCCCTATTACCAACCACCAATGGAGGTGTGTGGTGTAGTGGTTAGAATTGTAGGTTACGGACACGTCGACCCAAGTTCAAATCCTGGACGAGGCTGTTTGCATTTAATGCCCAGATATGAATCCAAGTACTCTCCCCCAAGCTATGGGTTAATAGTAGGGCAGTTTGGTCCCTTTATTCATGGCTATGTAACAAGTCTAGGAGGAGGAAAATCTGTTAAACTCCGCTTAAGAAATTGACCATGTGTCGCATCCTGCTAGTGCGGAGGGTTGGTATTCCAAACCATCAAGGGATCAACTTTGGAGAACCCATTATTTTTAATGGGGTTCTCAGAACTGCGAGCAACAACTTCTATCGTAAATATACAAATATATTCGTTGAGTATTATCTGCATTATTCAGACTATTGTCCTCGACTTTATTATCTGTATAACGATTCGGCCGATGCGCCCTCCGGTCTTCTTCGGGTATTTCTTGTCGGAATAGAATAATAATTAACACAGCTTAACGCCTCTACCCCAGCTATGGTTAGTGGAATGAGAACAGGATACCTCCGTGGACTGAACAAAGGTTTAGGTTCAAAGTTCCGTAATGGCTCCCGATTACGACAAGAAGGTTCCAAATTACGACAAAAAGGTTCCCAATTACGAGAAGGTTCCTGAGTCCGACGAGAAATACGCGAAGAAGGCCGGAGGGCACATCAGCCGAAACGTTGTACAGATAACAATGAAGATGATGAAAATAGTCCGAATAATGCAGATAATACTAATCATCAAGTCGCATCTCAAATATTCAGAGAAATATTATATTCGTTTAATCCTTCTTTTTACTCTTTGAAATTTATTTATGTATAATTTATTTGTTTTTATATTTATTTAATTTCCTTTTGTTGTTTCTTTGCTTTATTTCGTTTTTAGCCGTTTACATAAATCTCATTTTTCATTATCTCCCATTTTCTTCAAATCCTTCAATATATCTTTGCAGCTTTTCTTTCTTTATCATTATTTATCTCGCTATTTCCTTATCTTTGCATCTTCTGCATCTTGCACTAATTCATTCGTACTTTCGTCCTTGTCCCCCTTGACTTTCTCCTGCTGTTCACTTTCACGGTGATTACGTTTACGTTTCTTCGATAAAATTCTTTTCTCAGCTTTCGCTTTTAGATTTTCTACAGAAATCTAACGAAATAAAATTTCTATGTCAACTCTCCAATATGTCGCCTTCCTTACTCTCCACTAAGCTCGTCATTATCCGCACGGAATACGTTCACTATTCCTCTGCTAATGTGACTGATTGAAATCAGTGAACTTTTACATGTCTTAGTTCACAATCATCAAAAGGCTAATTGAATTGACCTTTCCATTGAGAAAAATTAATTTTGAATTCTAACGAAGCATATAAACACAATCCATAAATATAATCTATTAAGGTTACTTACATGGCAAGGCTATCAGATTACCAGTACAAGTCAAACGTGACAGTGTGTCTTCCCTGAGAAGTACTAAGCAATCATGCGATGATCAAAATGCCAATATAATAATGAAACATTTGTCCTTGATGGAAAATAATGTGCTATGGTTTATTCAATAAGTAAGGCCTCCTATTACTTTCGACTAAAACTACAACGGACACAGGTTGTGCAATTACACCAATGAATAGAGCAAGTTTTCAGCTACAGTATTTACCACATTATGAAATGTTTAAGTTATTATTTCTTGTATAATTTGTTAGATTTAACAAGGCATGCTTTATATATACTAGCAAATATATGGACCCTCCGGGTGCAAGTATCTAAGCTTTAATGTAAAGAATATTATATTAAATTACACAGGCGAATGAAACTAAATAAGAATGCAGACAAAAAGATTTGAAACAGGCAGGGGTATAATAAAAAAAATAGAACAACTTGAACATACTATTCCATTTTTCTCAATTTAACTATTTAGTTTAAACGAAGTAGAACCAAATTACAATTATTTATTCTTGTTAATGGATTTCATTCATTAAGATAAAACCAAACAATTAGAAATCAATAATACTTAGCACACATTGATTAAAATGAAATCTTTAATATCAATATGCAAAGTATCTTTACCGTTCACACTGTAAACCGCTATTTTGTTGTATATTTAAATCCAATTGCATGTAATTCGTATATAGATATGGTCAAGAGTATTAATAATGTAAAACAGTTTTATTAATAACAGTTTTATTAATAATTGAGATAAACATAAAATCATTGAGAATATATCGTAAATAAGTAAAGGAATGTGATTTGAATAGTAATATAGTTTTATGTTAGAGACATAAAAATACACAATCTCCATTATAATAAGTAATATATATGGTTGTGTATGTGTAACGGAAACAGTGTGTGTGTGTATGTGACACAGAGAGAGAGAGAGAGAGAGAGAGAGAGAGAGAGAGAGAGAGAGAGAATTTATGGTTTATGAAATTGAATACTAACTATTAATGGTATGTTGGAGATTTCAAAAACTATCATTATTAACCAATTTTTTTTTTCGGGGGGGGGGGTGGCAAATAGAATAAGGCATTTTGTGAATAAATTGCCGATTGAATAAAAACCCGAAATATTGTACATGTATATGTCAAGATTAATTTGGATAAGTTTAGAAAAGATGACATGGAAAATAATTTTTGATGGCATTTTTTGGAAATATCGGAAGAGTTAATTAACAGAATTTTATCTGTATTAAGTTATTGTATTAATATTGGATACGTTCTGTTCAGAGTTTGATGTGAGAAGATAGAAGGAAAGAGTTAGATACCCAAGGCGTCATAATAATAAAAATCTTACAAATAAACAAATGTGTCTAATACGCATAAATGTTCAGTTCATATACCTCATACCGGTTAAGAATCTAGTCAGTTTGTTAGAGTATATAACATCTTAATAAATGGTTAGGTTTTATTATATTTGCAAAAATAGCCAATATATGCAAGTTTATGATATCTTAATAATTGGTTAGGTTTTATTTTAAAATAAGCAGAAATAGCCAATGCAGAATGAACATGTATTTGACTAACATCAATTTAGATTTTTTAACACTGTGCCTACCAAATTTCCTCCACGACTGTACCAAATTCACTTGGTATTTCCTATCTGTGTAATATGATATGTAAGTTCATTATATATTCACATCGGAACTCATTCTATTCAAATAAAGTCCTATTATTTGATTTTTTTAGAGTAAAAAAAAGATACCTACGTGAGTCACTGCCATCGATTGTTTGGAGAGCCACTGTGAGTGTTATAAAATAAGCAATGAGTTAATTTCAAGCAATGTTGCTGAGCACTTTATAGTTTTCAATGTTAAATAGTGAAATGTTATATGAATAATTTCCTTTTATCATAGAATTATTTATCTATTTTTTAAAAATAACAAACAAATAAATGTTTGTTCTTGTTTTTTATGTCTCGTTGGAATCTCCCTTTTTTCTATGTGACATCAACCTTTCGACAAAAAAATATTTGTACATAACATATATACTGATAATATAATATTGATCAACTGATCAAATTGTATAGTGTAATTCATCCGATATATATTATGATCTCGGCACGAGTAGAACGCGAGACATCATATGAATTCAGAGTTTTCCTTCTCCTAGACCAGTTTCCGTACCAAAGTTAAAAAGCCTAGGCCGACTTCTAACTTAATCATAAATAGAGAGAGAATAGTTGTATGTATTCATTTCCCGCGGTTATTAGCACTACGTGAAATGTAAACAGCTTCGTCCAGAATTTGAACTCAGGTTGACGAGCCTATTTCCTACGACTCTAACCAGTATAAAAGGCGCCACCATTACATTACAAAGAAAATTATATATTTGTCTTATTACTTGTGTTCATTTCACCAACCTATATTTCCTTCTTTCTTCCCTCTCTCTCTCTCTCTCTCTCTTATATATATATATATATATATATATATATATATATATATATATATATATATATACCTCGCTATATGTCTGTCTGCCTGGCTCACTTTCTCTCCCTCCCTTTCACTTATATTGTATATATTAGTTTAATTAAAATGTTTGTCAGTAGTGTCAAGTGCTCTGACTCTTACTTCCATATAGTTATATCACTATCATTATTAGACTCCCAAAATTGGTGTTATAACACTACAATAATCAAACATCCCTTTTGACTGTCTGATAATTTGTAGTTATAACTAGACCCAACATTAAATAAGAGTACTTGATATTTGCGATCTTTTTAACACAATTTCTATAGTATCATTCTGAGTCTGTTTTCGTTTCGGGCAGCGAGCAGTCTTTTAAGATATCTACTGGTTTTACCCAACAGTTTCATTATATATATATATATATATATATATATATAGGGGAGAGAGAGAGAGAGAGAGAGAGAGAGAGAGAGAGAGAGAGAGAGAGAACGAGAGAGAGAGAGAGGGTAAGAGAATGTGTAAGAGAGGAATAAAGATAGATATATAAAGAGAGAGAGATAGATAGATAGAGAGAGCCATATATATATATATATATATATATATATATATATATATATATATATATAGAGAGAGAGAGAGAGAGAGAGAGAGAGAGTAAGAGAATGTGAAAGAGAGGAATAAAGATATATAGAGAGAAAGCGAGGGAGAAGGAGGTACTGAAAGATAATGAGGGTATGAGAGAGATATTGATAGTGGGAGATAGACAGATTGAATAAGATACGAGGTAGACAGATTGAAAGAGATAGGAGGTCGAGAGAGAGAGAGAGAGAGAGAGAGAGAGAGAGTTGTAGGATGTAGACAGAGATAAGAAGTAGAAAGAGAGAGATAGGAGATAGTGAAATATAGCTTATAGAGAGAGAAGGTGATAGAGAGAGAACACTACTTTTCATAAGGTATGTGATTATTATTTGTGGTTTCTTTATGACTTAAGTCGGCGGCTTTTAATCAAAGCAGAAATCAAAATCCTGACTTGAGGCCGGGATGAATTAAATTCACTTGATTAAATTATTTGATCAACTTTTCCCAACAGCGACAAAAGTGTTGGCTAATATTGGGTAAATTATTGGCAATAAGAATGCTAATCACTCTGATAGCAGATTGACAGAACACCAGAGTCTCATGCGATGAACGCCTCAGGTGACATCAAAAACTAGGAAATTTACTGTTACATCTAGTACAATTATTATATAATTATTATTATTATTATTATTATTATTATTATTATTGTTGTTGTTGTTGTTGTTGTTGTTGTTGTCATTGTTGTTGTTATTATTGTATATATGTATCTATAATTATCATTATTATTTTTATTATTATTTTTATTATTATTATTATCATTATTATTATTGTTGTTGTTACTATTATTATTATTACTCGATGCATGTATATTATTATTATTATTATTATTATTATTATTATTATTATTATTGTTATTATTATCATTATTATTACTGTATGCCTGTATATCATTATTATTATTATTATTTTTGTTCTTGTTGTTATCATTTTTGTTGTTATTATTGTACGTATGTATTTATAATTATTATTATTATTATTATTATTATTATTATTATTGTTGTTGTTGTTGTTGGTGGTGGTGGTGGTTGTGTTGTCATTGTTGTTGTCATCTATAATTATTATTATTATTATTGCTGTTATTATTATTATTATTATTATTATTATTATTACTCTACGCAAGTATATTATTATTATTATTATTATTGTGTTGTTGTTGTTGTTATTCTTATTGTTACTATTACTCTATGCATGTATATTATTCTTATAATTTTCATTATTATTATTATTATTGTTGTTGTTAGTGGTGGTGGTGTTATTATTATTATTACTCTATGCATGTATATTATTATTATTATTATTATTATTATTATTATTATTATTACACTCCTCGCGAGTTTTTCCATCCATCATAAGCTGATGGTCTTTCACTGCTATCTGAGGGATAACAAGTCACCTCGAATCAACAGGACTCTTTTGAATTTTCTAGTAATGGTGATAGTGAGTCTCCTCTTTGGATTTTTACTTTTGCCAGGGATGGTATTCTACTTTCCAGTTATCTATATATGTTTTGATGAAATTTACAATTATTAATTATCTTTATAAGGACATTTATAATTATTCATTCAATATTATGCAATTTACTATTTAGTTCTATCTTATTTATTACTATCAAATGTACTATTATTTATTTATTATTAGGAAATTTACATAGTATTATTATCAGATTTATAATTAGGAAATTCACTATCATTATTATGAAATTTACTATTTATTATTATTATTATTATTATTATTATTATTATTTGACACCATTCGAGTTTTTTTACACCTGCCGTAGCCGGTGGTTCACTGGGGGCTGAGTGACAGTAAGTCTCCTCTGGTTTCCAGGACTCTTCTGAGTATTCCAACCGATCTCAATAATGCTGTATTCTGGATGGTCTCGACCCTTCCTCTAATTTCCAATTCACCAGGCTCTTTTCGAACCGCCTGGGGATTGTTCAAACGGCCTCAATTACAATTGGTACGACCTTCACCCTCATGTTGGAACATGAGGGTGAAGGTCGTACCAATTGTAATTGAGTTTTTTTAGTTCTCTGGCATGGTCTAAGTATTTGTCGATCTTTTTCCTCTCTTTTATTTTCACTCTGTGATCGGCCAGGACGGCAAAATCCACCAGATGACAAGTCTTCCTATTCTTCTCAATCAAAACTAGGTCTGGTCTCCTGGCTGGACCTAATTTTAAATTGACAAGAAGAGGAAAAATTCTTCTTCTTCTTCTTCTTCTTCTTCTTCTTATTATTATTATTATTATTATTATTATTATTGATTCTGTTGTTGTTGCTGATGTGCTTGTTGTTTTGATGTGTGTCATTTTTTACGCTTTCATATTGAATAATGTTCTGTTTCTTTGAATCTTTGAGATGAGGCTTGATAATTAGTATTATTTGGATTATTCGGACTATTGTCTGCATTTTCATTATTATCTGTGCAACGTTTCGACCGATGCGCCCTCCGGCTTTATTCAGGTATTTCTTATAGATCTTAGATAATTTTGTGTCAGTATGGATCACTTATCATCCAATTCCGGTTGCTAACCAAGCTCATACAACTTTTTGCTTTTCACTATTTCTTCTTTTTCAATCTTCCTTTCACTCACTCATTCTTTTTGACTATTTTGTCGTCATTGTACAACGTATCAGAAAGAATAATATTAAAATAATAAGCCCAGGTGGGAACCTTAAATATTTTATTTACAATGGTAATAAAGAATAAATTATTTGACGACAACATTTCAACAGCCATGCATTATTATTTGCAAGATTCAAATCCTACGTATCATGTTATGAATATATATATATATATATATATATATATATATATATATATATTATGGACTCTCTCGTCGATTTTCGAGGCATGAGGGTTCACACACACAATGAACACCCACACAGTGATTTGTTTATAGTGATGAAGGCTTGTGTTGGACCATCCACACTTTTTGACACAGTTGATAGGAAAGAATTGGTGCATTAAGGGTTGCCACAAACCCAATCAACGACCGACCTCAGGAATGTGGAATTCAGAGTTATCCCTCTCCTAAACTGGTTACCTACCCAAGGTTGAAGGGCCGAGTCTACTATTTAGCCCATACATATATATATATATATATATATATAAGGTGTCATAAAATTATCGAGATTTTTGTACTTTTTGAAACGGCTTGTGTTCTGAAAATAATTAACGTTCCATTCATCGTTCATTTCCATCTTGATAAATATAGCTTCAAACTCGGCCCTTTTGTGACACAACTTGTATTCTGAAAAAGATTAAAGTTTCATTCATTTTTCATATCTATCTTGGTAAATTTAGCTTCGAACTCGGCACTTTTTATGACACACATTATATATATATATATATATATATATATATATTCATCACATTCGAGAGTCATTCAATAAAGGACCTGAATATTGCCGAAGGGCTTGGCAATAGGAAGCACCGTTGCTCGCTTTTCAAGGAAAGTAATAGTGATGTGCTCTTTCATGTCAGCATGAACCTTTTCTCTAACCACAATCTTCTTTTTCTTAAGAGTCTTTGTGTTACCCGTCCGTGGAATGTCTTTTCGACTCATGGTCGTAGAAGCAAACCACGTGTATTCCTGCTCCAAAAAAACTGTCACTATATCAACTTGCTATGTTATTGATGCCTGCATTCAATAGCGTGATTTTTTATGTAAGTTTTTTTTTTCTTTAGATTTCTCACAGAGTTATAAACTCTACATTGCTTGAAATTGTTATTTTTTCCTTTTCAGAAATCATTTTAATCTTGCGATAATATTTGTTTTGAGGCTATTCCGGACGGCGGCTAAGCAAACAGAGGTATGTTATCAATTGTATGAACAGAGGTATATCATAACAAGCTTTTTCATGTTTGAGAAGTGCCAACCACGTGAAATTTACAGAAGAATCAGTGCTAAGGTGGCAGAGTAGTTTTAATAACACTGGTTTACAAAAAAATATTTTTTGTCTAAGGCAAGAATGTGATAGGTGTTTTTTTTACAAATTTATAAACAGTGTTTGCTGTATCACCTCTAGTTTTCTGTCTTTTAAATAGTCTCATTTTAGTATATACAGAGTATATACGTGCTTATTTCAACAGTTGCAGCAGCTTATTACAGATAAAACAGGATAGATAAAGAACATTGACGGAATAAATATACTTGGAAGTTATTTCTTCATCTGATGAGGAAAGAAGATCCTTATTTACCGGAGGTGTTGGGACAGGAAGATCATCTGAATGGGGAACGGGTCTCATAACAGATGGAAGGTTGGGATATTTGATCTTTTTTCTAGAAGATGCATTGAAACCAGTTATATTTGTTAGACAAAAATAACAATCATCTGCATGGCTTCGTGGCTCTATCCAAACTATTGGGACTACAAAGTTGAAAGCCGCTTTCTTGCCATTAAACCATGCAGTTAGTCCATTGTAGCAGGGTTTACAACAGATTGTGGAGCCCAAGATTTGTCCTGGTCACCAATTCCACAGTCAAAATAATGAAAGTAGGCAGTTCTGAGGAGGGAAATGATGGTTCGACTCTGTGCAACTGTCGTGAAGTCCATAGACACGTAGCAGAAAAAAAGTAGCCTTGTTGAGGGATCCTCGATGTTTTGACGAGCTTGAAGCCATTGGAGAATATGAAAAAAAAACAAAAAAACAAAGTAAAATTAAATCATATGTAAGGCAATAAAATGTGCGTCATTGGAAATTGTAATACAAATCTCGGTACACCTTCCTCATGCTCTGAGAGGGACGACAACCTCCTGCGTTGACTGCCAGTGCACTACTGGCTGTTGATTGAGATGTGTTGGCTACGCTTAACTGCCAAAATCCGCCTTGATATATATATATATATATATATATAATGTAATGCTACCACTTACATTTATTGCATAATAAGTAAAAAAGAAGACATAAGTCACACAATATTAGTAATTAACCTTGAATGCATATGCGCCTTTATGTACAGTATGTGTACAAAATGTACAGTATGCATATCTAAAAAAACTAGAGGTGATGAGTAAAAACGGGTTTCAAATCTGAATTCAGCACCCCCAAATTAGGTTAAAACAGCTATTTTTGTGCTTGCCTCAATTTCTTTATAAACCAGCGCAATTGAAAAAACTACTACAGAATATTAACCACATAATGTTTTCACAAACAATCAACATTCCCCCACATATATCAAACAAATAGCATTTCACTTAGCACTAATATCCTTGGAAAAGGTATGAATTCTACTCTCCCTCCAGCTATGGGTAAATAGTAGGGCAGACTGGGCTCTTTAACCTTGGTTAGGCAACGGGTCTAGGAGAAGGAAAACTCTGAATTCAAACCTGTTAAACTCCGCTTAAGAAATTGACCTTGTGTCACATCCTGCTCGTGCGGAGGGGTCAGTAAATATATATATCAAACAAATTCTCATGAGTCATGACTAAATGTTCGTCTAGTAAAGAAAAGGGATCAGTAGAGATACACAAGGTTTTGTCTCAACGAACACGTGTTAAAAAGACAGTTCATAGAAGGGAAACCCACTGAGTCTCTGGTAAAAAAAAAAGGTGCGGTTAATAAGAAAGTTCATGCTGACATGAAAATACACAGCATTACAGCTTACCTTGAAAATTGTATAACAGTGAGTTCTTTAGCCAACTCTTTCGGTAATATTCAACTCCTTTATTGAATGACTTTCGTATGTGATGATGACATCAATATAATGTTCTTATGTGACAATAAGAGCAGACATTGAGCTTTGAAAAGTACGACAACTGAAAAACTACTACGTCGTAAGGAAGATTTAATCATTAAATCACTATATATATATATATATATATATATATATATATATATATATATATATATATATATATATAAGTGTATTTAGGCAGCATTTTTTCTTTTATACAGGTTTCTTTGAATTGAACAGACAATTCCTGCCTGACAAGTCTTTCATTGATCCGTTCTAATCTTCAGGCCATCCTTCTGGTGTCAGGGTGGAACTGGTATACCAGTCCACCGAATGTTTCAACACTAGCGCTTTCGGCAATACACTTTGCCATCCTCGGGTGGGAAACGATGGAATAGTTTTCATGTCTCGTTTTTAACGAGAACGAGTAGAAGCAAGGAATTAGTGGGAGGTAATATCAATTGGTAGTGGGAGGTTTTGGAATGGTAGTAGTTTGAACAAAGCAGTGGTGATTTTTGGAGGGGGGGCACAGGTTGTGATAAGGGGGGAGGGATAATGGAAGTAATGTAGGCAGAAAATTATTAGCATTTTAGGATATGTTGACTTACTTCAAAGTTTATTTTGTTTAGGGTAGTTTTTTTGTTGTTTTATATATAAAGCTATTCTATCGTTTCCCACCTGAGGATGGCAAAGTATATTGCAAAGTGTATTGTTGAAACATTTGGTGGACTGGTATACCAGTTCCACCCTGACACCAGAAGGATGACCCGAAGATTAGAACGGATCAATGAAAGACTTGTCAGACAGGAATTGTCTGTTCAATTCAACGAAACCTATATATTATATATATATATATATATATATATATATATATATATATATATATATTTACTCCCATATATATATATATATATATATGAAATAAAATTTTTTAGAAAAAACAAATAAATGATGTTATAATTCGCTGACAGAAATCTGTTTCGACCTTTTATTAAAGCGGTCTTCATCAAGAGCGAAATGTTTGTGATAGAAAGACGGTGTGAGTAAACTGTTACAAACAAGAGTGGTAGAAACGAACGTTCAAGGTCGGAGCCGAACTTTTAATAAAAGGTCGAAACAGATTTATTTTAATAAAATGTCGAAACAGATTTCTGTCAGCGAATTATAACATCTTTTATTTGTTTTTTCTAAAAAAGTATTCATTTCATACCGTCGGATTCACTTCCATTCACTTTTCATATATATATATATATATATATATTATATATTATATAATATATATATATATATATATATATATCTAATCTATAAAGAGAGATTTTGGTATGTACGTGTCGACGTATAACTCCAAAACGGGAGGCAACTCAGATTTAAAATCTTGCATACACATTGATATCGTTCTAACTAAGAAACACTCCAAATTTTTATTGATTTTTACTGATTAAGGGATATAATTAATTAATCAAACAAAAATCAAACGATTTTTCGAAAGCCATAGCATAGCTGCTGCTGCTGCTGCTAATGCTTGGTATATCAGCAGGGTCTCGCCTGACTGTTTTACCAGCAGAAAGAAAGAAAGAAAGAAAGAAACAACGAAAATGTTAGCGACTCGCCTAAAACAGTCAGGCGAGTCGCTAACATTTTCAGCAGCAGAAAGAAAGAAAGAAAGAAACAATGAAAATGTTAGCGACAAACTAAATTTTAACGTAAAATAAATTCGTTTTTTTTTATAATCTTTCTAAATATTATTTATATTTATCGTATGTTTTTGAAACTAACTTTTATTTTACAATGTACACTCACTTAAATTGTTGTCATGCACAAAAAATTGTAGAAAAATGAAAATTGTTTCAAAACACAAGTTTACGGTTACATTTTTAAAAAATAAGATTTTAAATGTCAATAAAAATCAGTCACCAGTATAGGGTTGTATAAATGTAAATTTAAAAAAAATGATAAAACGAGTTGTTTAGTAATTAATACTAATGGTTTTAAATAAAGTCTTAATAGTTTAGAGAACTAATGAAAACGTTTTAAAATGTAAGCAAAAATAGATATTGCATTCTTTTTATCGTTAAGAACTAGATTTGAATTGTCATGTAGAAAAAATTCAAAGAAATAAATTACAATGTACTTCTAACTTATCAAGCAATTAAAAACTGAATTTAAAATTGTCCCCAAATACTATTATTATTTTCAAACTGGAGTTTCAGTAAAACTTTTCATGAAAAGAAGAGAAAATAATCTTGCTCAAATTTGTACGGGTCTTTATCAATTGAATTATTTTTTATAGCGAATTATAAAAAAAATTATTTTGCTTCGGACAGCAAAAGTATGTTTTCAGGAAAAATCAAATCTTATTCATATCGCAATCTTTTTATTCCTGTCTTTAAAATATTAATTTAGTTAGAAATGAAATGAAATAATCTATCTTCCAAATATTTATTTGGTAAGAAAGAGCGAAGTAAAGTAAAAAAAAGTAAGCGCTTATTGTTTATTTAATAAATATATCTAACTCAACTTTATATATACGAAAAAATTAAAAACCAAGGAATTTTAGAAAGAAAATCCTTTTACAAAAATAGGTAGTTAAATTATAACTACTTATTTCGTAACTAAGTAAACATAGTTGTATATTCGTATTGTAATAAAAACAAAAAAGATATATAATAAAAATACGATGTCGTTAATATTTCATATATAAACAAAACAGTGTATGATATGTTCTTACCTTAAACATAAAATAAAAATAATTCTAATGTACGTAACTTGAATGAGAAAATTTGTTCTTTAATTTATCATAATTCTAATGATAAATAAATAGGCAGATTTTTTTTTTGCCTATTTTTTATTTTTTATTTTTAGTCCGGTCATGGACCGGGTACTTTAGCTAGTATATATATATATATATATATATATATAATCCAAAGATTTAATGAATACATATTTTTACAACGTAGTAGTTTTTCAGTTGTCGTAATTTACAGAGCTCAATGTGTACTCTTTTTGTCAGAATCACATAGCAAGATTATATTAGGAAAAACAACAAAAAGGATTTTGGTTAGAAACATAATAGACTATTTCAGGGAACCTAGAGGAAGTATCTAGTTGTCCCCATCATCAGATGTAAAATAAGGATTCCTTTATTATTATTATTATTATTATTACTATTATTATTATTATTATTATTATTATTATTATTATGTATATAATGATAAAGAAGAATAAGATAACTTATATATATGTATGATTAATAGATAATTCATGCATAAGAATAATTAATCGTATTAATGTAGCATATTCGCTATACTATATTTTCACGAGATTTTAATTCATTTTGTTTAAATGGGTTAGCGACCACCTAAATAAATATATATTCGAAAATTCGAAAATTACTATTTTTTTTCAAATAAATTATTGTTTTTAATTGTTTTTTTATTGTTTTTATCTAGCTTCATCGGGAGATTCCATCGTTTGGAATCTATTATGTTTTATAATTTTTTCATCTTTTTCCAAGGACGGGTGTGTTTAGACTACACAAATCTTCCAAAATTATTGGTGTCTTTTCGTTTAACCAAGTTATCAATATCACGTTTCTTTAATGAATGTTATGGGATCGAAAGGGAACCCAACGGTTTATTGCGTGACATCTCATCTCACCTAGATTAAACACGACCACCATCAACAAAAAAATCGGACAGGGAGGCTGTCCAGTCGGTTAGTAGTAGGTGGAGTATTAGGAGTAGGGTTGATAGAAGTATTGGTGCTCAGTCTGACGACGACAGCTGCATCAACAACGGAACAGCAGACACGCTATGAGAAGTCAACCCAATTCGTGATCGCATCCGAAGTGAGGTAACATTTATGCACCGAGTCACAAGTTAAAGAGGGGCGTTTGATGCAAGTATCTATCACGTTAGCGTTTCACCGGAAAACAAACGGAGATGGTCTTGTTTTTCTCGGTGACCATTCGAAGTGACGTTCTTGTGATAGCACATCAGGGCCTGTGGATGGTAAATCATGACCCAGTGGTAACCGGTTTTACTGCTGCTACTGCTGTTGACCCCCCACCCGGGTTAGCTCAGTCGGTAGAGCGTTCGGCTAGAAACCACAAGGTTCCTAGTTCGATACCGGTCCTCGCCAACTCAACGTAGGAGTAGCACAGAGATCCGTGTGGTAAAGCAAAGAGCTGATGGTAGGTGTGGCACTCTACCTCAGGTGCCAAAACAATCTCCTTAGTCTAGCGCTTGTGAAAAGGGGATAGACTGCCTCGCTGACTGGCTGATACCGACTTTAGGCCACCCCGACGACTTACTGCTGTTGAGGATGTGTATCGTATTATGGCAACGACATCGTCGGTAAGGTCATTACCCAATCCATTCTTGCTTAAGGGCTAAATATGTTGATGGGAGTATGCGGTCATTTAATTAGTTCAAATAGAAAATCCCACATAGCCATCTTACGAGACTGTGCAGCCGTTCGGTTCCAATGATTAAAAATTAGTGTGATATAATGAATCGGGGTTTCTATTTATTTTGTAAGTTTAGAAATGTAAAAAAAATATAACAGTTTAAAATTAAGAACTCTTCCAGAGGTTTATGTCAGTAGGATAGACAGGACATGTCCACTGGATGACCTATTAGCAGGTCTCTCATTGTGTTCTTTAGTCATCTGATAACTCAATCCTGTGAGAACAAATTTTGAGTAAATCAGATTAATCCTATGTGTCGTAGCAAACAAATGGGAAATGGCTTTTTCGACACCGTTCTGTCGAAGGGGGGATTCGGGTCATTAAAAATGCATGAAATAATATTCAGTTTCAGTTTGCGTTAACAAAAAATTAATTGATTGATTTTAATGCCATGTCACCAAGTCTGGGGTTATACTATGAATGGAAGTTAGTTGCATACATTGTACATTTATATTTACATTTATGTAGTTTAAGAGCTTCTGCACACAGCCATATATTACCAAGTATTCCTACCTAATACAAATATTTTTAACTGATCTATTTAACCCATAGATGGGACTCTAAGAGGTAATATCACTCCGGGTGAAACTTGAAGTAATGACAATGAAGAGGTACTCCACAATTTCCAGATCTCCAGAACTGGATCCTCACATTCAGTTTAGTGACATACTCAGGACATATCATTTTGTTACATATCTGCAGGGAATATGGTCAGTATATTCTAAGCCACGCCATCGAATCTTGAGTTCCGATATTACTCACTAATATTAGAACCTAATGTCTCATACGTATCTATGGTTAAGTGACTCAGAAGACCAGAATAATCCGAAAAGATAAAAAAAATAAAATATGAGTATGCAACAGAGAACACGAGTCGAGTGGCGGAAGTGAGGACGTTCCGTATTCTCGAAGGAAGCGCGTTAGGCTTTGTTAGCGTGGAGAACTTTGATCTAAGATCAAACCTGCATCATTCTGAACAGGAAAAGGCGATACTTAAGTGTAGCGCTGAAGATTATTTCAAGTTCCCGTATGTTAAACCCAGATGCCCGTATGAAAGCTATAAGCACGGGTGTAAATAAACTAGCAGAAACCGAGGTGGCACAGAGGAAAACATCAGAATTTTGTGTTTTAGAGGCTTTGAAGAAGAAGAAGAAGAAGAAGAAGAAGAAGAAGAAGAAGAAGAAGAAGAAGAAGAAGAAGAAGAAGCATTGTACGATTTTGTGTTTTTGTGTTAAATTTTAATTAAATGTTATTTTTCCCACAGCAAAGTAAAACATTAGTTATTAGTACATAAAGGTTCCGTGATGGCTCTCGATTACGACATGAAGGTCCACGAGTTAGACAAAAAAAAAAACGAAAAAAAAAAAAAAAAAAAACAGAAGAAGACCGAAGGGCACATCGGCCAAAACCTTCTGTATATATCAATAAAGATGAGGACAACAGTCCGAAAAATACATTTAGTTATTACCGATATTATTGTTTTGAACTTGGAAGGTGGTCCTATTTTCAGTAGCCACTTTCTTACACAACCTAGATCTGCCATAGCCATTATTTTTCATATTTATCTGTTATTTTTCAGTGATAATTAAATTCATCTGTTTTGCTCGATAGGGAAAAGAGTCTAGTCGTGAATCTCTCATAGGGATTCGTTTATTTTATTTCCGGAATTATTTCTGGTTTATGATCAAATGTTTGCAAGATTGAAATCGTATTGTTTGCCGTCATATACGACTAATATCATGGGAATGATCATCATAATGTTTGAGACAGATAGTATTGCAATCAATTTCACCACCACCACCACCATCATCATCATCATCATCATCGTTGTCATCAGTGTTTTTTGCTTGGTGTTGATGTTGGCAAGAAATAAATTGATGCTGTTTTTGTAGACGTCATTATTATTAACCGAGTTCGTTATCACTAGTTTTTATGGAGTAAAAAATAGGTCCATTGTCTACCAATTGATTTCTCTGTGTCCAAATTGGATTTTCTTCCTCTCTTCCCCCCCCCCACACAGACATACGCACACATACACACACACACATACATACATACACAGACAGAGGCATATATATATATATATATATATATATATATATATATATATAGGGAGAGAGAGAGAGGGGGAGAGAGAGAATCGGTTGAATACCATGGAAAGAAAACTTCTTAATGATTTCCAATTTTCATTTTCTTTTCTTCAAGCCCTCGTGTTATTTTTTCGTTATATCGTTGTCTGTGTCGTTGTGAAGGTTCCAAATTCTTTCTCAAGGACTTTTGACCACATCCCTGATAGTTTCCATGGATTTATTTGTTGTAGTTGTGTTTCTATAGTGGTGTGAGGTTTATTAAGTTTGGGGGGTTTATTGTGTGTTTTTGCTCTTTTTGTGGTAGTGAGGTTTATTCATTTAGGTGGGTTTATTTTTTATAAGAGTGGTACCGTTAGCACATTAGTTATTAAAGACATTTGATATATTATTCAGTGTTACATGTTATTTTGGTTAGGATGTTTGTAATAAACACAAACAGAATATCCCCTTCCAAGTCCATCATATTTTTTTTTTAAAAATCACCCAGCCTGACGAATGCAGCACTGCAGGAAACCTATGGTCCCATAAATCTCCATGTAACACACACGCAGACACACACACACACACACACACACACACATATATATATATATATATATATATATATATATATTAGGTATGACTTTAATTAAGCACATAATCTCCCACAAATTGTCGGCCTTCGCCATTTTCAAACACACTGACTACTTCATACTGTCGTGCCATAAGTCACCCAAAAAGTGCGATATACATACCAGTTTAAAATGAACAAGAAATTCTGGGGAAGCCAGCTAGTGTAGTGGTTAGAATGTCCGCCTGTCAGCCTGACAGGTAGGGTTCGAAACACGCACAAAACACTACCTTGTCTATAGCTCTGCTGATGAGGCCTAATGGGCTGAAATGTACATACAGAGATGACTTTTTCTCGATTTGTTTACGCTTTATATTTAAACCGATATGCACGCCTAATTTTCATTCATAATTAATTAATTAACAGAATTAGGTATGACTTTAATTAAGCACAAAATCTCCCACATATATATAAGTGTATTTTGGCAGCATTTTGTCTTTTAAACATGTGTTCAACTCTACTGACGATTCTTGTGTGAGCGCACATACACAAACACAAACCGCAAATGGTGTCATTTAACTTTATGTCTTCGCTGACAAAAATGAACTAGTAAAATCGTATATCCAGCGAGAGAGAGAGAGAGAGAGAGAGAGAGAGAGAGAGAGAGAGAGAGAGAGAGAGAGCAACGACCACATATATGACATGTTGGATCTGAATCCTTTGACAGCGAAATGCAACTTCCGTTATTCATCACTGAGATATTTTAAAAGATAGTTTGCCTTTCCTTCTTTTTTTAAATTATTAGCTGGATCATTTAAGGAATTTATATTTTTCGTTAATTGTTTCTCGATTCTATATCTTTTTTTGTATATTTTTCATCTATTAGCTCCTCCAGATTTCTTCCTTAATCAAATCAATAATTGTTCATTTTGATGAGACAGATAATTGAACGAGGCGTTCTGTGGGGATAATGAGCTAGAGTTTTATCAATGAGAGGCGAAGAAGTGAGAAAATAAAGAAAAAGACAGAATAGTGACAAATAAGGAAAAGCTAAAAAGAAAGGAATAAATAAAAAAGAGAAGGAAAGAAAGAAAGAAAGATTATTCTGCTGCGTCCATTTATATACTTTTAATGAACAACTTGGCAAATGAAACTTTCATCTGTCAGAAAACAATTCAGTTCAATTTGTCAGCAAAGTTCTGGGAACCTATTGAGACGTCCTTTCAAATTGAAACCAAAAAGTTAAGAGGATGCGCGTTGGCGTAACAGTTATGGAGTTGGAATCGTCAACACGAATCCAAATCCTGGACGAAGCTGGGTGCGTTTCGCTTCAGGCTGATTAAAGTAAGGTTGGGAAAATTGATTTTATATACGAGTAAATTGAGTTACAAAGGAACCAATTAAACTCGTAAGTCAACGAACCCCGGTAAAGTAAAAAAAAGGAAGTTGGCGGAGTGGCCTATTGTCAGTATCAACTGGACAGCGAGGGAGTATATACCCTTTTCACTAACGCTAGACGAGGGAAATTGTTTTTGTTGAGTGGAGCGTCACACCTACCGACAGTTTCCCTCTTTAACGCACAAATCAGTAATATGTGCTACCCATACGCTTATTTGGCGGGAACCGATCACGAACTCAGAACCTTGCGATTCCAAGGCGCGTGCCCAACCGTGTCTGAAGAATTCCATGTCGTGCTTGGTACCCATGATGCCCATGGTGTTTGGCGTTGGACAACCTTCTTTTACCTCTTATATTCTAATCTATCTTCATAGTCGGTCGGATCGTCGATTCTTCTATATTGCTATCTGTGCTGGTTTTTTTCCCTGTCTCCTGACCTTTTTTCTGAGACTTTTCTTAGATTGTCATGTAAATGACTGAGCTAAGCCGGCCTCATATTCCAGATAGATGGGTTCGCGCTAATAACATTGGTAAAGACATGGTTACCTCTATTCTCCCTCTAACTATAGGTAAATACGAGGTTAATCCCAAGAATAAGTTATACAAAGCTCTATCCGTGTTGGCATCGTCAACACTAATGTTTGTTGCGCAGTCAGTCTTGGCTTGGCAGTTGTTTCTGATGGAGCTCACGTTTGATGCTACTTCTAAGTCTGAAATCGCGCAGTTATTCGGTTATTTGAACGCAAAAAGCATTAAACCGTTTGAAATTCATCACCAATTAAAAGAGGAGCATTGTTAGTCCGGATATGGAGAAGGGAATTTAAACCGAGGAGGATGTTCAACGATTTCTCAACGACATATTGACGAGCTGGTTGAATATTAATATAGAAAATCTGCTACAGCGACTACAAAAGGCCTCGACTGAAATGACAATTATATAGAAAAATAGATATATGGATAAACTTTAAATTGATATGAATATCATTGACAATAAACTTTTCTCAGATTTCTGACTTTTTTTGAAAGATTTACCCTCGTAGAAGGACACGCTGGGTTATTTAGGGTACGTGTAAAATAACAGCAACAACTTTTATTTGGGAGTTAATATAGCTTTTGCAAATTGATGGCAAAAACTATTAAAATGTCTCTAAGTTTAAGGTAGAATTCATGGTTATTTGAAAGCTCGGCTTTCATTGAACAAGAAAGTAACCTGATCAACTGATTCTCGAATGTTTCCCTGTTAGTTACAAACAAAAGGGTCCACTGCACAGAAAAGGACATACGTAGTTGATCAACACAACATAGAAAGTGGCAAGTGATTCAATCCAAAGAGACCCGGTATCTCACATTGATAGCTAGATACATTAAAACAAGTAGGTCGAGTCAACATTTTTGCAATACTATTTCTCTGAATCTTTGAGATGAGGCTTGATAATTTCGTTACTTTGATTATTCGGACTATTGTCTTAATCTTTTTGATATCTGTACAACGTTTCAGCCGAAGTGTGCTTCGGCTTTCTTCAGGTATTTCTTGTTGGACTCGGGAGCCTTCTCGAATTTGGGAACCTTCTTTTCGAACTCGATAACCTTCTTGTCGTAATTGAAAGCCATTAGGAAATTTTGAACCCAACCCTATATTCAATCAACGGGGTAGCCTGTTCTCATTCTGCTAACCATAGCTGTGTAAAAGTCTTAAGCTGTGTTAATTATTATTCTATGTTACTGTCGTCAGAGGGCACATCGGCCGAAACGTTGTAGAGATGACAATAAAGATGAGAACAACAGTCCGAATAATCCAAATGAGTTTTGCAGTAGTTTGGTACATGCTTGTTTGCATATCCCGTGTCCGAAGAATTCCATGCCGTGTTTGGTGTCCATAGTGCCCATGGTGGTTAGCGTTGGACAACCTTCTTTTACTTCTTCTATTCTAATCTATCTTAATAGTCGGTCGGATCGTCGATTCTTCTATATTGCTATCTGTGCTGGTTTTGTCTCTGTCTCTGACCTTTTTTCTGAGACTTTTCTTAGATTGTGTTGGTGTTCGTCTTCTTGTTATAGATGAACACAAAGACATACATTATTTTTGAACGTCTTTATTTCAAAGTCAAGGTAGCCACATGGGTGGAGAGAAATAGCTTCGACGGCGAAACGCTATTTAGGTCTTTATTTGAGGTCAACATCTAATATTGTAAATTATTCTCACGATCAGACTGGCCAATCAGCAATTGGCCAGCGATACCTTAAGCCTTGTCAATCATGTTACGGCCATTTTCGATGAATCTGAATGACCAATTATATTTTAAATTCTATATTACCACACATAATTAAGAGATAACCTATTAATTATATAACGTTGGTAGTAAGGGGTTCTTTGTTGTGTTGACACTGGTACTGAATGAGCAGTTCATGACTTGCAATACTCCACTTTGACCCTATCTTGGGCTAGACGGGGGGTCGGAGAGGCCCCCTCCGATCAATAAGCTGGTCACGTCAAGCCCTAGCACCTATATGATTTTTCCAACCCTATTGCCCTCATGGCAAGACCCAACCTCTCTTTATCATATGAGTGCTAGAAGGCGCTGGCTGCGGGTCTACATGTCCTGGGAATGACGTTAAACTCTATCTGATGGTGAGGTTCCAGTTTTGGAGGTTTGGGGAATGTGGAGCACCCCTTCATCACCATTGCTCCCTGGTCCACTCTGACCCGGAGTGGTGGTACCTGTTAGTGTCCCATCTATGGGTTAAATAGAACAAATGTATTTATAAAAAATTGTCTTATCCATTAAGAATTTATTTATTTCAAAACTTTATCGGCATTAAATGACCCACTGAGGTTGATATGCCGTAAAACAAAACAAACAAACAAACTTATACTGATTGCTTCAATCCGTTTGGAGTTAGAAAACCGCACAGCCGAACTTTCCACTTAGTCTAATTCAAGTAAGTTTTACAAGTTCGAACTAGGCCATAACCCTGCAGAAGCGACCAAAAACATTTGTTTTTCGAAAGATGAAGGTGAAAATCACAATAGAATAACCACATAGTTCAAGATAATTCACTCTGGTTACAAGAACCTTGAGAGTCAGACAAGTAATGTGGATTGAGTTGTTCATATAGGAAAAACCGGCAAGTACTTCTCGGAAAGTTTCAAGCGAGGTTGATCTCTCACAGTCCAGTGTTTTTCCTCACCTTCAAAAACCTCAGCTAAATCATCCAAATTTTCTGAAATGTGCCACATGTTACCAACATTTTTGACTCAACATAGTATTAAACAACATGAGTGAATTCGAGGAATCCTATAAAAGAACGTATTGACAATGACAGTAAATACTATTTACGAAATAAATAAAAAAATAAAAAAAGCTACGCCGACGACAAACCTTAATAACTGAAGAGGTCGAGACTTCGTTCGACAACCGACTCAGATTTGATGTTAATGAGACAATCAGACGACAGCTGGGACGTATAAACGATTTTACCACCTGAAGTTGAATCAGGCTAAGTTACTGAAATCGATAGGAAAAGAAAAGAGAACAACGTTTCTTTTTTCTGTACAGTATAGCCAATAGATTGGTGCACATCTAACTTTTTTCATAAGGAAAAGAACAACCAAAAATAATGAGATTTCATTATTTCTAATCAAAAATGAAAGCACCCGGGGGAAAAGGGTTATTGTCGCAGGAAATTGAATCGGTTGACCGAACAAGACTGTTTGCATTTCATATAACTCTGATACACTTGAGAAAGTTATGAATCCGACTATTCATCCATCCAGCTATGGATAAATAGTATGATAACCTGGAATCGTTGACTTTTATTCGTCAACCTGTCTGAAAAGAAGATTCTGAATTCTAACTCATTGAATGTGAGAGGATTGACCCCGGCAGTCACTCTCTGGTTAAAACGTGCTATGTGAGTAGTGACCAAACCTGGTTATGAGAACAGTATGAGTCTAAATATTATACATTAACAATGTACATATTCTTATCAACGTCTACTTCATTGGAACTGAGTAACCGAAATATCAATATGCAGACATATTTAAATTTATAAGGTAACCAATGCCTAATAATATCCGTTCTGACTGTATGATATTATATTAGATGTAATGATAGTCTGATATATATATATATATATATATATATATATATATATATATATATATATATATGTGTGTGTGTGTGTGTGTGTGTGTGTGTGAAAATGGAAAAGGAATTGAATCCGACAATATGAGGAAAAATGAGTAAAGAAAAGAAATGTAGATGGATAAAATGAATTTAATCGATATCACATTAATCGATATCACTTACACATGTGTTTCGGTCAGTTTATGTGTGTGAAAATATTTCGCACACATAGAAGAATCGACCTTCATCAGAGTGAACATTTATTTTGAATTCTCAACGTTCTATTTTCGGCGTTCCAAATTTTTAAAAAATTCGAATTTCGAATATTTCCCAAAATCTCTGTTGTTTTTTTTTCGCAACGAATCTTTTCATTCAAAATAAATGTTGACTCTGATGAAGGTCGATTCTTCTATGTATGCGAAATATTTTCACACACATAAACTGACCGAAACACATGTGTAAGTAATATCGATTAAATTCATTTTATCCATCTACATTTCTTTTCTTTACTCATTTTTCCTCATATATATATATATATATATATATATATATATATATATATATATATATAGTTAAAAATAAAAAAAAGCAAAATGAATGAACGGACGAAACAAGAATGAATGAAATGAGGAGGATTAATGAAAAATCCTTTCCAAGGGACCCTTCTCAAAAGTATTAAAACACTTTTTGAGAGTGGGGTCCCTGATAGAAAGTTTTTCTCATCTATTATTAGACTCCTTTGAACCATCAAGTTAATATAATTATTTATATATATATATATATATATATATATATATATATATATATATATATATATATGTTCATATTGGCTGTCTAAGTGTATTGCCGTGAAATATTTAAATTTAATCTGATACCTGAAATCTTCTTAAAGAGAAAAGCAGAGGTACCTTTATCATGTCTCCTAAAATAAGTTCGATTGAAGAGTGCAACATAAAATTTGATCCTTGTCACATTCTTTCCTAGCGGAAAAGCAGTCAAACCCACCTAATATTTGAATACATTCAAGAATTTAATTAAACGTATTTGTTTTGGTAAATGTTGTATTAAAATAACATCTACAATTTCAATGAGTAATAAAAGAAAATACAGTTTCGATATTGTCAGGAATGGTACCTTTTTATATATATTTATATACTACATTGCTTGATTATTTTTAAATTGATTGTTGGAAAATAAATTATAACAAAACAGTAGATGAGAAAAACACCATCGAGAAATAAAGGATAATTAATTAAAATCACATCACAGTCCAGACGTAATCGTCAAATCTTATTTAATACTTTTACCTTCCAATTATGTTATTTCATATAATTTGACAATGTAGTTGAAGTAAATACAAACTTTAATATATATCTTATTATAATGCAGATTGTGTGTTTTTCTGTCTGTAACCAAAACTATATTACTACTCAAGTCACAATTCCCTTTGTTATTGACATCACAATCTCAATGATTTTATTTTTATTTAAATCTCAATTATTAATAAAATTGTTTTACATTATTAATGCTGTTGACCATATCCACATTTAATAACATGCAATTATATTTATATATACAACAAAATAACGGTTTACAGTGTAAACGGGAAGGCTAATTTGCATATTGATATTTAAAATGTGATTTTAATAAATATGTGTTTAGTATTATTGATTTCTAATTGTTTGGTTTTATTTTAATGAATATAAGCAAAAATCTCTTCAATAAATCTTAAATGAAATCCATTAACAAGAAGAAATAACTAATTTTATTCTTTACTTCCTCTTTTAACTGATTACTTAAATTAGAAAAAATAACAATGAAAGACGAGAGTGATGGAAGTGTAAGTTTCAGTTGTTCTATTTTTCGATTATACCCCCCTGTTTCAAATCTTTTTATCTGCATTCTTATTTAGTTTCATTAGTCTTTCTAATTTAATACAATATTTTATTACATTAAAACTTAAATACTTGCACCCGGAGGGTGCATATATTTGCTAGTATATATATATATATATATATATATATATATATATATATATATAGAGAGAGAGAGAGAGAGAGAGAGGAGAGAGAGAGAGAGAGAGAGAGAGAGAGAGAGAGAGAGAGTTAAGAATTTATGCAAAAATTTTTCTCAAAAATTATTTTTAAGTGAAAAAAATAACTTTTTTAATGAATTAAAAAAAAATAATACTTGACTCTTTCGAATCATGAAATTAATATATGTAAAAATATTGGGAACTTGAAATTTGAAAAATGAAAACAAACTAAGATTAACGGATATCTTACCTTTGTCAAATTCTGTTGAGAAATGATTAGAACAACTATTGTAACCAATTATGTCTGTATTATTTCTGGTTTAGATGTAATTTCGGTTATATTTAAATTAGAGATAAAGAAAGTCAAATGAAAGAAAAACATCAGTTTTAAATAAAAGAAATTTTATTAATTATTAATTAAACAAAAATATAAATTATTTATTCAAGTCTAATTATATAAATGATTAGAGAAATATATTTTATAGTTTATAAATTATTATCAGTTTAAAAAGATTAAATCAGGTGTAGAATAGAAAATCTCAGACTATCGATAGCGTATAAACAATAAATATATATGTAAACAAGGTTTGTTTAGAATGGCTTTTTACCGATAATTTTTGGGAGAATATGTGCTTAATTGGAGTCGTACCTAATTTTGAAAATTAATTAATTAATAATGAATTAGGCGGGAATACCTATCAAATTTATGGCTAAACAAATCGAGAAAAATATAAAATTTATCTAATCAGAAAAAAGATCTCATGAGGATAATAATAAATATATTGTTTTGTAATTTTATGCAATAGAGTCTTCTTCAGCTTCAATAACGACTTCTTTGCAGGGTCCGAATCGCTTACATATTACTAGGTAGTAGTTGTTTATATTTAACATTACTCTGACTATGGACACATTTACGGATTCTTTAGTGTTATGATGTGGCTCAGTAACCTCTTTGCTAACACTCTATACATAGCAGCCAAGTGCATTGAAAGCTAGGGTGCTAGGAGGCCAAATCTTAGGATTATGGGATCATAAAAATGCATGTCATCCATTCCTCCATTGCTTGAGCATTGTGTGATGGTGCCGAGTCTTTTTGAAACACATAAGGTCTTCCGTTGCGTACGTTTTTTCAATCCATGGCTTGACCACCGTTTCCAGTAGATAGCAGTGTTTACTTTAAGACTTTATGGAAAGAAGTGAGGTGGAATCACATGTCCTTCATTGTTGACGACCACCGAAACCATGACAGTTGCTGGAAATTCTGTATGCATTCCTCTTAATCTTCCAAAAGACTTGCACATGACAATCTGTCATTTATTTTGCTTACTTTCTGATCTTGGTCAAATATATTCTTGTATGAGAACAACCAAATTACATCTTTCTCTACTGGATTTTAAAGTTTGTTTCAGAGCCCATTATATCTGACTAGAAGCGGCTACCCACTTTCGCCTTGGTAGAGATGAGGGGGTGGCAGAAATACCTCGTGTATTGATTCGTTTACTTTTGAGATTCACAAATGCTGAACATTTTTAGTTGAATTTTAATGCTATTTCTATGTATTTGTCAAATTTTAAATAGCTTTACGAATATGAATCAGATTTTCATAATTTTTGCACAAAAAACAATAAACGGTGATTTTTAAGGTGTATATATATATTTGTTTTGTCGTTAATTATGTTATTGTCATAGTTTCAACTCGACATACACACACACCAACTGCCCTTTATATATTAATAGATAGATGAAGTGATTTTTCTTTACCTTTTCTGACATAAATTGACACTTTCTCATCACTACGACGTGTATCTGATGTCTCCGTCGACAATATTTCGAATTGCCCATTCTGGCAAATTGTTTCTTTTGTTATTGACATCATAGACTTTGGGGATTGTCATCGATGGTATGCTTTACTTGCCGAATAAATCCATGTGTTTTAATTATATCAGTCCCTCGACAATGTTTCTAACGTTTTGATACTGGTAATACATTTTAATTTTTTCCTCTAACTTCTTAGAAAAGGATCTAGCTACTTTAAAGTTTTTTTAATTGTTCAGCTTTTATAGTTACGATAACTGCGTACCACTTAATTTCTGTTCGAGCATGGGGATTTGCCATTGATAATTCTGAAATATAGATAATACTATCAAATAATATCTTGCTATAGTAAAAATAACATGTGTCCTCAAATACGTTACGCTCCCTTTACACACGCACACACGCCCATATATATATATATATATATATATGTATGTATATATATATATATATATATATATAATATATATATAATATATATATTCTTGTCAATTTTATAAAAAATAAAAATTCTGTTTTTTTTTTCAGCATAAATAAATGATGAATGTAAGTGTTCAAATAGAGTAATATCTAAGAAATACATTTGACTTACCCGCAGTGTTCTAATTAATAATGTAATTTATACTGGACTCAGTAGATATATATACTAATTGTTGTCTGCTTGATGTACATTTTTCTGAAGTTAGTGGATTTTTATTGGAAGTTGATTTGTATGTTAAACATTATCTAAGAAATTATTTACAAAGGAGAATAACTAAGTGGTTTTGAAATATTATAAATGAAAAGAACTTGAATGATACTTAAATTGTGACGAGTCGCTAGTATGGGACTACGTTGGGTTTGTTGGGTGCTGTTATTTTAGCTGTTGTTGTGTTTGTATGGGCTATGTTGGGTTTGTTGGGTGCTGTTATTTTAGCCCCATATAAAAGCTTGGTTCTTTGATATGCTGGGCTTGTGAGCTGAAATGGAACTCAGGAACGAAAAACGAAAAGGAAAGACAAGGAAGGCAGAAAGGTGGTTTCATAACTCAGGCTTTATTGAACGGGGTAGAGTCGTTGGTAGCGAGGGCCATGGCCCTAGCTAAGAGACGAACTACACACAGTTGCGGCCCTCGATGGAATGACCGAGGGATTCTTTTTGGGGAATGAAGTCAGGCCCATTTTGTCGGACCTGCGCAGATGGTATTTCTGGTTCAGGGCCCATGGGAGTTTGTTCCTTTGATTTTGTTTTGATTTTTGTATATTTTAAATCCCCACACTAGTAAATATATTGTTTTTATATCTTTAGTGTGTTGAGTATTGAGAAGAGGTATTAATGTGATGCTATTTCTAGACCTATTTTAAGTGGTATAGTTTGTGATTTGGAGTTTTTATCAGGGAGCAGGAGGTGACAGGGTGATTGGGGAGGTAATCTCAGTTCAATTGAGTTCACCTTGAACTTTTAAACAATTAGAGATAGTGTATGTTTAACTTGCCAATATATATATATATATATATATATATATATATATATATATATATATATATATATATATAAACTGCGAGTTGCACTGCAAAGTCATTAAATTAATTTAATCAATGTATAATTACATAATGATGAGATTGGCGTGATCCCTTAATCTTAATTAGTAAAACAAACGAACCATTTCTAAATCGCGTGGTCTAATTGTTCAAGCATAGTTCCCGTTATATTAGAGAAAATTTCTGACGTATGAACTGACAATTCTGTTGTTAGAGTACATATGCACACACACACACACACACACACACACACACACACACACACACACACACAGACACACACACACACACACAGACACACAGACACACACACACACACACACACACACACACACACACACACATATATATATATATATATATATATATATATACACGTATATATACATATATATACGAATTATATATATAGGAGATATATATATGTATATATACACATATGTATGTATATATATATACATATATATATGCATACATATATATATATAGTATATATATGTATAGGGAATATATATATATATATATATATATTTATATATAAATATAAGTAGGGTATATATATATATATATATATATATATATATATATATATATATACACAATACGGAGGGTATATACATAGGGGATACACACACACACACACACACACATATATATATATATATATATATATATATATATATATATATATATATAAAATAAAGTTAAACCTAATGAATCAGATATACCTACTAACAGTTTTGCTTAGTAGCTCTTCAGTGCAAAGGTCTGATCTTTTCCCTGAAGTTTTGCTAAGCGAAACTGTTAGTAGGCATTTCTGACTCATTAGGTTTAATTTTATTATTTGCTCTACTTAGGTATTGATCACTCTTTAGTTTTTTTTAGGTTTAGATAATCCTTGTGGTTTATAGATATATATTTCAAATATATATACATTTTTTTCTTTTGGCCAAGTATTATAGTATCGACCGATTATTTTCGGTGGGTACGATTATCTTGGTCTTTTATTTTTTAAATTCTTTTTCACCAGGTGTTTGGTAGTATATTCTTACAATTAAACTATTTACCGGATTTTTTTTTACCACAAGTCTCTATGGAAACGTATGAATCCAATTATGTTTAGTTATGTTTAGTTATGGATAAATAGTAGACAGACTGAGATCTTTAAAAGTGGAGGTTTGAATTCAAACCCCCACTTAAATATTGACCTTATGTCACATCCTGCTCGTTTGCAGGGGTTAGTAAATACATGATCAATTTTCACATATTTTCATATACTGAAAAATACGACGGAGTAAATAACAACAGAGGTATTATATTTGAGGCGAGTTGCTTGTTTGTGTTTTTCCTCACATCAGACGATTAGTCATTACTAACATAGAAGTTATCTGTGACAATACTATAATTACTAAGTTTCATCTGAAGAACTGACTTTTATTTAGTAGTAAGGGCCGTTTTAGCTCAGTCAGTAGGGTATCCTGCTGGGAATATCAAGGTTCCTGGTTCGATACCGGCCTTCGCTAACTCAGCGAATGATTAGCACAGGGATATGTGCGGTAAAATGAGAAACTGATTGTAGGCGTGGCGCTCGGCTTCAGACGTTGAAACAACATCCTCGGTCTAGCGCTAGTGAAAAGGGGATAAACTCCCTCGCTGTTTGGCTGAAACCGATTTTAGGACACCGCAACGACTTTTAATTACTTATGTTCATTCTTAGTTCACTCTTTGTTCTGTTACGAATTTGCACATTCTAGATGAAAATCCTTGACCAACTGTCAGAGACACTAAGACAATTCGATTCCCAAGTAATAATTAAATTACAATAACGTCGTTTTCGAAATTTACCGCGTGGGGATTCTCTACTGTACCAATTCTGTAGAATAAACATGGGGTGGATAGATAGTTCCGGTACAGAAACCTTTACGACTTCAATGCTCTAAACATTTTCACTTTACTTTCTAAAATGGCTGATCCGAATCCACCACCAGTAAATGGCTGCATCTGCTTCCTTCTCCGTGTCCACTTGTAAGCGAACAAGTTTCTTATCTTCACAAAGAGGCTGCTCTTCTAGCGTAATTGCTATCATTATCCAATCGATTCTTCTCATTTTTAACGTCGCGTCCCCATTCTCCGGAGCGACTTGCTTATTCTTATCGTAGGAATCATTATTTATTTGCTGTGTCTATTTCTTTTTCCTCGGCTATTCCGACTCGACATTTTCACCATATGCACTAAATTTATTTTAATGCCCTGTTTACATCCAGAATTTTCGAAATGGGATTCACTCCAGGACACAATCTCCGTGGACGCTTTCAATAACTTATTAGATCGTCAGTATATCATAGGGACTACCAAAGGGCAATAATAGTTACTTCGGGTTGTCGATTTTCTCTGTGTGTTACAGGTTAAATTGACTTGCCCATTACCAGTAGCACCAAGGGAAAATTCAAGAACACTGGGAGCTTGTTGGGTTTTTCAATTTCTCTCCAAGTCACAGGTTATATTGTGTTACGTGATACCAGCAGCAAGGAACGATATAGAAGCAATATTTAATTAGGATATTTATTTTTCTCCGGGGGAAGTATTGTACTTTATTGTGTGATGGGTTACATCATACCTGCAGAAAATAACTATTCCTGATGTAATCTATTATTGACCAATCAAAATACGTTGCCTTTCAGAAGGTCAAATGGATCTAATTATCGAGATACTTGCATATGTCCATAAGAAAGAAAGGTTTTAAGTAAAATTGAATTCTTTTCCTGGACCATTTCCCTATAAATATAAAAGAACCTTCAACTTAACTGCCTCACAGTTAAGTTATCTATCTATACATATATAATGGGCAGTTGTGTGTATATATATGTCCGGAGGAAACTTCGAAAATAAAACAATTAACGACAAAGTAAATATATATATACCAGGGCTTGGTTTTTGAGCAAAAATAATAGAGATTTGATTTATATACATGAAGATAATTAAAAAATAAAATTTAGATGATAACAGCATGGAATTTTTTTATTTAATATCTTAGATAGTAGACATTAACATTTCTTTTCAGAGTAGATGGATCAATGCAAGGTCTATTCTTAATATAGATATTTAAATAGTGCCTCCCACGATCTGCGCGTCTAACGTAAAAAAATCACCCTCTACCCAGCCACTTTGAATAAATCTTGAGAAAAGCAGAAAATGAAATAGAATATATATATAAATGAATTTATTAGGCAGAAATTGATGCTGGCTTCATGGAGAAAGTTTTTATTTGCTTCACATATAGTCCCGCGTAAATGAAGGCACATTTTATAATTGTCATTGTCGTATTAAATATACTCAGGGAAACGAGGGCAAATCCTGGACCAGCATGTTTGAAGAGCATTAAGCGAAACATTTAGTAGGTTTATCTGACTTATTAGATTTTTATATATATGGCGAACCATCCTTTGCCGGGATTAACTTGTCAAGATTATTTTCTATAATTATCGAATTTTATGCGATACGTGCATTATAATTGCCTTCAAGCAAAAAAATATAAATTATAATTTTTCAACAATGCTTCTATAAAAACAAACATCCAAAAATCTTATTCACTTCGCCGAAGAGCTTACGGCCGGGTTTGTTTACTACTTAATAAACGTCCACTTACCTACTATGGTAGAGGCGTGTAGTATCACTGACAAGGCTAATTTCGCAGGGATTGTTCGCTATGTACCGGCGGCCGAACGGATATGGTCTCTGACTATGCCTGTGAAGTCCCGGTTTCGATTCCTGTCGGAGGGGAGTCGTTAGTATACATCGCTGAAGAGACTTAATAAAGTCGAAACAGTCTGTACGGTGTTCTACATGGCGAACCATCCTTTGCCGGGATTAACTTGTCAAGATTATTTTCTATAATTATCGAATTTTATGCGATACGTGCATTATAATTGCCTTCAAGCAAAATATATATATATATATATATATATATATATATATATATATATATATATATATATATCATGTCGCACTGTTAGCACGAATATCCATGACAATCTCTCCATCCGCCCCTATCACACATCATTCTCGGGAGCTCCTCTATGCAGCATTCTGTATCCGTACAGAGCTGGTCAATGTACGTTGGTCGGCCCACACTGGCGTTCCTATGTGCTGGCTTCCACGGGAGGATATCACTTATGAGTTCTTCCTTGCTTCTTCAGCAGTGTACTGTGTGTCTTTTCCGTCTTATTCGGATGGTTTGGGTGATATGTGGCAGGTGACCGTACAGCTGTTTTCTCGTGGGATGTTGTTTCCACGTCTTGTTCAGGATCACACTGTGCGGTAAAGTAAGGAGCTGATGGTAGGTGTGGCGCTCCACCTCAGATGCTAAGACAATCTCCTTGGTCTAGCACTATTGAAAAGGGGATAGACTCCCTCGCTGACTGGCTGTTACCGACTTTAAGCCGCCCCGTCGACTTTACTTTACATATATATATATATATATATATATATATATATATATATATATATAGAGAGAGAGAGAGAGAGAGAAAGAGAGAGAGAGAGAGAGGATCAAGAGAGGGAAAGATATATAGATAGACATAGATAGATAGGTAGATAGATAGATAAGTAGTATATATAACGAGACATACATCGAGAGATAGTATGGTACTGAGATATGAGTAGGGAGCTATATATAAGGATGCACCGAGAGAGAGAGAGAGTGTGAGTGAGAGAGAAAGAGAGAGAAAGCGAGAGAGAAATAGAGAGAGAGAGAAAGAAAGAAAGAAAGAAAGAAAGAAAGAAAGAAAGAAAGAAAGAGAAAAAAGCGTGATAGTGATACGTACATTGCAAATCAAACCCCATTCTCAGAATTATTACAATCACTTTTTGACGACTTTTGTTTTGTAATAATCTTAATGTCAGTAATAAATTATTCAATAAAAAGAAAAAAAACTCTAACGAGACAATTGTAGGTTTTGGGGTTTAATCCAAAAATCCACCGCTGTATCTAAAATCTGTCCACTTGAAAACATTTTCAATATTTACAACCGGAGATTTTACACTTTATTTCTTTTTGCCTACTTCATCTAGTCAGTCTATTAAGGGAATATGAAGCGAGACTTCATGTCAGAAATTACATCAATATGCTTTCTAGCTTTAAGGTTTATAGTCTACAAAAATACAAATATATATATATATATATATATATATATATAATATATATATATATATATATATAAAATATATGCTATGCCTATATATTATGTGTATATATATATATTACGTATATATAATATATATATATATGTATATAAATACATATAATGTGTGTATATATATATAGGGTGAGTCAAAATGCACGCAAATTTATATTGTTCAAAATTATGAGGGTGCTGTTGTAGATGCAATCACAAGCTTACAGTCAACTAATCCACTTGGCCATGTTACAGAGAAAGCGTAAAATGAGGATTGTTGTCTTTCAACACGACGGATCTCCTCCCCAGTATTCGTTGTTAGCTCGAGATTTTCTGGCTTCAAAGAACATCGTGTGATTGGCCGAGGATACGGAACACCGTGGCCACCAAGGTCGCCTGATATCATCCCACTGAACTTTTATTTTTTGGGCATGCTGAAGGCCCGCGTATTCCATCAATTTCGGCATAACAATCTTAGTGAACTCAATGATCGCATCATTTCAGAGGTCAATAAAGTTTCCTGTGATGAAATTGGTCGTGTTGTGAATAATCTGGTGAAACATGCAGAGCTGGTGATTGAAGAAGAAGGCGGTATAATTGAACATTAACTCTGCTTTCTTTTGATTACATTTAGTTTCATTTGATATGATTTAATATACATTTAATAAAGACTTTATAATTTGGGTGCATTTTGACTCACCCTGTATATATATATATATATATATATATATATATATAATATATATATATATATTACATTCATCGTAACATCCACTGTTTGTTTCTACATCTTCACCACATATTATAAGTGCATTTTGGCAGCATTTCCTCTTTTAAACATGTTTAGTTGAACTCGAGTGACAATTACTGTCGTACAAGTTTCTGTTCAATCCTTTCAAAGTGTCTGGGCATCTTTTTGGTGTCAGGGTGGAACTAGTGTAGCAATCTACCAAAGGTGTATCTACGAGCGCTTTCGGCATGTCGATCTGCCATCTTCAGGTTGGAAACTGATGGTATGTTTCGTGGTGTCTCGTTTTTAAAGAAATGGAGCAGTAGCGTAGGAATTGGTAGTGGGAGGTAGTAACAATTGGTAATAGGAGGTAGTAGGAATTGGTAGTAGTTCGAACGAACAAAGCAGTAGATATTTTGTGGGAGAGGGGTCACAAGTTTGTGAGAAGGAAAGGGGAATAGTGGAAGGAGGATAGGCGGAAAATTATAGGCATTTGAGGACATGTTGACTTGTATATATATATATATATATATATATATATATATATATATATATATATATATATATACGTATGTATATATCATGTGTGTTAATGTGTTGTTGTCTGTGCATGTATATATATATATCAGTGTATGTACGTAATCATTTTTATATCGAGAAAATGATGTATCTTTCATAAATAAAGCTTTTGTTGCTCTTGCCGCCACTTTCCGAATGCATATATTTCCTCATAAATACATCTTCATGAATATATCTTCATAAATCATTAATTCTGGTCGATATTGCAAATGAATGGCGGAGAGATAACATCAAGAGACAAGAGGAAACGTAGATTAAAACCTCTCACATATAAGTATATGTGTATAACCGCTCCAGTTTTAATTGTCCCACTTCATACATTGATTTCTAAACTGCCAAGAGCAAAAAATCTAGTTCTCATTGTGCTTGCATTTTCAGAAGGAGATATGAGTGGGCGCATTTTATTCCGAGCATCTTGAGTAGATCATTACCATGTAATGTGATTTCAACTTTAATATTCTGAATTCCTTTTTAATTCTGTCACGAGACAACTCGGGAACATGTTGGCTTCTCTTTGTACCAGTGACTTCTGATAATATGAACGCCTCTATTTAAGAAGGGGAAAAGGATTCTAATTAGCATTTTAGATATATCTCCGTTTTATTAGAAATTGGAAGATGATGTTTTGTGTGGATGCAGACCCTACAAGCAAGGTAGGATCTACAAATAGATACAGTGTGCTGTCTTCAACAAATCCTATAAGTAGCACCCACAAAAAGCTACTGTAGTTAGTGTAATGGTTAGAGTCGTAGGAAATGGAATCGTCTATCTGAGTTTAAATCCTGGACGAAGCTACAGTTCACATAGCGCTAATACACTTAGGGAAGGTATGAATCCAACTACTCTCCCTCCAGCTATGGGTAAATACTAGGGTGGCCGGGGCTCTTTAACCTTGGTTACGCAACCAGACTTGGAGAAAAAACTCTGAATTTAAACCTATTAAGCTCCGCTTAGGGTGGTCACTACTAGAATAGGCCAAGTCCTAATTAGTGATCTATTTCACCAATTTAACTTTTTTTTACGGCCACATACCTCCAATGACACATAACATCTAAGGACAACGTACATTACATGTTTACAATGCTGGAGAAGTAATGACGAACTCATAAGTGATGTTCTGAGATCGACATTTACACATGGGTACATTAATAGAAGAGGAAATTAAATTGCAGACGGGGGGGATTCATTTAATACCACTGTATATCTAGACTCGTTATTTCAATACCCTCCGGCAGTTAAACTAACATTAGGTTTAAGACCCTTAACATTGTTTTCTGGGTAATGAGATTCTGGCCCGGAAATCATGCCTGGCATCAGGCCCATCATCTTATGTCACACAGCTGGGTTTTTTCCCTTGCCTGTATATGTGCTATTATATTAGGCGTATATAGCAAGATGATTTTTTTAGTACTAATGAAATGGACTCTCTCGTCGATTACGACGCATGAGGGTTCATCCAGTGAACAACCTACACAGTGTTATGTTCATAGTGGTGAAGGCTTGAGTTGGACCATCTGCACTTTTTTGCACAGTCGATAGGAAAGAATTGGTGCCCAATTAATGCCACAAACCCAAATCAACGACTGTCCTCAGGTTTTTCAAATACAGAATTTTCCTTCTCCTAGACTGGCTACTTATTCAAAGTTATTTTAACCATAGCTGGAGGGAGAATATGCAAATTCCTACCGTTCCCAAGCGCATTAGCATTATGTGAAATGCAAACAGCCTTGTCTAGGATTTGAACTCGGGTCGACGAGATCATTTCCCATGACTCTAACCATTATGCCACGCGCCCCCTTATATTATTATTTACTCTCTTTGAGTTTTCACATCAGCGTTAACTGATGGTCTTTCACTAGAGTCTGAGTGAGAGCAAGTCTCCTCATGTCTCCAGGACTCTTCTGGTATTTTGGCAGATTGCAGCAGTGCAGTGTTCTGGATGGTATCAATCCTTCCTCTGATTTCCAGATTTTCCAAACCCTTATCCAATCCTTTTGGAACCGTTCCAAGTGCACCAACTACACTTGGTATCACTTTCACTTTCATATTCCATTACTTTTTCAGTTCTCTGGCAAGGTCCAGGTATTTGTCCATTTTTTAAAAATTTTCCTTCAGCTTCACCCTGTGATCCGCTGGAACTGCAAAATCCACAGTTGACAAGTTCTTTCTTTTTTGTTAATCAGCACTAGGTCTGGTCTTCTTGCTGAGATAAGGTGATCCGTTTTTATTTCAAAGTCTCAGATAATTTTATGCGTTTCGTTCTCAAGAACCGATTCTGGTTTATGCATATAACATTTTTTTGCATGGCCAAAATTAAATTTTTTGCATAATTCCCAGTGGATCACCTTCCCAACCCAGTTGTGTCTAGTTTGTATTCCCGTTGTGCTAGTTTGCTACATTCGCAGAGTATATGGTTAACAGTCTCATCTCTATTACCGCAAAGTCTACATTTACTATTTTGTTGGGTCTTATCAATTTTCGCTTTGATGTAGTTTGTCCTTATGGCATTATTTTGTGCAGCAATTATAAGTGATTCTGTTTCTCTTTTGAGGTTTCCCTTTCTTAACCATGTCCAAGTCTTTTGATGTGCAACCTCATCTATTTGTCGTTTGAAGCGTCCATATAGTTGTTTTTCTTCCCATTTTTGTTTTCTAGTCTTTGTCGTTCTTCTGTTTGTCCATCTGCCGTTTCTACTATTGTTGGTCGCCATAAGTAATTTGTCTTTGCTTTTCCTTGTGTAATCTTCAAGTTGTTGGATTGTGGTTTCTACGCATTCCTCTATGTTGGCAAGACCTCTTCCCCCTTATTATTATTATTATTATTATTATTATTATTATTATACTTACATGTCACTAAAAGTAGCAGCAGAAAATAACCAACCACCCTTTAACTGGGTGAATTCTCTGTTTTACTTTCTGTGTTTCTCCGTAATTTATCATTTTCCCTGAACTGCTAATAACTGTCGTACATTTAATCAGTGAAAATAGGTTACGAACCAAATTAAATTTTACTTTCATGCAAATTCGTCACAAACTAAATTCTCTCGGCGTTGTCTTAAACCATAACCACGTTAACAGCCGAGACGTTAATATATTAATTGCTTCTCATCCTAATTAGTTTTAAATAAATACGAGAATCAAATGAAAATAACACGTTAGGCATATAAAGATAAATTAAATTTCAAAGAAAGGTGAAAACATTAACGAGGTCTGTTTGAAATTTTCTACTGCTAACCTAGTTTATACTACAGATGCCCGATAATCAATGTATACACATTTACAAATCTATCATGTTTATTATTACACAAAGTAAATACTGTGCATATATTACCAGCACTATTATGTAACGTGTAAAAGTATTAAACACCGATGCCATCTCGTAAATTGTATCCCCTACAAATGTGTGAGACACTCCTAAAAAGGGGGAGACCTGTCTATGCTATTAAACTGTATCTAATGGTGAAGCACGAAGAGGGTGTGGTGAGAGGATATTAGCCTCGACAGTAAAGAGAGACAGAAAGAGGGAGAAAAAATTAGCAGTCCAGAAAGTATCACAGTTTGTGTGCAGTCAGTGCACCAAAGACTGTCACTCAGGGATAGGCTTGCATATCCACTTGCGCAGATGCAGATAATTGTTTAATATTTTTATTTATTCATTTTTTGGACGCTACGCCATCGTCCTCAGTGGATGGAAAGATGTCAACAATGGTGACGCTCCAGTTATGGAGATTTGGTAAGTATGGAAAACCCTTCCATTAACATTGCTCCAAAGTTCACTCTGATCCAGAATTGGAGCATCTGTAAGGGTCCTATATCTGGTCAAATAGACCTGTTTTAAAAGGTATCAATATTCGATAGAACCGTATACAAAATAAGAAATTACACAAAAAATGTAAACATGATCATACAATGAATGGGATTCACTAATGTCTAGGAATAAAATTACCCGAGATGCGTTGACGTGCCATTAAACTCAATCCATCACATACATCAGAAATTGATGCATTCATCACATCGGTCCCTATTTCTTTAATGAACATCCTCGAAGATCCTTGCGTTAGATTGAATGCCATATGGGCAATTCCATGTCAAATCATGCAGAAAAAAATAAAATTGCCGCCCAACCCTTTAATTTCTCTGAATTTTTTTCCATGTGTGAACCCTGTTAACGTAAGACAATCCCCAAAATCTGAGCTTTCAATTTAAAAAATTGAGCAATATATATATATATATATATATATATATATATATATATATATATATATATATTATCACAAATACTTTTCAATATATGCGAAATAATAATAGAAAAACTGTTTGTCGTAGATGTTGTGCTACATCGGGATATTGATCTTGCTATGAAAAAAATCAGAAATCATCAATGACTTAAAAGTAGCTAACTTTAGGCCTTTTTATAATATCTTTGGATTCTTTGGGCAAAAATGCTTTTATAAACCAATTTTTAGGAGCAGGAAAGCATTAGAATATTTTACAGACAAAAATAGTTTACAAAAATTCGACATTTTTCGTGACCCCCATCAAATTAGAAGAGTTAAAAATCGACGCAAGTCCGCCAATTTTTTGAATTGCAAGCTTAAATTTAGGGGATTGTATAACTTTATCATAATCCACACGTGGATAAAATGAATGGTGGTTACATGGCCTGGGTGATTTGACATGGAATTACCCATACCCATTATATTACCATCTCGATGACGATTCTATGGATTGCTGACTTAGGGGATCTGTTTCTGAATCCATATCAAGTTTTAAAAGACTACCACATAAAAATCAAATCTTCAAGAAACCTCTCATCATCCTCGTGTTTTTTGTTTGTTTTTTGTTGTTTTTAAATTATTTTATTTTTACAGTGTCGGTTGCGATTCAAACTAAACGTCGCGTGTTACTGCCGCATGCAAATACTGACGGTAAACATGGACTTCTTTTTTTTTCCGGCAGATCACCGTGTGCAGAGTAAAACCGTATGTAGAGAAATCAGTTCCAAGGTGTGGCGATGGGGATGACTGCTAATAAAAAACGGAGTTGTCATCTTTTTTTCTCGTTTTCAGTCAGCCCGACGGTGGCAGTCGCCGATGATTACTACTACGGCGAATGCGGTTTCGTTGATTGTTCGCTCTATCCCTGGCTACTTCTGTCGCACAAACACCAGCTCATTTCACTTATTGGCTAATGAGTGAGCGTTTCGAGTCTAAGAGAAATTCTTTCTTCTTCGTCGCAAACGTCAAAACAACTATAACAATCACCACAAACGAGATCTGCAGCAAAAAAGAAAACCCAATCATTACAGAGTCCTCAGCTAGGGCAAGACAACCCGCGGAACATAAGTATAACTTGATGCGTAGGGAAATAAATTAGCTGGGTTCAGTGAGCGAACGAGAGAAGTACAGGTGTGTGAAACGTAGGAATCGTAATGTCGAATACCTTAAAAAATAAGAGTTTTAGGAACGTGTGGGCCGAAGGCAGGCGTTCGTTTTACCCTAGCGTACTTCGGAGTTGATATCGCAGCGTTGTCGGCAAAGCCTCAAGCTCGCAATGTGCGCCAACAATGCCGAGCTTAGATGAATGAGAGCATAAGCTAGGTGATTATTTTGTGGAACGTAAGTACAATTGTCAGTGTGGATTAAAGTCGGTATTAGCCAGGCAGCGAGGGAGTCTATCCCCTTTTCACTAGCGCGAGACCAAGGACATTGTTTTATAGCCTCTGAGGTGGAGCGCCTCATATACCATGAACTTCTCTCTTTACCGCACAGATCCCTGTGCTACTCATACTCTAAGTTGGCGAGGGAGGGGATCGGACCAGGAACCTTGCGGTTCCCAGACGAACGCTCTACCGATTGAGCTAAACCGGCTCTATTTCATTTTGTCGTATCCAAATTTAATAATTACATATTGGTTTGAAGTCACGTTCTGGGAAAGTGGTATCCATTTGTTTGTGATCTAGTGGGAAAAGAGCAGCTATATCGATGATGACAAAGCTGAACGTAATACAGTATTACCGGTAATGAATGGACAGCTTTTAAAATTTATAGCACCACTTTGTGCGCTGATCCTCTTGTCCTTGTAAAATACAGTGGCAAAGTCGATTGTTGTACACTGCTTACTTCTTCTATTATACTTCTTTCTCTTACACATTTCATCGTACATTAGAGTTTGTTCTTTCGGAGTTCTTTTTTAATTGTAGAATTTTCTTCATATCTGGATAGTTCTTCTTACATCGGGGTCATCTGCTTCTCTGTGCGTCCATCTTTCTAATTTTTTTGTTATAGAAACAACACAGAGGCATATATTTGTGTATATACTTTTATTACCCCGAATTGTTTATTTCCCGATACAATACTCAGGTATCTCTCAGAATCGGTCGATCTGTCTCCAACTGACTAAATTCTAGTATATGTTCCATGGTCACCCAATCACGCAAGTTTTTAAGGCAATGAGAATCGTGGTTTTAAATTTGTTCTTAAAAAAAGAGCATGCAAGATGTATGGAGGCTCTGTGTTGCCCAAGTGACAAGGTACCCTCTCTGCCTCGCTGGCGTGATCCGAAGGAATGGTGAACGAATACATTCGGCATCAGTTTGTCTGCAAGAGTTGCCAGATATTTTTTCACACACTGAACTGCCTAACGGAGTCCAAGCCGTGATTTCTGTCAGGGTTTTCTCCCTTAGCCTTTTCCTATCCAGAGGATAACAACAAGGCAGCGGAGGTTATTTAGACTATTACGCGCCTGGATATCAGCCCAGGTATTTCTGTGTTCTCACGTTAATGTGCTATATGTCCGTTGAGCGAGAAGCTTCCACTGCCCTTTCACAGGTTTTGGTTTTCTTCCTGCTGGGTGTCTAGCCACCCTCCCCGCCAAGCAAGCTTGGTGGGGTACCGGTTTAATCGCCGATGATCCAACTATGGAGCAGGTAGTACGGGTTACATAATACCCATAGCGCTTTGTGCGAACTGACATGAAAAGTATAACGCGGTTTAACACTGTCTATCAAACACTGTGTCCGTTCTAATTTTTCATTCGGTTTATCGTTGTTTTAAAATACGACAACCGTATAAATATCAAGCCTCTGCCATGATTTATGCAACAGTATTGCAGACAATTATAAAGAAGAAACTTACACAGCATCTCGAACTCTGGAGTTATAATAAATTGTATTCTGAAAATGATAATTTTCAGAGGCCGGTTGAGGTACGAATAATAATTTCAAATTAGTAGTTTGAAAGAGAAGAAACTTCAGTTAAGTGTTAATTCTAAATCTCAGTAGAACTATCCACATTCTGCGCTTTCGGATACGCCACTTTCAGATCGGAACTAGATATCATTTAGTCACCAAGATCTCTCTAGAGGGCTTTGATGATAACTGCACCTCCCCATACTGAACTAGACGACATCGGTGTCATTTACAAGTCATCATATTACACAGGTTCTCACGGTCATTTTTAGTGATATGTGCTGATGGATTTAAATCTTTACCAATCTAGGTCTCTCAGAGCGGCCCCCCACCACTACACACCCAAGCAAATGACAAAAACCGATGATTATTTCATTATAATTGAGCAGAATTATTTGAATAGAATGGGTTTGGTATAAACAGATAGTGAACTCTGAAATATCCTATCATACAGTTAAAAAAAAATACCAAAAGAATTTGGTACAGCCGTAGGGAAAATTTAGTAATCAAAGTGTTAACAGCATGCCAAGCTGTCTAGTTCAGTTTTTTCCCGACACATAAGAGAATCGCGTTCATATTTACATGTTGAGTTCTTTCTTATTGAATAGGAATACTTTTTAAACATATCTATCTAATCCTAAATAATCGAGTTTATCATTATGCCTATATTGTAAGTCGAACCCCCGCTTTAGAACCAACCTTTCTTACAAAATGAAAAATCTTAGAATATACACAGTAAAATGAATATTAAAATACATAAAGAAAATATATTTAGTAGTGTAAAATTACGGATGCAAGAAAATAAAAATGTTCATTGCAAAAAATGGACATAAAACGAGAGTTCAGTTTATCATAATGTTTACTTCGTAAATCGAACCTCCATTTAAAAAAAAATTAAGAGAAATCAAGCCTTTGTCGGAAAATACACATTAAAATGAATATCAGAATACATAACGAAATGCTATTAAACATTCAGGACCATATGACTATTAGGCACCCCTTTTGCGATCTCGATTCATAAGGACATTTTTACATTTACACCGTCAAAATCCGGTTGTTTGTTAGGGGTTAGGGTTAGAGGTTAGGGTTAGGGTTTTATAATTTTAAAAAATCTAAAAAATCATCTGTTAACAAACAACCGGATTTTGACCGGTGTAAATGAAAAAATGTCCTTATGAATCGAGATCATAAAGGGGTGCCTAAACGTCATATCGTCCAACATTCAGTACGGACTAAATTAAAATTTAAACAGATAATAAAAATGTTTTCCTCGAGAAATATGCTGAGGGTCAAAGTGTACCTGGGCGTAATGGGGCAAGGGACTGGTAATCTACACTCTCTAGATATCCAGTAGTGGAGCCTCCCCAGAGATGCGGTTTAGTGTCATACCTCGGAGACTCCTTTAGTGGTGTGGGTTACTCCTCTCTAGGGGATACAACGTATTCAAAGTTCCATCAGCAGTGTGTCAATGAGATCTACGTTCACGGATATTGAGTTATTCTATTATAGTAACAATACAATTATTGCATCATACTTTCCGGACATTCCACATAGGTGAATGGCGCATTTCATCAACCGAACATATTTAGACTTTCGAAATTGAATCGCGATAATCCAGGTGCAAACAGCTTTACTTTTGAAAACAATATTATCGTTTTGTTTGTCTTGTACGTCAATAACAATATAAATAATTAAATAAGCAAATAAATAAGTGGCAACAATTAACGCTGGTCTCGTGTGATTTCATTTTAAATTTGGCACTGTATTTTAAAAGAAGTAATTGTTCGTGTCGCTTTTGTTTTCGAAAAGAAAATGGAAATTAAATAAAATTTAATCAATTTAAAACTGTTTTCTAAAAGTTTTGAAAACGTCTACTCGCAGATGCATTCAGATATATTCACATAACAGATGTGCTTGTACACTGTTTCAACAATATTCTTAATTTGGTCTGGTGTATTTGTTTAACGGTGTATCAATTATTATGGGTTATCTAATATCGATATTTGATCCACTTCTAAATTATTGATTACGATAGTAACACTTTTTTTTGGTTACATTGCATTTTAAATGGCTACTAACAGGACCTCTGGATTTAACACAGTATGATATTTAATTATTACATCGTTTCATATGTGTACTTAAGAGCTATTGTTAATAGTTCAATGTGTAAAAATATTATCTAACTCTCTCCCTCACTCTTTCTTGAAAGGGGATCGAAATATTTACATTGATTTGCTGATAAAAACCTGAGTGGAGTGTGTTTAAAATATCTACATTAATTTCCGAGAAAAAGGGACAAAAATATACTCGGGAAATTTCTAAGTCGGGTCGGAAATTCGCCTGACACTGTCTCGCCAAAACATAGCGTAGATTAAGACAGGAGGCCGGGATGACATAATTTTTTTCAATTCATTTTATTTTTCATGTTTTTAAGCGACGCAAGACCGTTTGGAATGTTTCATTTACAAAATTGGGTGAATAAAATGGGACAAATAAGAAATCTGCGATTAAGCCTCACCAAATAATCTGTATTTACATTTTTGCATTGCATCTGGAATTTTGTGTCTTCTTTATTTCAGTAATACAATTTGGTTAATTTTTCTGTTTTTCTGTTGCTGTTTATTTACTGTATTTTCAATCCATTGTGTTTTTTTTTCTTATTTCATGCTTTCGTTGTTGTCGTAGTGTTCTTATTTGTCCTTCTAGACTTATTTCCCAACCAGCTTTTGTGATGTGCTTCCGGAGAGATATACGAATTTTATCACTAACTAGTTTTGCTTCTGCAAAAATTAAACTATTTCCTTCAGTGAAATTGTCTGTTGGGATGTTGAATATCATATTAAAATTTTCGGTTTCTCTTATGATATTTTACACACTATCTTTCTTAGGGATATTAATGTACCCTTCTTGTCGGTCATGATTTGTTTCATTAGTAAATGTGTTTTTAGTAACATTGGAGAAGACTTGTTGTCTTCTCTAGCTTACTTTTTTCATTGATGTCTCTCATAGGCATCGTTGTTTTCTTTGTGTAACTGGAATTCTGACATCAACATTCTCAAGAAGCCGATTGGGTCCTCTATATTGACTTTTAACGAAGCATCTGCCGCTCTTGACACACAGATCTGAAATATGCGACTTAAGTTTAATTAAATTTATATTCGTCATTTTTTATGGGTACTGTATTGTAACAATACCAGACCAAGTAATTGATTATCATCTGTGCTCCTTTCTTAGATGTGACCTGGTACCCAACCGAGAGCCACGAAAAAAAAAACACACACTTATATGTGTGCGTTTTTGTGTGTGCGCGTATATCTGCGTGTATATGAATTTCATTTGAATTTTCTGAGTGAATTTTAATTTCATAACTTTAGCTTAGAATAAGTCCACAGGTACGTATTTGTATTTTAATCAGATAAATTAATTTTTGATTACTCGACTTTTAGACATTAAGATACAATCATTAAAAAAATACAATATGTATATATATAATTTTAAATAATAAAAAAAAATATCTTCACTAAACACAATCAATTATATCAATTGAACAATCACCTAGTTATATATAAAACTGATTAATAATAAATATTTTACCTGCTTTCTATCGGTGCTTAATTGCAAGAATGCTTAAAGTATAATTTTAAAAATGAAACGTCATCTTTATATTATGTTAGGATGAGGTGGAGTAAGAGATGATCTTCATTACGAAAGTGGGTCAGGTGACGTTCAAAACAACTGGAGGCGGATGGTGGCGTAATCTCATCATAAAATAACACCTGATGAATTGACATGCAATTAAAATCAACCAATCATTATTAATTTAAGCAAAGCACTTCGCAAAGAAAATATGCAATATAAATTCAACTTAAACGATTTTATCATTCCCATCTTTCGACAATTCTAAAGTAAATGAAATCAAACCTTTTACTTTTATTGTTAAGTTTCTATTGAGTGGAACGTTATACCCACATACATTGTTCACTATAAAATTTGATCTGGAAACACAATGAAGCTCGTTACAAGTGCAAAATGGTACCACTTTGTAATAAGTATATATATATATATATATATATATATATATATATATATATAGGGGGGCTGTGTACGTATGGTAGATGTGCCACTACGCTTAACCTATCTATCTATCCATATATCTATCTATCTGTTTGCCGTTGAATATCTGTCATTTGAGGTTTCACATCTATATATCTCAGTTTGTTTATGTAAGTATGTCATATCTTTCTGCATATCTATCTATTCTTATAATATATATATATATATATATATATTATATATATATATATATATATATATATATATATATTATACACACAGAGACACACACACAGACACAGAGACAGAGACAGAGATAGACAGACAGAGACAGAGACAGAGACAGACAGACAGACATACAGACAGACAGACATAGACATAGACACACACACACACATACTCACGCACACACACACACAAATACATATATATGTGTGTGTGTGTGTGTGCGTGCGTGAGTATGTGAGTGTGTGTGTGTCTATGTCTATGTCTGTCTGTCTGTCTCTGTCTCTGTCTCTGTCTCTCTCTCTCTCTCTCTCTCTCTCTCTCTCTCTGTGTGTGTATAATCTTTTCTACTTTAGCATTACTATAAGTAAGATTAAATGATAAATCGAGAGACGATCCAAATTTAGCACTTCAAAGCAGACTGCAACACATTTCCTTTAAAATACTTTCATAAATATTAGAGTGAAGATGACTTGATTTTAAGTAAAATATTTTAAATTGAAGAGTTTGTTATGTTTTATTTTCATTTTTTTTTTCATTTTTTTTTATTAAGGTCTGACAGGTTTATTTACTTTAATTGTTTTTACCTTGTCTCGTCATTCACCAAAATGAAATAAAATAAAATAAAGTAAAAATAGATAAATAAAATTCATTTTTTCAAATGGAAAATAATTAACAATTTATAGTCTTTTTTTTTTCGTACCAGCTTTATTAAAAATAACTTTCCACTTTAAATCTATTTAAGTGCTTATTTACTATTCCATTTTATAAAAATTCTGCCAATGGACACACGTCGGCATTTGATGTGTAAGAATTTTCTTTTCAAAAGTTCAATGTTGATTTGACTTTTAAAACTTCCTTTGATTCTGTGTGAACTTGTCTAATCATTTAACAAGACAATGTTTATCGTATATATTCGTGCATAAGTCGAATTCTGAAAACACAAATATGAGTTTAAAATGGGGTCAATCTCTACAGAAATTTGTAAATAGATATATAATAAATCACAAAATAAACATGAAGATAATAATAATAATAATAATAATAATAATAATAATAATAATAATAATAATAATAATAATAATAATAATAATAAACGACAAAGACTAGAAAACAAAAATGGGAAGAAAAACAACTATATGGACGCTTCAAACGACAAATAGATGAGGTTGCACATGGTTAAGAAAGGGAAACCTCAAAAGAGAAACAGAATCACTTATAATTGCTGCACAAAATAATGCCATAAGGACAAACTACATCAAAGCGAAAATTGATAAGGGTATTTGCCTGCTCATCCCACTTATGAGGGCTGGACACAAGGTCTCGTTTTTACGTGGGCATATAAAAATTGCAAGGATCTGGGGGGCATAGCCCCCTTGGATCGATGCTATTAATTGTACTTTACCGGTCCAGAGGCCGAAGCACACTGGACCCCCAGCCGAAGCCGGGTATAGACGGTAAGTCTCAAAGCATAGAATCTGGAACAGATACTTGATAAGACCCAACAAAATAGTAAATGTAGACTTTGCGGTAATAGAGATGAGACTGTTAACCATATACTCTGAGAATGTAGCAAACTAGCACAACGAGAATACAAAACTAGACACGACTGGGTTGGGAAGGTGATCCACTGGGAATTATGCAAGAAATTAAATTTTGACCACACCACAAAATGGTATATGCATAAACTAGAATCTGTTCTGGGACTTTGAAATTAAAACGGATCACCTTATCCAAGCAAGAAGGCCAGACCTAGTGTTGATTAACAAAAAAGAAAGAACTTGTCAACTGGTGGATTTAGCAGTGCCAGCAGATCACAGGGTGAAGTTAAAGGAAAATGAAAAAAATGACAAATAGCTGGACCTTGCCAGAGAACTGAAAAAGTTATGGAATATGAAAGTGAAAGTGATACCAATTGTAGTTGGTGCACTTGGAACAGTCCCAAAAGGATTAGAAAAGGGCTTGGAAAGTTTGGATATCAGAGGAAGGATTGAAACCATTCAGAACAGTGCACTGCTGCAATCTGCCAGAATACTCAGAAGAGTCCTGGAGACCTGAGGAGACTTGCTGTCACTCAGACTCCAGTGAAAGACCATCACAATAATAATAAACAAAAAAAAGAAAACGTGTCAACTGGTGGACTTTGCGCTCCCAGCAGATCACAGTGTGAAGCTGAAGGAAAATGAAAAGATGGATAAATACCTTGCCAGAGAATTGAAAAAGCTGTGGAATATGAGAGTGAAAGTGATACCAATTGTAGTTGGTGCACTTGGAAAAAAGACTGGAGGATCTAAATATCAGAGGAAGAATTGAGACCACCCAGACTACTTCACTGCTGCAATCGGCTAGAATACTCAGAAGAGTCTTGGAGACCTGAAAAGACTTGTTGTCACTCAGACTCCAGTGAAATACCATCAGCTAACGCTGATGTGAAAAACTGAAAAGAAGTGGAAATAATAATAATAAAAAATAGTGGTAACCCTGGATATACCACGGTATGATCATTTGACTATTGCAGCGTTTGATATGTTTACTTAAGAGCTATTGCAATATATAAAAGTACTTCTCTAGATAAGTTGTTCTTTTTTTATTTCTTTTTTGCCATTATTTTTTAAATTCTATTTTTCTTTATTTTCTGATTTTTAAAACATTTTTTGAAACTGATCAGAAGTGCTATCTTGACTAATCTCTGCCCTTTCTTTCTTTCTTTCTTTCTTTCTTTTTCTTTCTTTCTTTCTTTCTTACTTTCTTTCTTTTCTTTCTTTTCTTTATTTTTTTAAACTTTCCCTCAGACTTGTAAGACATCTTTATCTCCCTTTTCTTTCCTCACAATTAAAACGATATGGTTCATTTTTATCTGAGGTTATGCCAAGGCGTAACATTCGTAGGTAGGAACGTGCCTATCAACATCGTATGGGAT
>CM042162.1:41483451-41493451 GCA_023376005.1 Doryteuthis pealeii | reverse complement strand
TCTCTTTCACCCTCATATTCCACAGTTTTTTTTTCCAATTCTCTGGTAAGGTCTATCATTTCACTTTCTTTCATATTCACTGGGCTCTGCTGGGAGTGCAAAATCTATTAGTTGACAAGTTCTCGTTTTCTTTAAATTAGCACTAGGTCTAGTCTTCTGACTAGGATATGGTGATCCATCTTTATCTCTAAATCCTAAAGAAGTTTATGCATGTCATTCTCAATAACGGATTCTGGTTCGAGGATATACCATTTTGTTGTATGGTCAAAATTTTGATTCTTGCAGTGGATTACCTTTCCAACACAGCCCAGCTTATATTCATCTTGTGCTAGTATGCTGCATCCGTTTATTATATGGTTGATCGTCTAATCTCTGTTTTCACACACCCTACATTTGCTGTTCAGTTGTGTCTTATCTGGGTTTTTTTTTATATAATTACTTTTTAATGATATTTGAGCTGCAATTAAGAGTGACTCAGATTATCTCTTGGGATTTCTTTTTCTTAACCACTTAAAAAAGGAATTGGAAATCAGAAGAAGAATCGAGACCATCCAAAGAATAGCATCATTAAGATCGGTCAGAATATCCAGAAGAGTCCTGGAGTCTCTTGTTATCACTCAGACTTCAGTGATAGACCAGCAGCTTACGCTGGTGTGAAAGAAGATGTTCATGTACAATGTCTTTAACTTTATTACGATTAATTTTGAACAGCTGTACGATCCCCCGCCTTTAACTACATAAAACAATCCGGATGAGGCAAACTAGACATGTAGGGCACTGCAGGAGAAACAACAACGAACTCATAAGTGACGTCCTCCAGTGGACACCTACACATGGACACTTCAGTGTAGATCAACCAGAAAAAAAATTTACTTAGCTCTGTACTGATGCTGATTCTGGATACCGTGTGGATGACCTACCAGGAGCAATGACCGACAGGGACGTTTGGCGAGGGAATCATGGGAATCCGTGCTATCATATACTGAAATTTATGGGTGCCAACAAATGTGATCAGGACTCATATATATCTTATTATAATGGAGATTATGTAACTGTGTGTCTGTAACCAAATTATATCACCACTGATGACATTATTTCCTTAGATATTTAAGTTAAATTCTCAACGACTAGTAAATAGTTATTTAATTTTAATTAATATCATATTTATTAACGATGTCTCTATTAGAGTTAGATTTACCACAAAACTACCCATAGTATTAATGCATTTAAAATCCTGAAATATAAGTTTGTCTGTCCCATTTCTATTTTCACATTATTGTTGTTTTTCTCCTGGTTGATATGCTGCAGTTTCTGTTAGTGACTGCCGTACTTAATATTTCCTTGCTCTTTTTTGTATATTCACACACAAACACACACACACACACACACACACACCACACACACACATATATATATATATATATATTATATATATATATATATATAATATATATATTTAGTATAAATGTTGGGAAATGTAAAGGTTTACTGATTGATGCTATTATTTAATATCTAAAATATTTATAGTTTTTAGCACAAACAGAATCACACTCACATAGGTATATTTATATATAAATAGGTCAGGTTCTCTTTATATGTAAGGCTGTATGAGGATTGCATAATTAATGTTATACCAACTCTTTATATAAATAAAATCCGCTCTCATATATATATATATATATATATATATATAATATATATATAATTATATATATATATCATCATATCGCGCAAGCAACACGGGTATCCATGACTATCTTTCGCCAACCTTCCCTATCACTCATTGACCTTGGGGGTCCTCTACCCAGCATCCCGAATCCTCGCATAGTTGGTCAATGTAGGTCCTTAGTGGCGCCTTCGTTAGCATGTCCATGTTTTACCTCCACAGGAGAACTCGCTTATGAGCTCTTTCCTGCTTCTCCAGCAGTGTCTGCATGCATAGTCGTCTCACCCCGTAGGTTTGTGAGATGGGGCAGGTGACCATATTGTTTGCTTCTTTGTGGGTGCTGCTTCCACGACTTGTTCAGGACTGCCCGCAAATTCTTATGCAGGTTCCATCTAGCTTATTCTCAAGACGCTTTGTTAGGGTCCAGGTGGGGCAGCCATACAGCAGTACTGAATAACCACAGCCTGGAAGAATGTCGCTTTAGCTTGTCAGTGAGATCAGATCTCTATATTATTGATAATCAGTTTGTGGCTGCCCATGCCTTTCTATACCTACATCACTTTCTCTGTGGATGAGATATTACTACTACGTATGTGAACTGTCTACTGGCTAAGAGCTTACCGTCAAGTGTGGAGATGTCTCTTTTCTCTTTGAAGCAAATGAACTCGTTTTATCGGAGTTCACATAGAGGCCGATATTCTTTGGCCTGCTTTCTCCAGGCTATGCAGTAGTGACTCAGCATGTGCCGGTGTATCTGCAAAGAGCTCAAGGTCATCGCGAGTAGTCTGCATCTGTGACTGTTTGTGCAGGATATTGCCCCTTCTTGCCTTTCTTAGTGTAAAGCCTTTTCTTTTATGGTATCTAATGATGTTCGAAGTGCATAGTCTAGGCATAATTAAAATATATATGGTGCTAATGTATCTCCTTGTAGAAATCCAGCGGCAATGTCAAAGAAATATATGTCACCATCAGTTGAGCGTACCATTGCTTTAGTGTCTTTGTAGAGCATCATTATAGCGGCAACCGTTCTTTGGGGAGACCCGTACGCTAGTAGTATTTGTTCCATTTTCCCTCTGTGTATGGAATCAAATGCTTGGAGAAAATCTATGAATAGCAGCGTTGCCTTTCGATTCTTTGCTCGAACTGCTTCTGTCTCCCATGGGACAGAGTGTTTGGTTCTTTCTTTGGTCGGTACGCACTCAGCTGACAAGTTTTCGTATTCTCGTTTGTAGTGTAGCTTCACTTGCTCTTGGAGGATATCGAATGTTTTCTTACTGTCACAGTGTAGCGATTGCATATATCGCTATTGGCAGCGTCGACCAGTCGTAGTGTACAGACTTACAAGTTTGTTTTTTTGTTTCTACGTTGGCTGAGTCGTAATTTTGCTGTGACTATTCTGTGATCGAGGATACCATTCAAAGGAGGAGTATGCTTCGCAGTTCATGCACTATTTAACCATTTTTTATTTATTAGGATATAGTCTAATTGGGCTTTTGTAATTGTTTGGGTATGTGTAGGTCCCATAGTTTCCCCTTTCTTATTTCGTATTTTGTATTTAAGCATACGAGGCGTTTCTCAAGGGAGAACTCGTCTAGGAGTTCCCCGTTTCCTATTTGGGATGTTATGTAGGGCCGTATTTATTGTTCGCGTTTTTGGCTATCTGCGCATTTCATGTCGCCCCCAGTGACCAAGACATTGTGTTTGGGAATCTGTCTGGATAGGGAGGATAATCATATAGAACTCTGTAATGTCTGTTTCTTCGCTGACATTAGTGGGGCTATAGCACGAGACTACTGTCATGCAGGGATTCCCATTAAACATAGCGCATATAATTCTTTGTTGGATTCTTTCTACACTGTTTAAGTGCCTTATAGCTCGGGACTGAAGGAGCAGTCCTACACCTCCCGTGGTGGCATTTATGGAGATTTTCCACGCAGATGCCGACACAAACGTCCATCCATTTACCTGTTTCGTGATATTTTATTGCTAGTTCACTATGGAAAACCTATGCTCTTGTACGCAGATTAAATTTGTTTTTATCGCGCTGCAGACGCAGTTAACTCGGGTAGTTTGGTTTTATTGTTTTAGGCGTTCTGACGTTAAATGTTGTATGTTTAAGGTTTGTCTCAGCTTATTAGGTGTGCTTTACTCCAAGTTTCTAGGTTGTCTTTTTAGTTATGTTTTTCAGAGCTACGACGTTGGTAGGGGGTGGTCTCTTTTCTGCTGCTGGTTTGTGATGCGTTTGATATGTTTGATATGTTTATTGGGGGCCTGTAGCAGATTTTTTCGACACAGACCAGCGCTCGAACGCGTGGACATTGGAGACATGTGTAGCCAATTTTCCGACACACGCCAGTGCTCGAACCGTGGACGCGCACCTGGATCAGCGAGAGTGGCGATCCTATATGATTTTATATTTTGTGTACTGTCATTGGTTTGGCTGGTTCGATGTCATCGATACATTTCGGTGGCTAATTTGACTCATCAATAGACACCGGACTTAGAGATAAGGAGTAGTAGTTACCTAACTGAACTGTTTGATCCTGGCCCGTTGGTTTTATTTTTGAGCTCATAATTTATTCATACATATGTGTATATATATTTCAAAATGAAAACATTCCTTCAATACTTTCTCATATTATATATATATAATATTATATATTATATAATATATATATATATATATATATATGTATGTATATGAGAAAGTATTGAATGTAAAATTTTTACATTTTGGAAATATATATACACACATGTATGAATAAATTATGAGCTTAAAATATTATATATATATATATATATATATATATATATATGTGTGTGTGTGTGTGTGTGTGGTGTGTGTGTGTGTGTGTTGTGAAAATATAAGGAATTAAAGACTAAAACTCAGACAAATATGTGTAGTATATTTTGCTGGAGTATTGAACTCGTTTTCTTCAGCTTTTATACAACACATTTTTTGTCTGAGTTTTGTCTGAGTTTTGTTCATAATTCTCTATATTTTACCACATTCTGTCGGATTTATTCTAACCCCTTTTCCTCACACACACACTCACACACACACACACACACACACACACACATATATATTATATATATATATATATATATAATATATATATATATATATATATATATACGAGGTACTTTGTCTGATTTGTATGTACGGCTCTATATGGACATGCAAGGTTAATGTTATTCGAACACAAACACAGTTTTCTGAAAAAAAAGGTATCTCTTTTATTATGCACATAAATACGCGTAATGTAATGTAACATTAAATTAAATATGAGGAACAAAGGAAAAGTAGAAAACTATTGGTCTCCAGATATTTTGTGGTAAAGAAATTATTCATTAAATGTTTTGCAAACACTCTTCCACAAAGAATCAACTATATATCGATGTATACATGGATTTATCAGTGTATTTGTATACAATGAACGAAAATTGTGAACGATACACATATTCAATTGATACATACGTGCATACTCATGCCGTTCGAAACACAATCAATGGTAAATACACACACAGTACACACACACACACACACACACACACACATAATATAATATATATATATATGTGTATATATATATATATATATATAATATATATATATTCCAAATTTCTTCTTTCTTGTCAAATTTTAAAACCAAAACCAAATGTATATATAATATATATATATATATATTATGTGTGTGTGTGTGTGTGTGTGTGTGTGTATGTGTGTGTGTATGTGTATGAGCATATATAAGTATAGAATATGAACAAGAACTATTTTAGAGTATTACTTTTTAAATATATTATACTTATTTTTATTGTTCAGACTATTTTCCAAAAAGATTTCCTAGACCACATACCGATCATATTTCTTTAAGAGTTTTTTTTTAAGAAAGTTTTAATTAATTATAATTCAACATTTATCAGGAATTGTTTATAAGTAACGCTACACTTTTGAAAAAAACCCAAAGAAAATCAGTTAATGATAACTAATTTATTTTTTATTTCATTTTCCCTTGAAAATAATTTTTTTGTCAAAACTTTATAACATAATTCATTAAAATTACACACACACACACACACACACACACACACACACACATATATATATATATATTATATATATATATATATATTGTAAATGTAAGATAACCCAAATTACTGGTAAGTAGGGGATAATTCTATTTAGGATCATCAAATCGAACTGTACAAACCTTCTGTATTCTCTTGCAGGTGCAAACATATACATTTATACAAGGATTTTCTAAAAATCCCAAAGAAATCCCAATGTATTATAACCAATAGATTAATTATATACAGGGCAATATCAATATAATATATATATATATATATATATATATATATATATATATATATATATATATTATATATATATAATATATATATATATGAGAAATTCGATTAATATACTGCTTACGCTATGCAACGCAGTACATACACAAAATACGACAAGAAAATGTACGAAAGGCTGCTTTCCCCGTTCCTCAAAAAAAGCGACCTCGGAATCGTTAAGTAGTACAGATGCATAACTCTTGCTGCTATAACTGGCAAAATATAATAATGTCCTTCTTCTCAATCTCATCCGACCCAAAATAGAGTGACCTCGACTTATTTGACATAGGTGATGGAGTCCTACAAGGGAATACGTTAGCACCATTCACATTTAAAATATTCCTAGACTATGTACTTTGAACATCATTAGATACCATAAAAGAAAAGGCCTCAAATTAAAAAAGCAAGAAGCCGGCGATATATCACAGAGTCTATTACGGACTACGCAAACGATCTGGCACTTCTTGCGAATACACCTGCACAGGCTAAATCCTTGCTACATAGCCTGGTATAGGCAGTACAAAACATTGACCTCTATGAAATCCGATGACACCGAGGTCATTTTTTTTAAAGGAAGGAGGCATATCTACAATTGACTGTAAACCTCTTAAGCCAGTAGAAAAACATACGTATCTGGGTAGTAATATTTCATCCACACAAAGAGATACAAATACACGCATAGATAAGGCATGATCTGCTGTCAACAGAATATTAGGTATAGAGAAATCCGATCTCACTCACAGGTTAAAACGAACATTCATACATGCTGTAGTTGTATTAGTTCTAGTGTATGGCTGCGAGACCTGGATCCTAATAAAACGCCTTGAGAATAATCTAAATGGTACAATAATGTTGTGTGCAATCTTAAATCAATTGGAGAAACAATTCGCCACAAGAAAGCAGCTGTACGACCTTTTGGCCCTATTACACAAACCATCCGAATGTGACAAACAATACACGCTGTACACTGCTGGAGAAGCAAGGACGAATTCATAAGCGACGTTCTCCTGTGGAGACCAGGACATTGGAAGACCAGTGTGGGCCGTCAGCAAAGTCTTACATTAACCAGCTCTGCGTGGATATTGGATGCTGCGCTGATTACCTGTCGGGAGCAATGGATAATGGTTGGTGAGAGATTGTCATTGATATCCGTGCTGCAAGCACAAAATGGTGATGAAGATGCTATATATAACAAAAAGATCGGAGGAAGGCAGACCTATTCATTAAATCAAAAATTAATACTTCGGCTGAGTATTTGTATTTTTATGTTTTATAATGCCATACCTTCAGATTTATTTCCATTCTCGTTAAGTATATATCTATATATTGTCTGGTTTATAAAAAATAGAAATACTGTTTTTGAAGCCTGAATAAATGATAAATGTATGTGCTCAAATGGACTAACACAAGAATACGAATAAGGACTTCAGTAGACTGACATGTTATGTACGAAGTAATAGTGTAAATGATACTAGACTGAGTATTATATACTCCATTCCTCGTCGGGTATATAAACCAGAGTTCTTCGTGTAACATAGAGGGAGAGATTACCAGATAGATAGAGAGTGGTGTAACTTACTTGCTTGTTCTTCATTCTCCTTTCTATTGGCCATGATGGGATCGTCAAGGTTCCTTTTTACTTCTTTCTATCTTCTCTGGCCAGTGTTCTCTTCTAAGGGCTTCTTATTAAGGGCATGCTTAATTACTAACGATACTTGTTATTACTTTGATCAAAGGTTTTATTTCTACATTGCCCATTTTCTAACTCATTTCACCGCACGGGAGTCACAGCCTGGCAGTCACACGTCTACACTGCCATACATTTTGGCTGAAACTGCTTACCTAAGTCTCACTTTTATATTCTATGATAAATCAATTTTGCAATTAGTACTCTTTTACAATATTATTTCTCATTTACGTAATTTCTTTTTTGTTTGTATTTTATTAGTAAGACCCGAAACTCCCTTATGAACCAAGAATTGACATCACTGACGACGCCCTCCAAGATGTAATAAATATTAACATTTTAGTTTAGTAAGTCATTCAATCTCTTAGTTCATTCAAATACCGAGCAAGTCTCTGCGTGGCTGTTACGTATCCCTGGACCAATATATAAGAATTTATGAACTATTCGTAAAATATAGACAGCAAACCTGGAAAGGAGGCGGCCTAATAACATGTCAGGATAAACATTTTGGCTGAAACTGCTTACCTAACTAAGCCTAACTTGACTTGCGAGATTCCCGTCTTTGGGGGTCAAAGTTCCCAAACGGTCTATATTTTTCCACTTGCATTCTCGCTACAGGGTGTTGTCAATAATCTATGCTACCACATAGATTATACAACGTCAGGAGATTTTTATACTAATTTCCATTTGTCGTGGACTTCCCTTTTAAGAAGTAAAGTAGCTTGATGTAAATTTCTTTGGAATCTATTGGATTATTATAAGAAAAGTATTTAGAAAATTATTTACTAAGGAGGACTAATAAGTGGTTTTATATTTAAACTAAATCAAGGTTTTATTGGTATCTAACGAAATTGGATAATTCTTAAGTTGTGACGAGCCTGAGTATTTGAAATTGTATATTTTTGTATGCTGAGAAGGGGGTAATTAGTAGTATAATGTTACTTCTAGATGTTATTTGGGTGACATTATGTGTAATTTAATGATTTTTTTAAACCAAGACAGCTAATATACGAAACATCCGCGAAACCCTTACAATTGTTAAAAACATTTATATGTTATATATATATATAATATATATATATATATATACCGCATATGTGTGTGTACATTGATGATTTATAAATAAATACTTACGTATATATATATATATATATATATATATATATATATATATATATATATATATATATATATATGTTTGTAGTCAGGTTGCTCAAAACACTACGAATACTAAGTAATTCAGTAATATCTGTTTCATAATCCGACCATCGACGACGAAACCGGTGCCCCTACAAAGATTGCCAGGTGAGGAGGGTGGCTAGAAACCCAGTAGGGCAAAAAGCAAGACTTGTCCAAGGGCGCAGGAAGTTTCTCGTTCAACGGCAATCTAGCTCATTACATTACGTAGAGACGTAGAAATAACTAGTTTGGTATCCAGGTGCGGAGCGAGACCACTTGAGGTATCCTTGTCTTGCAGTCTTGTCGAAATATCCCCCCACCACGGATTTAGGAAAAAGTAGGAGGCATTGGGATCTTTAATCTTGGTATGGCAACCGGTTTAGAAGAGAAACTCTGAATTCAAACCTGGAGTGGAAAGGGATTCGTCATGACACACTACAGGTTACTATGATAAATATTCTTGTTCCCGCGCTTCTTCATGTTGATCGGAATTCCTTTACAATTCTGTCTTTTTATCATCGTTGTATGTGAACCTTGCACCTTCCAATTTTATTTGTATTATTTGGATTTTTCGGACTGTTGTACTCATCTTTATTGTTATATTCACAATGTTTCGGCCAATGTGCCTTCCGAAACATTGTATATATAATATCTAAGGACAACGGTCTGGAAAAATCAAGATAGTAAAAATTTGCAAGTCTCAGACTTAGACCAACAATTCTATTTGTTTTCGCTGAGAAATAAGAGAATTTATTTTGAAGGAACACATCGCAGCGTTACATTAAAATAAAAAATACAAAATAAATATAATTTAAGCAGCAGAACAGCAAAAATACAAAACGCTGACATTATTTATTTTTATTCAACGATTTATCTTCGATTTGTTCTGTGTTTTCATCATTCACGAAAAAATTAGAAACAAAAAAGAATGCAAACGTTTTCTCTGAAGGTTTTAGATTTATATATTTTTCAGCAAAACAGAACTGACATTTTTTTTAAAAATAAAATTTAACAAAAGAAAATAAAGAAGGAAAGTAAAACCAATAAAGAAAACGATGATGATAATAATTCGAATATAAAAATCTGTCTGATCAGATTATCTCGAGACGTACAAG
>CM042162.1:41468451-41478451 GCA_023376005.1 Doryteuthis pealeii | reverse complement strand
CATGAGCCTTCTCGAAACAGCGAAATAAACGTTAGTAATTATATTTTTAGTTTTTATACTATTCTGGCTTAGTGCACCGGGGGACTCTCATTGCCAACGTTTGCTTTTAGAATTGTATCTTCATATATATATATATATATATATATATATATATATATATATATATATATGTGTGTGTGTGTGTGTGTGTGTGTGTGTGTGTGTGTGTGAAAGAGAGAGAGAGAGAGAGAGAGAGAGAGAGAGAGAGAGAGAGAGAGAGAGAGAGAGATCATTAATATATACACACAGACACATACGTGGAAAGGTAAATAATTACAGATAATTTCTTTTACTAAAACACAAATTATTCTAATTGGGGTGACTGAAAAAGAAGACACTAAAATATATCATGCTTTCGTAAGTTAGATTTAAAATTGCAATATTCTCTCATCTAAAAAAAAAGAAGACTTTAAAATATTGTACTAACAGAAGTATTACTATGATATTCCGTTTTATATGGATTAGGTAACATACAAAATCCAAAGGCATCTGATCGTGGTGTAAGGACTAGTCTCGCAAATCCATTACACATGAATTGTGAGTTCGATACTGGATCTATGCACTGTATTTGCGACTTTGTGACACATCCTAACTTTGGCGACCGGGTTGGATAAATACCTATATACAAAATTGAATTTTTCTCAAATAGATGACCTTGAGCGACGTTTAATTTAGTTTGATGAATTCTAAGAAATTTAAAGAACACATATGTATTGTTTTTCAAGGACTTCGCTTAAATTATATTGCATACAATACATCGACTGCACCTCTGCAGAGGGGTAAGAACCCCCAATGCGGCCACCAGTTGGCCGTGGGTGGCGACTCATGATGCTTAGGGACGGAATCCTAGTGGATGAAGAGTTCATGACATGCAACACTCCCCTTAGACCCTTATTAGGCTAGACGGTCGTTCGGAGAGGCCTCCTCCGATTAATCGGCTGGTTATATCAGGCCCTCGCACCTATATGATTTCCGCAACCCTATTGCTCTTATGGCAAGCCCCAACCAACCCTTTTTATTATGTAGGTACTAAAAGGCAGTGGCTGAGAGTTTTCATGTCCTGGGAATGACGTTAAACTCTGTCTAATGGGGATGTTCCACTTCCGGAGGTTTGGGGAATGTGGAGCACCACTTCATCATTATTGCTCGCTCGTCGACTCAGACCCGGAGTGGTTGTACCTATTAGAGTCCAATCTACGGGTTAAATAGAAAAATGTGTTCATAAAAAAATTGAATATCCATTAAGAATGAATTTATTTCAAAACTTTATCGGCATTAAATGACCGAGGTTGATATGCCGTAAAACAAATCAAGCCAAATTATATTGTATGTACTAATTCTAGCCAGATCACCGAGATTAATGCAGTTTGCATTTCATATAGTGCTAATACCCTTGGTAAAGGTATGAATCAAACTATTCTGCCTCCAGCTATAGTTAAATAGTAGGGCAGAGTGGATTCTTTAACCTTAGTATCGCAAAAGACAGAAAGCCTCTGATTCAACCCTGATCTAATATATTTTCCCGTACTGTTAATAGTTTTTGATAAATATACAAGAAGTTCTTTTTATTTTCCTAAATAAAATACCCTGGTGATCACCGAGATTAACATGTTCCCTGCTGAAATAAATACCCCTAGGAAACAATAGTAAAATGTAAATTTCCTGCAGCCACAGTGCTAGACTAACCATCACTTAATACATTCTATTATATGTTCTACCCGTGTCAAGAACTAACTGCAATATTTTATAATATGAATATTGGAAATTAAGTGCACTAGCAACAGAACACACCATCAGGGCGTCGTAAAAAATACATTTTTGAAAGACATTGACTGAGAAGGTGGAAGTTAAAAATTCAATGTCAGAGTGTTTGTATCGTAAGTAAGCAAAATCCTCATATTTATTAAAGGAGTAAGAAGAAAACAAAACAAAAAAAAAAACAATTTGAAATGAAAACTGAGCCCCGTTCCTCTCTGTTGCGTGCATGTAATAGTCAAACAATTATTTTGAATATTTTCCACATCAATTTTCCACAAAATCGTAGGTATTTATTTATTTGTAAAATTGCTTACTCAAACTTTGGGTGTATACAGCATAAGAATATTGAGACGTAATCTGTGACGTAGAGCTATGACGTAGTTTTTGTTACAGACAGAAATACAGACAATCTCCATTATTAATAAGACGTAAATAAAAACTACGATTCTCTACTACAGAAGTACCGTGGTATCGGTGATCTCATCTTTTATAGCTTCTGCTATAAATCGACTGGCATTAAACAGGGATAAATACAGCAGAAGTTCGACGACTCCAGTCATTTTATACCTGTTTGACTTTTATTTTTCCATGGTTGTTTGTTAGTATTGATCAATTGCCTCTGTATCCGTGGATAAACCAGGGGATTTCTCAAAGCTGTCAGAGAGCCTACAAAGAACAAACAGTTTCGCTAACATCAACTGATATCAAATAAGCAGTCTGTATAGTAAGCTGACCTGAAAATCAGCGAGAAGATCCAATCAATATTTAAAGCCCAAGTCGCATAAATTTGTATGTTAAAATAACCACAATTTGCGATTATAGCATATTGGTAATAGTAAAGTACAAGCCCCCATTATTCCGTTGATATTAACACAGTTGCATGATTTTGTATAGATGAATTAATGTCTTTGTATTGTTCTGAACATTATATATACCAGCAAATATATGCACCCTTCGGGTGCAATTATTTAGGTTTTGATGTAATAGAATATTGTATCAAATTAGAAACTATTTAGAAAATGATAAACTGAGGGGGTATAATCGAAAAATAGAACAGCTTTAAATCTAACACTTCCATCATTTTCCATCACTCCCGTCTTTCATTTTTCCTAATTTACCTATTTAGTTAGATTATGAAGTATTTAATAAAATTACAGTTCTTTCGTCTTGTTTATGGATTTCTTTAAAGATTTATCCACGAGATTTTTGCTCAGATTCGTTAAGAGAAAACCAAACAATTAGAAATCAATAATACTAAGCATATATTTATTAAAATCAAATTCTTAAATATTAATATGCAAATTAGCCTTCTCGTTCACAGTGTAAACTGCTATTTTGTTGAATATATAAATATACTTGCATGTTATTAGTATGTAGAATAATCCAACAGTATTAATAAGGTATACCAATTTTATCAATAATTAAGGTTTAAATAAAAATAAATTCATGGTGAATGTGACGTCAATAACTAAGGGAATTGTGACTTGAGTAGTGATCTAGTTTCGGTTACAGACAGACAAACACACAATCTCCATTATAATAAGAATATTATATATATATATATATATATATATATATATAAGTAAGTAAAGTAAAGTCATCGGGGCGGCCTAGTGTCGGTATCAGCCAATCAACGAGGGAGTCTATCCCCTTTTCAATAGCGCTTGACCATTTTTGGCATCTGAGGTGGAGCGCCACACCTACCATCAGCTCCTTACTTTACCGCACAGATCCCTGTGCTACTCATACGCTGAGTTGGCGAGGACCGGTATCGAACTAGGAACCTTGTGGTTTCTAGCCGAACGCTCTACCAACTGAGCTAACCCGAACCTGTTTTTTGAAACATTGGTAAGAACACCTTTGTTTATGTAGATCAGTGGTTCTCAACCGGGGTCCACGTGGACCATATAACAGTTTTTGGGACACAGACAAGTAAAATGTATTTAACTATAAAAATACAATGAGATTTTTAAACAACGAATTACTAGGAGGTCCACCAGAGTAAAATAGGATTAAAAAGGGGTCAATAGGTAAAAAAAAAAGGTTGAGAACCATTGATGTAGATTATAAACCAGCAGATTATTTATAAGATATGTTAATGCCTGTGCTATATTAGTCTACAATTGATAGGATAGAGACATAGATAAGACACAACATTTTTACAAAAGAAGAAGAAAATAATATATGTATTTATCTTAGTTATTTGTTCTTTTAGGCATTCATGTTTTGTCACCAGAGACTTTCCTCAAAGTTTTGCACTAAGAAGATTCGTGGCAGGAGGAAAGCTGTTCTGATTTGTGTGTTCGATTTATTGTACAGAGAACTTTGTTCGGAAATTCGAAACAAAGTTAAAAAGACACAGGCAGACAAAAACAAACGAATACTTAACTTTGTTGTGTCCGTCTCGCGAGATCTGCCCAGAACGCGCCGCTCCTGTTTGCAAGTCAAACTTTGTTAGCGGCTAACTCCATTATAAACCGGCTGTTTACAGAAGGAAATTCGTCTTTCATCCAGGGTATTTTGGAAATGAAACGTGCGGTGGAAAAGGCAGAGAATGGTGCAGAAATATGAGTGACGTTTGCGTATGACTGAAAGACAGATGAACGAAGAACTCTAGCGTAGGACTGAAACATATACTTGTAGATACGGTTTATGGGAGATTAAGTTTGTTGTATATGTATACATGATCTTTCTTTATGTGATATATTTATCTGTATATTCTGGAAAATAAATAAACAGTTCTGATGAAGACAGATTAATCTTATTATAATGGAGATTGTGTGTTTTTTCTGTCTGTAACCGAAACTATATTACTACTCAAGTCCCAATTCCCTTGATTATTTACGTCAAATTCTCCATGATTTCATTCTTTTAAACCTTCAGTTATTAATAAAAATTGTTTTACATTATTAATACTGTTGACCATATCTACGTACTAATAACATGCAATTGTATTTATATATACAACAAAATAGCGGTTTACAGTTTGAACGAGGAGGCTAATTTGCATATTGATATTTAAAATTTTATTTTAATAAATATGTGCTTGATATTATTGATTTCTAACTGTTTGGTTTTATCTTAAGATATATAAACAAAAATCTCGTGGATAAATCTTAAAAGAAATTTATTTACAAGAAGAAATAACTGCAATATTATCCTTTACTTCCTATTTTAACTAAATAGTTAAATTAGGAAAATTTACCAATGAAAGAGGGGAGTAATGGAAAATGATGGAATAGTTAGTTTCAAAGTTGTTCTATTTTTCGATTATACCCCCTCTGTTGCAGATCTTTTTATCTGCATTCTTAGTAAGTTTCATTAGCCTTTCTAATTTAATATGATATTTTATTATATCAAAACTTAAATACTTGCACCCGGAGGGTGCATATATTTGCTAGTAATTCTAACGATGGAAGTGTATCTTTTTTTTAAACAAACTCAGCTACTTTCTCAATGCACTTAAGTCAGTCGCGAATATTATGAACATGTACAGAATAATACTCTCCTGGCAAACTGCTTTGAATTTTCTCGTCTTATGCTTTGATGTCTTTTGTACTCTACCATTATGTTTTCCCTTTAGAACCATTCCCATTTCTTTTATATTTGCACCAAATCTTAGACTCAGTTGCCCTCTCTCACCAATCAACTTCTTTCGCCACACAACAGCTTGTATTGCTTTCTTGAATGAGTTTTACGATACTTTCCTTTGTTTCAATCCGCCCTATCGGCTGGGTCTGTAGAATACGCCGATTGCACCTCTACAGAGAGGTAAGAACTCCTCCCTAAATAGCGTCACCTGTTGGCTGGAGGTGGCGACCTGTGATACTTAAGGACTGAATCCTGGTGGCTAAGCAGTTTTTAACCTGCCATACACCGCTTTCGCCCCTATTTAGGCTAGACGGGCGGGCGGGTGAACAGGCTCTCCGATTTAACAGTTGTTCAAAAATCTATGGGATTGTCCCGACCGTATTGCAAACCCTTTTTTAACATATGCATGAGCAGGCGGTGTACTCTGTAAAAAAAAAAGATATGAAAATATGTTCAATCAAAAAATTTAAAAGTAATAACATTAGTTAAATAATTAAGCAACATATTGCAATCTTTAATTTCAAAAACGTTAACTTATTTGTTAAATACATATTTTAAATACTTTAAATTTATTCACTTTCCTTAAATTTAGAAATTGTTGCAACTTTTTCATGGTTATAAAGTGAATGAATTTGTTTATTTTTCAAAAGATCATATAAGGTGTTTGTTTTTTTTTTGTTTTTTTTAATACAATGAGTTACGGAAAATATAAATAAAGACGTTTCATCTATACCTACAAAACATACTGATACTATTGTTGAATATAATAAAATTAGTGTAAATAAATTATTCAGGGGACAATTCGTCAAATTAAAGATTAAAATTATAATTTTATTTATTTCAATTTGAAAAAAAAATCTAAACCCTAGAATATACATAGTTTCTTTCATTGTCGGATGGGGCATTTTAATTATTAAATGAATATATTAGCTCAGTCGGTAGAGCGTTCGGCTAGAAACCACAAGGTTCCTAGTTCGATACCGGTCCTCGCCAACTCAGCGTATGAGTAGCACAGGGATCTGTGCGGTAAAGTAAGGAGATGATGGTAGGTGTGGCGCTCTACCTCAGATGCCAAAACAATCACCTTGGTCTAGCGCTATTGAAAAGGGGATAGACTCCCTCGCTGACTGGCTGATACCGACTTTAGGCCGCCCCGTCGACTTTACTTTACTTACATATATATATATATATATATATATATATATATATATGTGTGTGTGTTGTGTGTGTGTGTGTGTGTGTGTGTATAATTTTCAAATTAACTTTAGATTCATGTCCTGCCAATCAATAAAAAAGTGTCAGAACTGCGTAAACCTGTTAATACATTTACGCTACACACTGGTTGGCTACAGCAACATCTAATACGGCGTACAGAAATTAAGTTCCACTTAGGGAAATCTTGATATAAGCCTGTTTAGCTTTTAGACTTGGGGAACCGGGCATGATTATCTCTAGTAAAGTCAAGCTGGCGAGTGGTTATTAGGTTAAAAGCCCCGAAATCGCCTAATGAACATGACATAACATAACTGACGCCGCCACCCCTTAATTGAACAAGCGTATTTTAAAGAAATAAAAAATATTGCTACAAGTATTTCAACGTCATCTACTTCAAGAGAAATTAGAATATAAAACTAAACTCATTCAGACAATTGTCCACATCTTTATTGTTATCTACACAACGTTTCGGCCGATGTGCCCTTCGGCCTTCTTCTGGTATCTTTTTCGGACTCGAGAAACTTCTCTTCGAACTCGGTAATCTTGTCGTAATCGGGAGCCTTTACGGAACTTTGAACGGAATACTTTATTCAATCCAAGTTCGAGAAGACTCCCGAGTCCAACATGAAATACCAAAGGGTACATCGGCCAAAACATTATGTAGATAACATAAAGATGAGTAGAATAGTCCGAATAATCCAAATAGTACAAATTCTCAAGCCTCATCTCAAAAATTCAGAAATACACTCGTTTAATCACCAGTAAAGAATAAAAAAGACCAAAGTATCAATAAAGATATATAAGATGTAAAAAAAAAAAATGTTACCATTAGTGATAAAATCTGACAAACTAATTTTTTTTTCAGATGAAACAAGAATAAATATTTTTTGGAAAGTATCAAATGCGAAATAAATATATTAAAAAAATAAATGAGAAAAAAAACTGTTTTAAATATTCAATGTCGGAAATGTTCGTGGTGGGGGGTGATTCTCATTTGACTGAGTTTGTCATTTAATAGTAATTGACAAACCCATAAACAGTGATGATTTTATAAATGTTCTAAAAATCCTTTATTCACTTCAGCACGGAATTCAGGACACGATAATATATATTTTCAACAGGATGACGCACCGTGTCATATATCTAAAATGACAATCATTTTTTTCAAAAACAGAACTAGAAATATTGCCTTTATGTTGTCAATTACCGGACATAAATCTCATAGAAAATTTGTGGGCATACTTAAAAAAAGAATATTGAAAAATATTTTATTTCTCTGAATGTTTGAGATGAGGTTTGAAGATTAGTATTATTAGCATTATTCGGACTATTGTCCCCATCTTCATTGTTATTTGTACAACGTTTCGGCCGATATACCCTCCGAGTTCGAAAAGAAGGTTCCCGAGTCCGACAAGAAATACCTGAAGAAGGCCGGAGGGTATATCAGCCGAAATGTTGTACAAATAATAATGAAGATGGGGACAATAGTCCGAATAACGCTAATAATGAAAAATATTTGATTCAAATAAAAATAAAAATGTGTTAATAACCTCAGTAAATTTTAAATGGAAAAAAGAATTCAAAAACAAGTATATAAGAATTTAATTTCAAGTAGGTATTTACCCAACCCGTTTGCTACAGGTAGTATGTGAGACAATTTTGCAAGTATGGGGCATCCTGTGAGGATCAGATTCCCTTTTCAGTAGAAATTGATCTGCGAGATCAGCTCATTAACCATTATACCACGATAGATCCAGTTAATTTGATTTTTATTGGGTATTTACCCAAACCCTTTTCCAGGAGTCAGATGTGACATGAGGTCGCAAGGATGTTTCTCTTTTACCCTTTTTCTCCGTAAGCATGGAATACTTTGCGAACCCAAATTAAATTCATATATCCTGGTTTCATCCAGCGAGGAGCAAACTCTCTTTTCAATTGAAATGGATTTCCGAGACTAGCTTGCTAACCATTCCACCAAAATAGAACGCTTTAATTAAAATCTAAGTAGGTATTTACCCAACTCGTTTGCTAGGGGTTTGATGTGACACACGGTCGAATCTATAGAGCATCCAGCGAGGATCGAAATCAGTTTTCAGTAGTAATGGATCTGCGAGACTACTTTGCTAACCATTACACCACGAGGGAAATACATTAATTTAATTTTACTATGAAAACAAGGGTATGTACATTATATGCTGCAAAAGGACACTATTAATTGTGAATATATAGTTATTCATAAATGTCTTGCTTTTACCTTTTAGTTGAATAATTTTATAAAATTTACACAACTTTTCTTAACTAAACATTACAGTCTTTTAATCTATTGTTTCCCTATTTTACTTGAGTTCTATGTAAAAATGTACTTTTAAAACGTAACAAACAATTATTCTAATTTCTGAAAAAAAAAAAAAAAAAAAACGGAATATAAAACCATTTAAAAAATTTTGAAAAAATAACATTTGCATTTAGCATTATATATATATATTATATATATATATATATATATATATATATATATATATAGTGTGTGTGTGTGTGTGTGTGTGTGTGTATGTGTGTGTGTGTGTGTGTTTAATTGTAGAAATGACCGAAAAGTAGTTTGAACTAATATCTCCTCAACAGAGAGCGATGTTAATACGCGGATAGCAAAGGCATGGTCGGCCACAAATAGATTATCAGTCATATGGAGGTCCGATCTCCCTAACAAGCTAAAGCGACAGTTCTTCCAGGCTGTGGTTGTGTCGGTGTTGCTATATGGCTGCACCACCTGGACCCTAACTAAACGTCTTGAGAATAAGCTAGATGGGAGCTGCACAAGGATGCTGCGAGCAGTGTTGAACAAGTCATGGAAACAGTACCCCACAAGGAAACAGCTGTATGGTCACCTGCCCCCCATATTACAAACTATCCGAGTGAGACGGACAAGGCACGCAGGACACTGCTGGAGAAGTAAGGAAAAACTCATAAGCGACGTTCTCCTGTGGAAGCCAACACATGGACATGCAAGTGTGGGGCGCCCAGTAAGGACCTACATTGACCAGCTATGTGAAGATGCTGGCTGTTCCGCAGAGGAGCTTCCAAGCGCAATGAATGATAGGGAGGGTTGGCGTAAGATTGTTGTCGATACCCGTGCTATATGCGCGACATGATGATGATGATGATGGATACTCGTAGGAGTACGTGGAGTAATAGTTAAAGTCATGGGTAATAGGCTCGTCGCCCCGAGTTCAAATCCTGGAAGTGGTAATTGCATTTCACTTAGCGCTAATACCCTTGGGAAACGTATGAATTCTACTCTCCCTCCAGCTATGGGTAAATAGTAGGGCAGACCGGGCTCTTTAACCTTGGTTAGGCAACCGGTTTAGGAGAATGAAAATTCTGAATTCAAACCTGTTAA
>CM042162.1:41448299-41463351 GCA_023376005.1 Doryteuthis pealeii | reverse complement strand
GCGAGAGAAGATCTTTAACGAATTTATTCATTCCTCTTTCGACAATTCTAAAGTAAATGAAATCAAACTTTTACTTTTATTGTTAAGTTTCTATTGAGTGGAACGTTATACCCACATACATGTTCACTATAAAATTGATCTGGAAACACAATGAAGCTCGTTACAAGTGCAAAATGGTACCACTTTGTAATAAGTATATAATATATATATATATATATATATATAATATTATATATGGGGGACTGTTGTACGCATGGGAGATGTGCCACACGCTTAACCTATCTATCTATCCATATATATATATATATCTATGTTGCCGTTGAATATCTGTCATTTGAGGGTTCACATCTATCTATCTCAGTTTGTTTATATAAGTCTGTCATATCTTTCTGCATATCTTTATCCTTATATATATATATATATATATTATATAATATATATATATGTGTGTGTGTTGTGTGTGTGTGTGTGTGTGGTGTGTGTCTATGCCTATGTCTGTCTGTCTGTCTGTCTCTCTCTCTCTCTCTCTCTGTCTGTGTGTGTGTAAGTGTGTGTATATTCTTTTCTACTTTAGCATTACTATAAGTAAGATGAAATGATAAATCGAAAGACGATCCAAATTTAGCACTTCAAAGCAGACTGCAACACATTTCCTTTAAAATACTTTCATAAATATTAGAGTGAAGATGACTTGATTTTAAGTAAAATATTTTAAATTGAAGAGTTTGTTATGTTTTCTTTTCATTTTTTTCTTTTCATTTTTTTTATTAAGGTCTGACAGGTTTATTTACTTTAATTGTCTTTACCTTGTCTCGTCATTCACCAAAATGAAATAAAATAAAATAAAGTAAAAATAGATAAATAAAATTCATTTTTTCAAATGGAAAATAATTAACAATTTATAGTCTTTTTTTTTCATACCAGCTTTATTAAAAATAACTTTCCACTTTAAATCTATTTAAGTGCTTATTTACTATTCCATTTTATAAAAATTCTGCCAATGGACACACGTCGGCATTTGATGTGTAAGAATTTTCTTTTCAAAAGTTCAATGTTTATTTGACTTTTAAAACATCCTTTGATTCTGTGTGAACTTGTCTAATCATTTAACAAGACAATGTCTTATCGTATATATTCGTGCATAAGTCGAATTCTGAAAACACACATATGAGGTTAAAATGGGGTTAATCTCTACAGAAATTTGTAAATAGATATATAATAAATCACAAAATAAACATGAAGATAATAATAATAATATGGATAAAAGAAGAACTCAGACAGATAGACCAAAGGACGAGAAAATTAATGACCATGCACAAGGCTCTCCACCCTAGAGATGATAGAGATAGATTGTATGTGTCAAGAAAGGAAGGGGAAGAGGTCTTGCCAACATAGAGGAATGCGTAGAAACCACAATCCAACAACTTGAAGATTACACAAGGAAGAGCAAAGACAAACTACTTATGGCGGCCAACAATAGAAGAAACGGCAGATGGACAAACAGAAAAACAACAAAGACTAGAAAACAAAAATGGAAAGAAAAACACTTCAAACGACAAATAGATGAGGTTGCACATGAAAAGACTTGGACATGGTTAAGAAAGAGAAACCTCAAAAGAGAAACAGAATCACTTATAATTGCTGCACAAAATAATGCCATAAGGACAAACTACATCAAAGCGAAAATTGATAAGACCCAACAAAATAGTAAATGTAGACTTTGTGGTAATAGAGATGAGACTGTTAACCATATACTCTGCGAATGTAGCAAACTAGCACAACGAGAATACAAAACTAGACACGACTGGGTTGGGAAGGTGATCCACTGGGAATTATGCAAGAAATTAAATTTTGACCACACGACAAAATGGTATATGCATAAACCAGAATCTGTTCTTGAGAACGAAACACACAAAATTCTCTGGGACTTTGAAATTAAAACGGATCACCTTATCCAGGCAAGAAGGCCAGACCTAGTGTTGATTAACAAAAAAGAAAGAACTTGTCAACTGGTGGATTTAGCAGTGCCAGCAGATCACAGGGTGAAGCTAAAGGAAAATGAAAAAAATGACAAATAGCTGGACCTTGCCAGAGAACTGAAAAAGTTATGGAATATGAAAGTGAAAGTGATACCAATTGTAGTTGGTGCACTTGGAACAGTCCCAAAAGGATTAGAAAAGGGCTTGGAAAGTTTGGATATCAGAGGAAGGATTGAAACCATTCAGAACACTGCACTGCTGCAATCTGCCAGAATACTCAGAAGAGTCCTGGAGACCTGAGGAGACTTGCTGTCACTCAGACTCCAGTGAAAGACCATCAGCTAACACTGATGTGAAAACTCAAAAGGAGTAAATAATAATAATAATAATAATAATAATAATAATAATAATAATAATAATAATAATAATAATAAACAAAAAAAGAAAACGTGTCAACTGGTGGACTTTGCGCTCCCAGCAGATCACAGTGTGAAGCTGAAGGAAAATGAAAAGATGGATAAATACCTTGCCAGAGAATTGAAAAAGCTGTGGAATATGAGAGTGAAAGTGATACCAATTGTAGTTGGTGCACTTGGAACGGTACCAATAAACTTGGAAAAAAGACTGGAGGATCTAGATATCAGAGGAAGAATTGAGACCACCCAGACTACTTCACTGCTGCAATCGGCTAGAATACTCAGAAGAGTCTTGGAGACCTGAAAAGACTTGTTCACTCAGACTCCAGTGAAATACCATCAGCTAACGCTGATGTGAAAAACTGAAAAGGAGTGAAAATAATAATAATAAAAACTAGTGGTAACCCTGGATATACCACGGTATGATCATTTGACTATTGCAGCGTTTGATATGTTTACTTAAGAGCTATTGCGATAGTTCAATATATAAAAGTACTTCTCTAGATAAGTTGTTCTTTTTTTATTTCTTTTTTGGCATTATTTTTTACATTCTATTTTTCTTTATTTTCTGATTTTTAAAATATTTTTTGAAACTGATCAGAAGTGCTATCTCTACTAATCTCTGCCCTTTCTTTCTTTCTTTCTCTCTTTCTTTTTCTTACTTTCTTTCTTTCTTTCTTTCTTTCTTTCTTTTCTTTATTTTTTAAAACTTCCCTCAGACTTGTAAGACGTCTTTATCTCCCTTTTCTTTCCTCACAATTAAAACGATATGGTTCATTTTTATCTGAGGTTATGCCAAGGCGTAACATTCGTAGGTAGGAACGTGCCTATCAACACATCGTATGAGATATGTTGCCGTAGCGTTTTGGCACATCAATAATATATATATATATATATATATATATATATATTATAATATAATATATATATATATATTCATTTAACTAAAAATGTCATAACAAGACGACAACTACTTCAGTTTTAGTTTCAGTGAAGAGATTTTATCTCGAAATATCAATATTAAGAATAAATCACAGGTTAACAAACAACACCATTGTTACCTTATTTTTTCTTTACACATGCTTTGTGATGGCCTTCAAAATCAACCTTCAAACCAATATATATATATATATATATAGAGAGAGAGAGAGAGAGACAGAGACAGAGACAGAGAGAGACAGAGAGACAGAGAGAGACAGAGGGGGGAGAGAGACAGAGATAGAGACAGAGAGAGAGACAGAGACAGAGACAGAGATAAGGTTATATTAAAGATATACATGTACTGGGTATTTTAGAAACATGAAAGAATAATGAAATTAATGATTCAAATAGGAGAACCTTAATAAATATACATAACTTTCCGTTCGGATTGATTGTATGAATGACATAAGGAGATTTATTAAGCAATTTGTATTCGTCAACTTCCTCTTTAGAATATTTGGAAGCAATTTTAACTTATATAAAACATATGCGAAGTTAATATAGATTTAGATTAGAAAGTGATTAAAGAATTAAATGTTTGTTAAGTTCGCCTATTAGAATCTTTAGTTTCATTATTATTTCATAATTAAAAAACAGCCCACGCTGTCAGATGCATCAACTCCATTCACTCCGCCAATGGGGCCACCTGTAGGCTGTGGGTGGCGACCAGTTATGCTTAAGGATAAAACCCATGTGGCTGAGCATTTCATGACTTACAATATTCCACTTTAGGGTCTTTATGTCCTGGGAATGACGTTAAACTCTATCTGATGGGGAGGGTTCCAGTTCTGGTTTGCTCTCACCTGGAGTGGGTAGTACCTGTTAGGGTCGCATCTATGGGTTGAATAGAAAAACATGAGTTTTATAAACAAAATTGTATTACGCATTAAGAATGGATTTTTTTTCACAACTTTGTCGGCATTAAATGACCCACCGAGGTTGATATATGCCGTAAAACAAAACAAACCAAACAATCCAAACCCCCAAAAAGAAAAAACACAGTAGATATACTAATTCTATATAACCCTGTCAGGGAATATATGAGGCATATGCGAAATACCTACATTTTGAAATTACACACACACACATTCACATACACACACACAGAGATAGACAGACAGACAGACAAACACAGAGCATATATGCCCCACTCACTTCAAACACCTATCATCTGTGGCATCATTATCAGAACCCCGTTAATACACACCCTATCCGAGGAAAAAGGAAAATCTACTACCAACCACTTCTAACACCAACAACTGATCACCCCCTCCCCTTATTCACAACCTCTCCATTGAAGCAAGAACTCTCTCCAAATTCCTGAAGAAGGTCTAATAGACCGAAACGTTATAACGTCGACATCACTACCTACAATAAACATCCATTTTCTGCACCATCCCGTGTTTGTCAACCTTTCTCCACCCACGCACACACACATACACACACACACACACATATATATATATATATGTGTGTGTGTGTGTGTGTGTGTATGTGTGTGTGCGTGTGTGTATATGTGTGTTTGTGAGTGTAACTATATTTAAAAGTGTAATGTGTCGATAGAAATATATTATCCCTGAATTCAAATGTGTTAAAAAATTGGCCATCCTTTATCATTAAAATCATATCCTGTCGAAAACGCAAATTTGAGAAGAATGCATTACTCTGCCGACCACTTAACTTTTCAAAATTTTACACATTTAAAACCAAGTCATTTCTTATTAAATGCTGAGCAGAGATTTAATATGTTTACATGTTAATTAAAACTGACATATTTTACCCTCGGCCATATTGTCCGGTGATGGATCAATTTATGAATACTCTATCTATCTGCATATATCTCTCTATCTCTCTCTCTCCTCTCTCTCTCTCTCTCTATATATATATATATATATATATATATAATATATATATATTATATAGACCTGCCTCTTCATATCAACTTATCAATCAATTAAAATATATATCAATATATGTATTCATCTATTTATCTATCTATCTATCTATCTATCTATATGTGTACGCGTGCGTGCGTTTTTGGGGTGGGGGTAGCATTCTTTCATTTATACATGTAGAATTAAACAAAACAGTTGTCTCCTGTTTAATGATGATATTTTCAAGCTTTCCGGACAACTTTTTTTTATATTTGGATGGAATTCGTGGATAGTCTACTCGGGGTATGAATTTCGGTGGACTAATCTACGAATTCCATATATAAATATAATATATATAAAAACGTTGGCCAGAAAGCTTGAAAAGATCATCAATAAAATCGTTAAACAGGAGACATCTGTTTGGTTTACATCTACACACATACACACACATATATATATATATATATATATATATATATATAATATAATATAATATAATAAAATAAAATAAAATAAATATATAAAGGTATTACATATCTAGTTATTTGATGACAAAGGAACAGTCACAGCCATTGGTTTCATGCCTTCGTAAGTGCAAAAAATCTTGTGGTGACGTTGTTTCAAATGCAAGAAAAATCGAAAATCGGTTATATTATATAAAAGCTCTATTTCTATATTGAGCACTCTTCCAATAATACTGCATTTTGACACACCGTTTCAGCAAAAGCTGAAACAGTGCCAATCCCACACTATAGTATATATAATATATATATATATATATATATATATATATATATATATATATATATATAATTATAATATGTGTGTGTATTTTGGCAGCATTTTCTCTTTGAAACATGTTTGGTTGATCTCGCGTGAACAATTCCAGTCGTACGAGTTTCTGTTCAATCCGTTCAAGGTGTCTGGTCATCTTTTTTGGTGTCGGGTTGGAACTGGTGTAGCAATCCACTAAAGGTGTCTCTACAAGCACTTTCGGCAAGTCGATCTGCCATTTTTAGGTTGGAAACTGATGGTATGTTTCGTGGTGTCTCGTTTTTAAATAAAACGAGCAGTAGCGTAGGAATTGGTAGTGGAAGGTAGTAACAATTAGTAGTAGAAGGTAGTAGGAATTGGTAGTAGTTCGAACAAACGATGACGTCGAGATTTTGTGGGAGAGGGCACGAGTTTGTTAGACGGATGTGTGTGTGTGTGTGTGTGTGTGTGTGTGTGTGCACGCGCGCATGTGTGTGTGTATGTCTGTGTCTGTGTCTATCATTGGCATCCTTCCGTCTACTGAAGACGATGGCGTAGTGTCTATTTTTGTCTGCAACTACCTGAATGGCTGAACGAATTGCAGGCGGCTTTTGGTTTTTTTATTGTTTGGTATAGTTTGTTTTTTTTTGACTGCCTGTCGGGGCAATACGCTAAGCTCCATACACCTAGTGGAGCAAGCAGGCCATGACAGGACAGCACTTAACTGGCTGGGGGCTCCCCAGCTTAAGGCGGGCGGTAGCTGTCCAATGAGGTGCGATGACCTCTCCCACCGTCGGAAGTGACCCCTAATACTCGTTTCCTTCGCCAATCGGATGAGCTTATCACTGGTAACTGCCACTTCCCGTGTTGTGTCGGCATATGCCTTGCAGTGTCCTCTCCATTTTTTGGTGTGGAAATCTACGTAGCCTGGGCAGGTTTTTGGTGGATGAGCTGTCGCCCAAGCAGCAGATTCACCCTCTCCACACAGCCATTCTTTGTCCAAAGGAAAGGAAAGAGCCAATGCAGTTTGGCAACAACGGTGTCGCAGGAGTTGCTGGGAAGTGATATGATTTAGCGCCGCCCACCTTAGGGACACCAGCTCCTGATTTATTTTAGGGGTTTGACTCCTCCAAATACATTATGAGTTAAGGTAGAGCCGCAAGGCAACGGTGTGTTTATGAGTCTTTTCCTTGTCCTGGGTGAGTTGCTGGCCAAGACTGTGTCTATATCTGTGTGTAAATGTGTGTCTATATTGTTTGAGCAGTGAAATTGTCGGGCAGCAAAAGGTTTTTTGAAAAGGATAAAAATATGGCCAAATTTGACCAAATTTATCATTTTCAAAAATGAAACCAATTGTAGCAGATTTGTTTCCATAGAAATAAATATATACTAAAATATATATTTATCATTTATTAACTCTCTATCACAGATATTGAGCACTCTCCTAATAATACTGTACGTTGGCTTACTACTGCCTCTTCAAGTGAGATAGTGCCAACCATACACATTAATATATATGGCATCACAGTTATCGCCTTAGGGAATATATATAGTTAAGAAAAAACAAAAATGGAGTTTTGAAAAAAAAATGAATATCTATCAAGAATGAATAAAACAAAACATCTTTGGTATAAATTAATCCAACAAGGGTTAACATGCTGTAAAATCTAAACAACCAACCAAATCTTACCTGTGATATGTCATTGATTACATAAACAGCTTATAAGTTTATACATTTATTTAAAAGAAAGTACTGTTTCATATGTTCCACTATCGTTTTCATATTCTATCTTCCATCATGTTTCTGCTTTTTCTTCGAGATTCACTTTCCTTTTCGGACATTTCTTCGATTCTAGCTTTCAATTTCTGTTCCGGTTATTTTCATGATTATCAGATACAAATGAAGAGACGTATTTATATAAACACTTTTTGATTCCTCCAAATACATTATTTGCAGCACAGGTGAAAAGAAGCGTCCGGCTGAAACGGACGCTTGGCTTCAACTCCACTAATTTTTTTACTTCAACTTTCCCAGAGTCACCTAGTCAATGAGATCGTTGCTCCAGTTGACTACAATTAACGATTTTCCATTGATTTAACGTAAATTTCAAAGTATTCTCCACTTCCTTACAAAAATAATAGAATCTGTCCATGCATTATGTAGCGCATATATATATATATATTTAAGAAATGGATATAAAGTAACCTACTCAAGTTTCATAATCTGAATCGTCAGGGTTACATCCGCTGAATTAATCGAGTTTTCGATTAATATCAGTTGATACCACGTATGTCTGTTGGAATGGATCTTATCGTTCTGTGCGCTCCCAACGATCGTACCCGTAGCCACCGGTAAGCCACCACTCATATATATATATATATATATATATATGTGTGTGTGTGTGTGTGTGTGTGCGGGTGTGTATATATATATATATATATATATATATATATGTGTGTGTGTGTGCTTGGTTGAAAAAATGGAAAATATCCTTTTAATATTTTTTCACTTGTTTGCGGAGTTGTCCCAAATTTTTCTCCAAAGCGCTTTCGATCATATCCATTGATCGCCTTCAGGGGTTTAGTTTTCGTCGGTATAGTTGTGCCTTTTTAGTATGCGTGCCAGATTTATTCAATTTGAAGATGCAAGTTCCGAAAAATCTCCTACAATCCTAGAAGCAATTAGTATGAAAAAACAAACTCACATAAATAAAATAGCATTCAACACCTGCATTAATATATTTAATCTGTTTAATAACTAGCTGAGAAATTGACCGATCTAATCAATTTTAAGTTGAATAATTGAGTATACGCTAGAGAATCAAGAATTAAAGGGACAGCAAGAATAGGTCAATCATCAAAATCACAAGCCCGCGTTAAAATTGGTACTTTTTTGACACACCTTGTATTCTTAAAAAACATGAGGGAACATTATATTTTTTCCGACTACAAGTAGCTTGTGTTCTGAAAAAAAATTTTAAGAATACAAGGTGTGTCAAAGAATCGCGAATATTTTTTGACACCTCTTCCTCTCTCACTCTCTCTCTCTATATATATATGTATATATATATCTATATATATCTATATCTATATCTATATCTATATATATATATATATATATATATATATATATATATATATTGCAGTCTTGAACAAGTCGTGGAAACAGCACCCCACAAGGAAGTAACTATATGGCCACCTTTCCCCACTCCCTATCTGACAAACCATCCGGGTGAGACAGACTAGGCATGCAGGACACAGCTGGAGAAGCGGACACAAGCTCATAAGCGACGTTCTCGTGTGGAAGCCAACGCATGGACAGGCTAATGTAGGCCACACACTAAGGACCTACATTGACCAACTATGTAAGGATGCTGGCGAGAGATTGTCATAGATATCCGTGCTACTACCTTGACTATATATATATATATATATATATAATATATATATATATATATATATATAATAATTTGAAGGCAATTACAATGCGTATAAATATAAAAACAAAAAGATGTTATTTTTTGTCTTATCGATTTCGAAGTATAAACTTCATCATCAGAGTTTCGTATCAGAAATGTACGTGCTTACGTTTTTCTTTGTGTGGTTATAATTTCTCTTCTTATTTCCTTTTCCTCTCCTTTTTTTCTTTCTTCTTCTCCTCCTTTCTTTTTTCCTCATGTTATGAAGGAAATGGGCAAATAAAATTCATCACAAATTTAAACCTACTAAATATCAACTATTTGCATATTTTTACTTTGTTCCCTCAAGAAATAGATCCAAGGTGGAAACTTGAAATAACGGATTTGAATTATGTAATACATCTATATATGTACTTTATATATATATATATTATATATATATATATATATATATATATATATTAAAACATAAATAGCACAGAGAATCACATATTGCACTGTGTTAGTTTACATTTTCACAATCATAATCAAGGTATATATTTTTAAATCAGGCGTATATTGTAATGTATATAAAATTTAAAAAATATATTCTGCTGTAATCTTTTATTCAGTAAAAACAGCAGGAGAAAGATTTTCATGGATTCTTATTTCGTTTCATTAAAAATATTTTCATAGCAACCTGCATTTCGTTCCGTTTTATTTGTCGGTGATGCTGACGTTAGTAAACCCTTCAAGCTTAATTTGAAATTTTGAATTATTAAATAACATATATTTTTAATACTGTAAACTGATTTTTTTTTATACTGCACATTTAAAAGGTATACACACACACACACACACACACACACACATATATATATATGTGTGTGTGTGTGTGCGTGCGCGTGTGTGTGCGTGTGTGTTTGTGCATATGTGTGTGCATTTATATATCTATATATTTACATATATATATATATATATATATATATATATATATACATATATATATATATATATATATATATATATATATATAATATATGAATGTTTATACATATATTTGTGTACGTTGTATTTACTAAATATATTCCTACACACATATGAGCACGCATACTGAAAAAACACAAATACGTACCTTCTTATGCGCATACACTCCCGTATACAGTGATACACACTTATATTCATAAGAAAAACACACTAAGATGTACACATATATGTATATGGATGAATTCCACACAAAATCACGGTATCACAAGCAACACACGCACGCAACATACACACACACACACACACGCACACAACATATATATATATATATATATATATTATATATATATATATATATGAATATTATATTATAGGTATATTATAAATAGTATTTACGCATCTTATATATATATATATATATATATATATATTATATATATATATATAATATGGAGAGAGAAGGGGAAATAGAGAAGGGAGAGTTGTTTCATGCAATAGGAATGTCATTCGTCGGTGGTAAATTAACTGAAACTCATAAAGTTATGGAACCACCAGGTAGCCATAATGTTTTGCAACTGTAAATTTGAGAAAAATATTTTCTTCTCCTGGAGGGAGAATCGGGGTTCGTTTAGGAAATATGATGCAGAGAGACGAATATTTCTCAGGGAAGCCAGGAATATTACATCTCATATATATTAGGGTACCGAAAACATGGTATCTGATTTTGAAAACATGTGATTTATTAGGTCCGTATTTTTACTTATGTATTGTTGTGTGGTGCCTCATGGGATAATTCAAATACCTAGGTCATAATAGGAGGACTAGTTTAGTCTGTGGTGTATGAGGAGATGGCTGGTTTTCTTTGTTTAGGATTCTGGGGAAGGTGTTCTTGTTTATCAATTTAGGAAATACCTTCATTATTTCTTATAGTGAGATTGTTTTTTTTCCTGGCATTTTCTTCTGTATATATCATACTGAGGAAAAAATGAGTAAAGAAAAGAAATGTAGATGGATAAAAATGAATTTTATTGATGTCACTTTTAATCGATATGACTGATATAATTTTTATTTTTTGAGTTGGATCGAAAGCGCTTTGGAGGAAAATTTGGGACGATTCTGCAAACAATAGAAAAAATATCATTAAATGGATATTTCCATTTTTTAACCAAGCACACACACATACACCCACCACCCCACCCACCCACACACACACATATATATATATATATATATATATATATATATATATATATATATATATATATTATATATGCACTACATATCTCCAACTCAAAAAATAAAAATAAAAATTATACTCTGATGAAGGTCGGCAAAATCTGTGTACGGAACATTTTATGCATTTTTCCTATTATTATTCTCATCAGCATTTCAACTCCATCTGATTATTTTAATAATAATAATAACGTAAATCCGTATACATTTTGATAAACAGACCGAAACACATGTGTCAGTGATATCGATTAAAAGTGATATCGATAAAATTCATTTTTATCCATCTACATTTCTTTTCTTTACTCATTTTTCCTCATATTGTCGGATTCATTTCCCATTCTCACATATATCATAGTATTTAACTCCTTGCAAGTCTTCCACACCAACGTAAGTTGCTGTTCTGTCACTGAAGTTTGAGTGATAACAAGACTCATCGGGACGGCAGGACTCTTCTGGGTATTCTAACCGATCTTAATGATGCTATTCTTTGGATAGTATCGATTCTTCTGATTTCCAATTCCTCTAGTCTTAACTCTTGGAAACCGTAGCAAGGAAGCAAAGTACAATTGGTGTCTCTTTCACCCTCCTATTCCACAGTTTTTTTTCCAATTCTCAGGTAAGGTCTATCATTTCACTTTCTTTCATCTTCACTCGGCTCTGCTTGGCGTGCAAAATCTATTAGTTGACTAGTTCTCGTTTTCTTTAAATTATCACTAGGTCTAGTCTTCTGACTAGGATATGGTGATCCATCTTTATCTCTAAATCCTAAAGAGGTTTATGCATTTCATTCTCAAGAACGGATTCTGGTTTGTGGATATATCATTTTGTTGTATGGTCAAAATTTTGATTCTTGCAATGGATTACCTTTCCAACACAACCCAGCTTATATTCATGTTGTGCTAGTATGCTGCATCCGTTTATTATATGGTTGATCGTCTTATCTCTGTTTTCACACACCCTACATTTGCTGTTCAGTTGTGTCTTATCTGGGTTTTTTTTTATATAATTACTTTCTAATGATATCTGAGCTGCAATTTAGAGTGGCTCAGATTATCTCTTGGGATTTCTTTTTCTTAACCACTTCAAAAAGGAATTAGAAATCAGAAGAAGAATCGAGAGCATCATTAAGATTGGTTAGAATGCTCAGAAGAGTCCTGGAGTCTCGTATGAGTCTTGTTATCACTCAGACTTCAGTGATAGACCAGCAGCTTACGCTGGTGTGAAAGAAGATGTTCATGTACAATGTCTTTAACTTTTCGCTCGGAGTATCCATATAATTGTTTGTCTGTCTCATTTCTATTTTCACTTTATTGTTGTTTTTCTCCTGGTTGATATACTGCAGTTTCTGTTAGTGACTGCCGTACTTAATATTTCCTTGCTCTTTTTTGTATATTCTACACACAGAAACACACACACACACACACACACACACACACACACACACACACAATATATTATATATATATATATATATATAATAGGGGTAAACTATAGACACGTGTTTCGAGGTATCACCTCTCATCAGTATAGTTATACGGTTTTAGCAGCTGCCTCTGGCTGGGTTCGAAACCCGAACGAACTTACGCTCGCCAAGCTTCTTACCCACACATCCACAGTCAGTCGCCAAGTATAGCAGGCTATTTAATTGCTATATTTCTAAGGGGAAATGACCTTCACCTAGAGTTCTCAAACTTTTGTAAACAAAGTGAGATTTGGCCGAGCCGAATACGGTGAATCTGCAATTATATACCTTCTAAATAGAGTGCTCAACCGAGAACGGGAAGCGTATATATTAGTATAAATGTTGGGAAAATGTAAAGGTTTACTGATTGATGCTATTATTTAATATCTAAAATATTATAGTTTTTAGCACAAACAGAATCACACTCACATAGGTATATTTATATATAAATAGGTCAGGTTCTCTTTATATGTAAGGCTGTATGAGGATATGCATAATTAATGTTATACCAACTCTTTATATATAAATAAAATCACGCTCTCATATATATATATATATATATATATATATATATATATCATATCGCGCAAGCAACACGGGTATCCATGACTATCTTTCGCCAACCTTCCCTATCACTCATTGACCTTGGGGGGTCCTCTACCCAGCATCCCGAATCCTCGCATAGTTGGTCAATGTAGGTCCTTAGTGGGCGTCCTTCGTTAGCATGTCCATGTGTTTACCTCCACAGGAGAACTCGCTTATGAGCTCTTTCCTGCTTCTCCAGCAGTGTCCTGCATGCATAGTCCGTCTCACCCGTATGGTTTGTGAGATGGGGGCAGGTGACCATATTGTTGCTTCTTTGTGAGGTGCTGCTTCCACGACTTGTTCAGGACTGCCCGCAACATTCTTATGCAGGTTCCATCTAGCTTATTCTCAAGACGCTTTGTTAGGGTCCAGGTGGGGCAGCCATACAGCAGTACTGATATAACCACAGCCTGGAAGAATGGTCGCTTTAGCTTGTCAGTGAGATCAGATCTCTATATTATTGATAATCAGTTTGTGGCTGCCCATGCCTTTCCTATACCTACATCACTTTCTGTGGATGAGATATTACTACCTACGTATGTGAACTGTTCTACTGGCTAAGAGGCTTACCGTCAAGTGTGGAGATGTCTCTTTTCTCTTTGAAGCAAATGAACTCGGTTTTATCGGAGTTCACATAGAGGCCGATATTCTTTGCTGCCTTCTCCAGGCTATGCAGTAGTGACTCAGCATGTGCCGGTGTATCTGCAAGAAGCTCAAGGTCATCAGCGTAGTCTGCATCTGTGACTGTTTGTGCAGGATATTGCCCGCTTCTTGCCTTTCTTAGTGTAAAGCCTTTTTCTTTTATGGTATCTAATGATGTTCGAAGTGCATAGTCTAGGCATATTATAAATATATATGGTGCTAATGTATCTCCTTGTAGAAATCCAGCGGCAATGTCAAAGAAATATATGTCACCATCAGTTGAGCGTACCATTGCTTTAGTGTCTTTGTAGAGCATCATTATAGCGGCAACCGTTTCTTTGGGGAGACCGTACGCTAGTAGTATTTGTTCCATTTTCCCTCTGTGTATGGAATCAAATGCCTTGGAGAAATCTATGAATAGCAGCGTTGCCTTTCGATTCTTTGCTCGAACTGCTTCTGTCTCCCATGGGACAGAGTGTTTGGTTCTTTCTTTGGTCGGTACGCACTCAGCTGACAAAGTTTTCGTATTCCTCGTTTGTAGTGTAGCTTTCACTTGCCTCTTGGAGGATATCGAATGTGTTTCTTACTGTCACAGTGTAGCGATTGCATATATCGCTATTGGCAAGCGTCGACCAGTCGTAGTGTACAGACTTACAAGTTTGTTTTTTGTTTCTACGTTGGCTGAGTCGTAATTTTGCTGTGACTATTCTGTGATCGGAGGATACTCATTCAAAGGAGGAGT
>CM042162.1:41440799-41443299 GCA_023376005.1 Doryteuthis pealeii | reverse complement strand
CTCCTAGTTCATTCAAATACCGAGCAAGTCTCTGCGTGGCTGTTACGTATCCCTGGACCAATATATAAGAATTTATGAACTATTCGTAAAATATAGACAGCAAACCTGGTAAGGAGGCGGCCTAATAACATGTCAGGATAAACATTTTGGCTGAAACTGCTTACCTAACTAAGCCTAACTTGACTTGCGAGATTCCCGCCTTTGGGGGTCAAAGTTACCAAACGGTCTGTATTTTTCCACTTGCATTCTCGCTACAGGGTGTTGTCAATAATCTATCTTACCACATAGATTATGCAACAACAGGAGATTTTTATACTAATTTTCATTTGCCGTGGACTTCCATTTTAAGAAGTAAAGTAGCTTGATGTAAATTTCTTTGGAATCTATTGGATTATTATTAGAAAAGTATTTAGAAAATGATTTACTAAGGAGGACTAATAAGTGGTTTTATATTTAAACTGAATCAAGGTTTTAGTGGTATCTAACGAAATTTGATAATTCTTAAATTGTCACGAGTCCTGAGTATTTGAAATTTTATATTTTTTGTATGCTGAGAAGTGGGTAAGTAGTAGTATAATGTTACTTCTAGGTGTTATTTGAGTGACATTATGTGTAATTTTTTTAAAAAACCAACACAGCGAATATACGAAGCATACGCGAAACCCTTACAATTGTTAAAACTTATATATATATATATATATTATATATATATATATATATATATATATATATAATTATGCATATGTGAGTGTACATTTATGTATTAATAAATACATACGTGTATATATATCTATATATGTAGTCAGGTCGCTCAAAACGATACGGGTACTATGTAATTCAGTAATATCTGTTTCATAATCCGATCCTCGACGACGAAACCGGTGCCCCCACAAATATTGCCAGGTGAGGAGGGTGGCTAGAAACCCAGTAGGACAAAAATCAAGACCTGTCAAAAAGCGCAGGAAGTTTCTCGTTCAACGGCAATCTAGCTCATTACATTACGTAGAGACGTAGAAATAACTGGTTTGGTATCCAGGCGCGGTGCAAGACCACTTGAGGTATCCTTGTGCAGTCTTGTCGAAGAATCCCCCCCCCCCCGATTTAGGGAAAGTAGGAGACACTGGGATCTTTACTCTTGGTATGGCAACCGGTTTAGAAGAAAAACTCTGAAATCAAACCTGGAGTGGAAGGGGATTCGTCATGAGACACTGAATAGCCAGGTTACTATGATAAATATTCTTGTTCCCGCGCTTCTTCATGTTGATCGGAATTCCTTTACAATTCTGTCTTTCAATCACCGTTGTATGTGAACCTTGCACCTTGCAATTTTATTTGTATTATTTGGATTTTTCGGACTGTTGTCCTCATCTTTATTGTTATATTCCCAATGTTTCGGCCAATGTGCCTTCCGAAACATTGTATATATAATATTTAAGGACAACGGTCTGGAAAAATCAAGATAGTAAAAATTTGCAAGTTTCAGACTTAGACCAACAATTCTATTTGTTTTCGCTGAGAAATAAGAGAATTTATTTTGAAGGAACACATCGCAGGGTTACATTAAAATAAAAAATACAAAAATACAAAAATAAATATAATTTAAGCAGCAGAACAGCAAAAATACAAAACGCTGACATTATTTATTTTTATTCAACGATTTATCTTCGATTTGTTCTGTGTTTTCATCATTCACGAAAAAATTAGAAACAAAAAAGAATGCAAACGTTTTCTCTGAAGGTTTTAGATTTATATATTTTTCAGCAAAACAGAACTGACATTTTTTTTTAAAATAAAATTTAACAAAAGAAAATAAAGAAAGAAAATAAAGAAGGAAAGTAAAACCAATAAAGAAAACGATGATGATAATAATTCGAATATAAAAATCTGTCTGATCAGATTATCTCGAGACGTACAAGTTATGAATAACTAATTTTCTTCTGCCCCCCCCCCCGAATTTTTTTAATGCTTGTTAAAGACGAGTTTCTGTGCAATGCTTTTAGCCTGTCTATCTGGCGTCCTTTTGTTGGCTACATTTGAACGACGCGAAAAAATAGTTGATTTCACCATGTATGCATATATACATAAGTATTTACCTTATTTGTATGATTGATTTTAACGGATGGTCACCTCGTCTAGTGTAATTATGTACTCTTTGATCTTAGCCAAAAAGCCGAGAAACGATTATTAACCCACATCGTGGCCAACGAGTAAGACCTGACACAATATCTGTTGTATAGCCGTATATACCCTTCTGTCATACTGCCGAAAATTAGGGATGCATATTACAGATATGCTGATGGGTATGCGTCCTGCGTTACTGACGCAGAAAAATTTAAAAGGACGCAGAAAAATCGTATCCATGGCTTCCAGTGTGTTTTTTCTTCCCCCACTATTTCCAGCTAACTGTAAATATATGTCAATATTTTGTTGGAAACGAATTACACTCTATGGCGTACAAAGTAGGGGTTAGACGGCTTTAGTTGTTCTCAGATAATAATTC
>CM042162.1:41423299-41433299 GCA_023376005.1 Doryteuthis pealeii | reverse complement strand
AGCCCCCATTATTCCGTTGATATTAACACAGTTGCATGATTTTGTATAGATGAATTAATGTCTTTGTATTGTCTGAACATTATATATAGCAAATATATGCACCCTTCGGGTGCAATTATTTAGGTTTTGATGTAATAGAATATTGTATCAAATTAGAAACTATTTAGAAAATGATAAACTGAGGGGTATAATCGAAAAATAGAACAGCTTTAAATCTACACTTCCATCATTTTCCATCACTCCCGTCTTTCATTTTTCCTAATTTACCTATTTAGTTAGATTATGAAGTATTTAATAAAATTACAGTTCTTTCGTCTTGTTTATGGATTTCTTTAAAGATTTATCCACGAGATTTTTGCTCAGATTCGTTAAGAGAAAACCAAACAATTAGAAATCAATAATACTAAGCATATATTTATTAAAATCAAATTCTTAATATTAATATGCAAATTAGCCTTCTCGTTCACAGTGTAAATGCTATTTTGTTGAATATATAAATATACTTGCATGTTATTAGTATGTAGAATAATCCAACAGTATTAATAAGGTATACCAATTTTATCAATAATTAAGGTTTAAATAAAAATATTCATGTGAATGTGACGTCAATAACTAAGGGAATTGTGACTTGAGTAGTGATCTAGTTTCGGTTACAGACAGACAAACACACAATCTCCATTATAATAAGATATATAATATAATATATATATATATATAAGTAAGTAAAGTAAAGTCATCGGGCGGCCTAGTGTCGGTATCAGCCAATCAACGAGGGAGTCTATCCCTTTTCAATAGCGCTTGACCATTTTTGGCATCTGAGGTGGAGCGCCACACCTACCATCAGCTCCTTACTTTACCGCACAGATCCCTGTGCTACTCATACGCTGAGTTGGCGAGGACCGTATCGAACTAGGAACCTTGTGGTTTCTAGCCGAACGCTCTACCAACTGAGCTAACCCGAACCTGTTTTTTGAAACATTGGTAAGAACACCTTTGTTTATGTAGATCAGTGGTTCTCAACCGGGGTCCACGTGGACCATATAACAGTTTTTGGGACACAGGCAAGTAAAATGTATTTAACTATAAAAATACAATGAGATTTTAAAACAATGAATTGCTAGGAGGTCCACCAGAGTAAAATAGGATTAAAAAGGGGTCAATAGGTAAAAAATAGGTTGAGAACCATTGATGTAGATTATAAACCAGCAGATTATTTATAAGATATGTTAATGTCTGTGCTATATTAGTCTACAATTGATAGGATAGAGACATAGATAAGACACAACATTTTTACAAAAGAAGAAGAAAATAATATATCTATTTATCTTAGTTATTTGTTCTTTTAGGCATTCCTGTTTTGTCACCAGAGACTTTCCTCAAAGTTTTGCACTAAGAAGATTCGTGGCAGAAGGAAAGCTGTTCTGATTTGTGTGTTCGATTTATTGTACAGAGAACTTTGTTCGGAAATTCGAAACAAAGTTAAAAAGACACAGGCAGACAAAAACAAACGAATACTTAACTTTGTTGTGTCCGTCTCGCGAGATCTGCCCAGAACGCGCCGCTCCTGTTTGCAAGTCAAACTTTGTTAGCGGCTAACTCCATTATAAACCGGCTGTTTACAGAAGGAAATTCGTCTTTCATCCAGGGTATTTTGGAAATGAAACGTGCGGTGGAAAAGGCAGAGAATGGTGCAGAAATATGAGTGACGTTTGCGTATGACTGAAAGACAGATGAACGAAGAACTCTAGCGTAGGACTGAAACATATACTTGTAGATACGGTTTATGGGAGATTAAGTTTGTTGTATATGTATACATGATCTTTCTTTATGTGATTTATTTGTCTGTATATTCTGGAAAATAAATAAACAGTTCTGATGAAGACAGGTTAATCTTATTATAATGGAGATTGCGTGTTTTTCTGTCTGTAACCGAAACTATATTACTACTCAAGTCCCAATTCCCTTAATTATTTACGTCAAATTCTCCATGATTTCATTCTTTTAAAACTTCAGTTATTAATAAAAATTGTTTTACATTATTAATACTGTTGACCATATCAACGTACTAATAACATGCAATTGTATTTATATATACAACAAAATAGCGGTTTACAGTTTGAACGAGAAGGCTAATTTGCATATTGATATTTAAAATTTTATTTTAATAAATATGTGCTTGGTATTATTGATTTCTAATTGTTTGGTTTCATCTTAAGACATATAAACAAAAATCTCGTGGATAAATCTTAAAAGAAATTTATTTACAAGAAGAAATAACTGCAATATTATCCTTTACTTCCTATTTTAACTAAATCGTTAAATTAGGAAAATTTACCAATGAAAGAGGGGAGTAATGGAAAATGATGGAATAGTTAGTTTCAAAGTTGTTCTATTTTTCGATTATACCCCCTCTGTTGCAGATCTTTTTATTTGCATTCTTAGTCAGTTTCATTAGCCTTTCTAATTTAATATGATATTTTATTATATCAAAACTTAAATACTTGCACCCGGAGGGTGCATATATTTGCTAGTAATTCTAACGATGGAAGTGTATCTTTTTTTTTAACAAACTCAGCTACTTTTTCAATGCACTTAAGTCAGTAGCGAATATTATGAACATGTACAGAATAATACTCTCCTGGCAAACTGCTTTGAATTTTCTCGTCTTATGCTTTGATGTCTTTTGTACTCTACCATTATTTTTTCCCTTTAGAACCATTCCCATTTCTTTTATATTTGCACCAAATTTTAGACTCAGTTGCCCTCTCTCACCAATCAACTTCTTTCGCCACACAACAGCTTGTATTGCTTTCTTGAATGAGTTTTACGATACTTTCCTTTGTTTCAATCCGCCCTATCGGCTGGGTCTGTAGAATACGCCGATTGCACCTCTACAGAGAGGTAAGAACTCCTCCCTAAATAGCGTCACCTGTTGGCTGGAGGTGGCGACCTGTGATACTTAAGGACGGAATCCTGGTGGTTAAGTAGTTAGTAACCTGCAACACTCCGCTTTCGCCCCTATTTATGCTAGACGGACGAGTGGGTAAACAGGCTCTCCGATCTAACTGTTGGTCAAAAATCTATGGAATTATCCTGACCGTATTGCAAACCCTTTTTAACATATGCACGAGCAGGCAGTGTACTCTGTAAAAAAAAGATATGAAAATATGTTCAATCAAAAAATTTAAAAGTAATAACATTAGTGAAATAATTAAGCAACACATTGCAATCTTTAATTTCAAAAACGTTAACTTATTTGTTAAATACATATTCTAAATACTTTAAATTTATTCACTTTCCTTAAATGTAGAAATTGTTGCAACTTTTTCATGGTTATAAACTGAATGAATTTGTTTATTTTTCAAAAGATCATATAAGGTGTTTTTTTTTTGTTTTTTTTTTTAATACAATGAGTTACGAAAAATAGAAAAAAAGACGTTTCATCTATACCTACGAAGCATACTGATACTATTCTTGAATATAATAAAATAAGTGTAAATAAATAATTCAGGGGACAATTCGCCAAATTAAAGATTAAAATTATAATTTTATATATTTCAATTTGAAAAAAAAATCTAAACCCTAGAATATACATAGTTTCTTTCATTGTCGGATGGGGCATTTTAATTATTAAATGAATATATTAGCTCAGTCGGTAGAGCGTTCGGCTAGAAACCACAAGGTTCCTAGTTCGGTACCGGTCCTCACCAACTCAGCGTATGAGTAGCACAGGGATCTGTGCGGTAAAGTAAGGAGCTGATGGTAGGTGTGGCGCTCCACCTCAGATACTAAAACAATCACCTTGGTCTAGCGCTATTGAAAAGGGGATAGACTCCCTCGCTGACTGGCTGATACCGTCGACTTTACTTTACTTACATATATATATATATATATATATATATATATATATAATATATGTGTGTGTGTGTGCGTGTGTGTGAGTGTGTGTGTGTGTATAATTTATCAAATTAACTTTAGATTCATGTCCTGTCAATCAATAAAAAAGTGTCAGAACTGCGTAAACCTATTTAAAACATTTACGCTACACACTGATTGGCTACAGCAACATCTAATACGGCGTACAGAAATTAAGTTCCACTTAGGGAAATCTCGATATAAGCCTGTTTAGCTTTTAGACTTGGGGAACCGGGCATGATTATTCCTAGTAGAGTCAAGCTGGCAAGTGGTTATTAGGTTAAAAGCCCCGAAATCGCCTAATGAACATGGCATAACATAACTGACGCCGCCACCCCTTAATTGAACAAGCGTATTTTAAAGAAATAAAAAATATTGCTACAAGTATTTCAACGTCATCTACTTCAGAGAAATTAGAAAATAAAACTAAACTCATTCAGACAATTGTCCACATCTTTATTGTTATCTACACAAGTTTCGGCCGATGTGCCCTTCGGCCTTCTTCTGGTATCTTTTTTCGGACTCGAGAAACTTCTCTTCGAACTCGGTAATCTTGTCGTAATCGGGAGCCTTTACGGAACTTTGAACGGAATACTTTATTCAATCCAAGTTCGAGAAGACTCCCGAGTCCAACATGAAATACCAAAGGGTACATCGGCCAAAACTTTATGTAGATAACATAAAGATAAGTAGAATAGTCCGAATAATCCAAATAGTACAAATTATTAAGCCTCATCTCAAAAATTCAGAAATACACTCGTTCAATCACCAGTAAAGAATAAAAAAGACCAAAGTATCAATAAAGATATATAAGATGTAAAAAAAATATGTTACCACAAGTGATAAAATCTGACAAACTAATTTTTTTTTTCAGATGAAACAAGAATAAATATTTTTGGAAAGAATCAAATGCGAAATAAATATATTAAAAAATAAATGAGAAAAAAACTGTTTTAAATATTCAATGTCGGAAATGTTCGTGGTGGGGGGGTGATTCTCATTTGACTGAGTTTGTCATTTAATAGTAATTGACAAACCCATAAACAGTGATGATTTTATAAATGTTCTAAAAATCCTTTATTTACTTCAGCACGGAATTCAGGACACGATAATATATATTTTCAACAGGATGACGCACCGTGTCATATATCTAAAATGACAATCATTTTTTTTTTTCAAAAACAAAACTAGAAATATTGCCTTTATGTTTACAATTACCCGACATAAATCTCACTGAAAATTTGTGGGCATACTTAAAAAAAGAATATTGAAAAATATTTTATTTCTCTGAATGTTTGAGATGAGGCTTGAAGATTAGTATTATTAGCGTTATTCGGACTATTGTCCCCATCTTCATTGTTATTTGTACAACGTTTCGGCCGATATACCCTCCAAGTTCGAAAAGAAGGTTCCCGAGTCCGACAAGAAATACCTGAAGAAGGCCGGAGGGTATATCAGCCGAAACGTTGTACAAATAACAATGAAGATGGGGACAATAGTCCGAATAACGCTAATAATGAAAAATATTTGATTCAAATAAAAATAAAAATGTGTTAATAACCTCAGTAAATTTTAAATGGAAAAAAAATTCCAAAACAAGTATGTAAGAATTTAATTTCAAGTAGGTATTTACCCAACTCGTTTGCTACGGGTAGTATATGAGACAATGTTGCAAGTATGGGGCATCCTGTGAGGATCAGATTCACTTTTCAGTAGAAATTGATCTGCGAGATCAGCTCATTAACCATTACACCACGATAGATCCAGTTAATTTAATTTTTATTGGGTATTTACCCAAACCCCTTTTCCAGGAGTCAGATGTGACATGAGGTCGCAAGGATGTTTCTCTTTTTACCCTTTTTCTCCGCGAGCATGGCATACTTTGCGAACTCAAATTAAATTCATATATCCTGGTTTCATCCAGCGAGAATCAAACTCTCTTTTCAATTGCAATGGATTTCCGAGACTAGCTTGCTAACCATTCCACCAAAATAGAACGCTTTAATTAAAATTTGAGTAGATATTTACCCAACTCGTTTGCTAGGGGTTTGATGTGACACACGGTCGAATCTATAGAGCATCCAACGAGGATCGACATCAGTTTTCAGTAGTAATGGATCTGCGAGACTACTTTGCTAACCATTACACCACGAGGGAAAATACATTAATTTAATTTTACTATGAAAACAAGGGTATGTACATTATATGCTGCAAAAGGACACTATTAATTGTGAATATATAGTTATTCATAAATGTCTTGCTTTTACCTTTTAGTTGAATAATTTTATAAAATTTACACAACGTTTCTTAACTATATATTACAGTCTTTTAATCTATTGTTTCCCTATTTTACTTGATTTCTATGTAAAAATGTACTTTTAAAACGTAGCAAACAATTATTCTAATTTCTGGGGGAAAAAAAACGGAATATAAAACCATTTGAAAAATTTGAAAAAAATAACATTTGCATTTAGCATTATATATATATATATATATATATATATATATATATATATATATATATATATATATATATATATATATATATAATATATATATATATATATATATATAATATATATATATATATATATATATATATATATATATATATATATGCGTGGGGGTGTTTAATAGTAGAAAGACCGAAAAGTAGTTTGAACTTTTTTATTGATATGGATTTCATAATATTTGCGACACGTGTTTCGGATAAAAAAAAACACTAAACATAATGTTATCAATCCCAAATCGAAGTCCTCCAGGAGAAATCGCGTTAAATAAATAAACATATTATTCCATCCCTCTTATACGATACTCTGGACCATTCTTAAAATTGACTGTGGAGGAAATCTGACAGATGGACCAAATTACAAGGCAAGTGTTGGCAATGCACAAGGCATTACATCCAAGATATCACAGACAGACTATATTTGCCAGGAAAGAGGGCAGGGACTCACTAGTATTGAAGATTGCGTAGATATAACTATTTGAGGACAGGAGCACTGCACTAAAATGAACAAAAGAAAGTGTAATTACATCAGCCAGTAAGAGTAAAATGTGGACAAACAGAACAGCAACGAAAACTGGAAAATAGAAATAGAAAGAAAAACATCTATATGGATACTTGTATGATACATGTTTGAAAAATGGAACAAATACTATTAGCATATGGTCTCCCCAAAGAAACTGCCTCAGCTATAATGATGCTATACAAAGACACTAAAGCGATGGTACGCTCGCCTGATGGCGACACAGATTTCTTTGACATCGCCGCTGGAGTCCTTCAAGGAGACACATTGGCACCATATATATTCATAATATGCCTAGACTACGTACTCCGAACATCACTAGATACCATAAAAGAAAAAGGCTTCACATTGAAAAGAGCAAGAAGCAGCGATATCCCGCACAAAACAATCATAAATGCGGACTATGCCGATGACCTTGCACTTCTTGCAGATACACCGGCACAGGCTGAAACACTGCTACATAGCCTAGAGGAGGCAGCAAAAAATATAGGCCTCTATGTGAACTCCGGTAAAAACAGAGTACATGAGCTTTAAAAATAAAGGAACATCCCCACACTCAATGGCAAGCCTCTTAAGCCAGTGAACAATTCACTTACCTGGAAAGTAATATCTCCTCCACATAGAGCGATGTTAATACGCGGATAGCAAAGGCATGGTCGGCCACAAATAGATTATCAGTCATATGGAGGCCGATCTCCCTAACAAGCTAAAGCGACAGTTTCTTCCAGGCTGTGGTTGTTCGGTGTTGCTATATGGCTACACCACCTGGACCCTAACTAAACGTCTTGAGAATAAGCTAGATGGGAGCTGCACAAGGATGCTGCGAGCAGTGTTGAACAAGTCATGGAAACAGCACCCCACAAGGAAACAGCTTTACGGTCACCTGCCCCCCATATCACAAACTATCCGAGTGAGACGGACAAGGCACGCAGGACACTGCTGGAGAAGTAAGGATGAACTCATAAGCGACGTTCTCCTGTGGAAGCCAACACATGGACAAGCAAGTGTGGGGCGCCCAGTAAGGACCTACATTGACCAGCTATGTGAAGATGCTGGCTGTTCCGCAGAGGAGCTTCCAGGTGCAATGAATGATAGGGAGGGTTGGCGTAAGATTGTTGTCGATACCCGTGCTACATGCGCGACATGATGATGATGATGATGATGGATAATTGTAGGAGTACGTGGAGTAATGGTTAAAGTCATGGGTAATAGGCTCGTCGCCCCGAGTTCAAATCATGGAAGTGGTAATTGCATTTCCCTTAGCGCTAATACCCTTGGGAAACGTATGAATTCTACTCTCCCTCCAGCTATGGGTAAATAGTAGGGCAGACCGGGCTCTTTAACCTTAGTTAGGCAATCGGTTTAGGAGAATGAAAATTCTGAATTCAAACGTGTTAAACTCCGCCTAAGAAATTAACTTGTATCACATCCTGCTCGTGCGGAGGAGTTGGTATATATATATATATAATATATATATATATATATATATATATATATATATATATGGATACTTGAAACAGGAAACATCGCACAGAAGACCTCGACATAGCTAACAAGGGGGGGGCACAAGAGAGAAACTCTATCTCTTAAAACAGCAGCTCAAAATAAGCCATAATGACCAATCACATAAAAAGCAAGAAATACACTAGCTCAAAAGTATAAGACGAGTCTAAACTGTGTTGGGGAAAAGTGGCAACTGCATAAGAAATTAGATTTTTGACAATGCTACCAAATGGTATATGGACAAACCGGTATTTATCCTTAGTGAATGAGACGTATAAAATTATCATCAATTTTGAGATGCAAACGGACGACATAACCCCGACCAGGGCTGACTTCTGATTTAGGTCGGAAAATTAAAACGGAAAGTTTTTTGGTGGTACCCAATGACAGTTTAACTACAGTCTATGAATTAAGATTTTGTGAATTGGTATACGGTTTTAGGGGATTAAGGTTGTTTTTAATTACGTATTGCTTAAAAAAATAAACAACAAAACCCCCAAATTACTATAGATTTAATTAACCATTGAAATCAATTATTGAATCTATTATTGAGACAGTCGTTTGTGTTAGTATTGCAATGTATAATTTCAATTAAATTTAGTTTAAAAAACATTTTTCAACATTAAATTTATAGTAATTTGTTGTTTTTTTTTATTGTTATTTTTTTAAGCAATAAGTAATTAAAAAACAACCTTAATCCCTAAAACCGTAACCCAATTCGCAAAATGTTAATTCATAGACTGTAGTTAAACTGTCATTCGTACCACCAAAAAAACTTTCCGTTTTAATTTTCCGACCTAAATCAGAAGTCAGCCTATATTATGACATTACCAGAGACCTGAAAAAACGTGCATATTGAGGGTGAGGATGATACCAGTTGTATTTGGAGACCTTGTGATTCACTGGGAATTGTGCAAGAAATACAATTTCACATATATAACTAAATTGTATATGAACAAACGTGAATCTGTCCTGGAGTATGAGACCCACAACATTTTCAGGGACTTTGAGGTAAAGACGGATAACCTAATCCAGGCTAAGATACCAAAACTAGTATTAATCGACTAGTAGAAGAGAACCTGTCATCTCGTAGATTTTGCCGTCCCGGCTGACCACCGAGTGAAAATGAAAAAAAAAATTAAAAGATAGACAAACACTTAGACCTTGCCAGAGAACTGAGGAAACTCTGGATCATAAAGGTGGAGGTCTTACCCATTGTAATTGGTGCCCTTAGAACGGTCCCCAAAGCTCTGGAAAATAACTTGGATGAATTGGAAATCAGTTGAAGAAACGAGACCACCCAAATTATAACACTATTGGGATTGGCTAGAATAATCAGAAGAGTCTTGGAGACCAGAGAAGACTTGCTGTCACTCAGCCTCTAGTGCACAACTGTCTACGGCAGGTATTAAAACCTCATAATATTAATATATTAAATGCAACATAATTAACAAATCCCAAATGAATACTCTATATCCTAGTAATTAACCACGTAATGTAAACTAATCTGTCATTCCCATAATGTCCCACGAACTAAATAAACCTTACTATCA
>CM042162.1:41410799-41418299 GCA_023376005.1 Doryteuthis pealeii | reverse complement strand
ATACGCTGAGTCGGCGAGGGCCGGTATCGAACCAGGAACCTTGGAATTCCTAGCTGAACACTCTACCGACTTAGCTACATTGTTGTTACCATTATTATTCAATATTTTTATTTATTTATTCTATTTTTAAAAGATTTGATTAGTCTTAGGAATTGTTAGTTCTCAAGTGGCGTTGTAGGCATCTATTGTCATGCATACATTTAGAGATAAGTTCTGATTTTTTATGGAAAAGTTTGTAACTAAGTGTTTTTTCTTCTAAACGACGAGTATGGTGGTTGATGTGTTCTTGAAAGCCGGTACTACTAATTTTCGATTATTCTTGTCTGTGTTTTAGATTAAATTTTGAATCCCATATGTGTCTAGGAAGAGTTGTCTGTTTCTTAATTGTTCACAATGTTTGGATGCATAGTCCTCTATTAGATTATATATAATTATCATTCATTATATATATTATATATATATATATATAATATATATATATATATATGTGTGTTGGTGTGTGTGCTGTGTTATATATATATGTGTGTACTATATATATGTGTCTGTAACATATATATGTATATATATATCTGTATATATATGCGTGTGTATAAATATATATTATATATATATATATATATATATATATATATATATATATATATATATATATATATATATATGTGTGTTTTTGGGGGATATGTACTTAATTGAAGTTATACCTAATTTTGAAAATCAATTAGTTAATAATTGATGAATTTAGGCGGGCATATATGTTCAAGTCAATAAAAAGTGGAATATAAATAAGTTCATAACAAACGAAGAATATCCCATGTCGTAATGAAACCTTTGGTGGACTGCTACACCAGTTCCACCCTCACACCAAAAAGATGACCTGAAAATTAGAAAGGATAAAAAAAAAAATTCGTCCGACAAGTATTGTCTGTACAGTTTAACAAAACATGCTTAAAAGAAAAAATGATGCCAATATATATATATATAGATATATATATTATTATATATATGTGTGTGTGTGTGTGTGTGTGTGTGTGTGTGTGTATATTCACAAAATCTAAATGTTATGCTATTATCGATATATCTATTTGCCCAACCTTCCTACCCGAAGAGGATGTGACATAAGGTCCATATTTGACAAGTATACAGCTGGTTTGATTTCAGTATTTTTCTCTCGGAGAAAGGCTATATTTACCCAACCTTGAGGTCCCATGCTATTGGACGTTTATTTCCTGTTTTTCATAACAAATAGAGAATTTAAGATTTCATTAATATATATCCTTTTTCAGTTGTTTTCTTGTGGACATGAACTTGACGAACTACCGTTTACTTTAACTTGTCTTATCAACTGGTGACCATCTAAGCATTTTTCAAACGCTTTTGATTTCATGTTCATCCTTTTGTCTTGAACTGTTGCTCATCAGAGCTAGAAGTCTAAATAACCCTTTCTGTTTAACGAAAAGCTAGTTAGAAGATACATGATATTTTCCACGTACCCCACTTGTACGGGTCAGGCAGGAAGGCCCTATTTATGTGGGACCACCCACAAGCCGAAGCTCATGGGGTGGCGGGTGAAAAATTGCGTCGATCCCGTCGGCATTCCCCCTCAAGGGGGGCGCCTCAGGCACTGGGCAATAAACCCAGTCCTGCCCCTTTAAATCGAGGGGGCAGGTGTTGCCTGGGGGGATGGCCCCCTGGGATCGACGCTATTATTATAACATAACCGGTCCAGCGGCCGAAGCTCACCGGACCCCCGGTCGAAACCGGGCGGGGGCTGCAGCTAGTTAGAAGATACATTCATGCAAATTATACCGAAACTGCCTCTGTCGTAATTTGAGCTCGGATGGCCGTTTTAATTTTCCACATCACTAGCCACCATTACGCAAGATATCACTCTGGAATAACCGGAAGACGTATTCTACCCGTTATATCAGAGTATGATCGTGAGTATAGGAACTTTATTTGTGGATCAAAAATTTTTAAATTGACTTTTGAAGAAAGCAAATTGTTATATAAAAGTATGTTTTCATCAACTCCTCCACACGATCAGGATGTGACACCTGGTCATTTTTAAGTTCAGTTTAAAACATTTACATTTAGATTTTCCCTTATCCTTGACTGGTTGCCAAACCATGTTTAAAGATCCGAGTCCGCCTACCTATTTACCCATAACTGGAGGGATATTAATTGATGCATAACTTTCCAAGAGTATTAGCGCTATATGAAATGCAAACCGCTTCGTCCAGGATTTGAACTAGTGCCACCAAGCCCCTTTCATTCTATGACAAACACACCACTACTAGCACCTCTGAAAGTTTTATAAATCTACAATTGCAAAAAAGTTACCCAACCCGTTCGCCACGGCTAGAATGTGACAAGGTCAGAATTATGGGGCATCCAGCGAGGATTGAACTCGCTATTCAGTAGTAATAGATCTGCAGGACTAGATTGCTAACTATTACACCAAAATGGGGCGTCCAATTACAGTCTGAACAAGACAAAGCAATAATAATAATAATAATAATAATAATAATAATAATAATAAGTGTTGATTAACAAAAAAGAAAGAACTTGTCAACTGGTGGATTTTGCAGTTCCAGGAGATCACAGATGAAGCTGAAGGAAAATGAAAAAATGGACAAATACTTGGACCTTGCCACAGAACTGAAAAAGTTAAGGAATATGAAAGTCAAAGTGATAACAATTGTAGTTGGTGCACTTGGAACGGTCCCTATAAAGATTGGAAAAAAGTTTGGAAAATCTGGGAATCAGAGGGAGAATCGAGACCATCCAGAATACTGCACTGCAGCAATCTGCCAGAATACCCAGAAGAGTCCTGGAGAACTGAGGAGACTTGTTATCACTCAGACTCAAGTGAAAGGCCATCAGCTGACGCTCATGTGAAAAATTCAAACGGAGTGAACAATAATAATAATAATTGGCTGAAATACCTCATTCCCTTGTGAAATATCAATTTACTCGTTAAGGATTTCGACACTTGTTTTTAGTCGGTAGAGCACCCGTTCGATACCCGCCCTCGCCACCTCCGTGCTGAAGAGCAGCACCACGCCTACTATCTACTCCACACATTACCCCACTGATCCAAGCTGTGCTGATCGTGCGCTGAGATGGTGAGATTCGTTATCGAACTGAGAAGCTTGTGGTCCTAAGCCGGATGATCTATCGACTGAGCTAAACCGGCCCCGGGACATGATGAAAGTATACACTTGAGATCATGAATTTTACGATGTTCAGACTAAAACGTATTTATTTTTCAGGGGTAGTACTTCCACTATGTAATATTCCTGTCAGGAAATTAGTAGCTAACATTTATTTGACCTGACGGAGGTAACCTCGACACGCGCTATCGTCACAAAAGACTAAAATTCTAAACAGAGAGTAATAGTGTGGTCCTATCAGTGGGTTAACTACATGCGTTTTCCGACTGGTCTATTTGTAAATTTTTTGTGTGCCCACATTGAGGCTTTAAAATCCGCAGGACGGGGATCGATGCATCGTGGTTGAATCGTTTTTGTAACGTATTAAGAGGGTACTAGAAAGACTTTATCAAGACCAAGAAAAAAAAGCACTCCGTGTACAATACCAATAATGTCTAGGCATAAAATAACTCTAGACTTGTTGTAATGCCTTTAAAAATCAATTAATCAACCAATCGCAAATGCGGCTACATAATAACAATAGGAAATATTTACACAAATGATATATATATATATATATATATATATATATATATATAATTAAGTAAAGTTGACGGGGCGGCCTAAAGTCGATATCAGCCAGTCAACGAGGGAGTCTATTCCCTTTTCAATAGTGCTAGACCAAGGAGATTGTTTTTATCATCTGAGGTGGAGCACCACATCTACCATCAGCCCCTTACTTTACCGCACAGATCCCTGTGCTACTCATACGCTGAGTTGGCGGGGACGGGTATCGAACTAGGAACCTTGTGATTTCTAGCCGAACGCTCTACCGACTGAGCTAACATTCTTTAACCTCTAACATAAAATAACTCTATACTGAGTGTAATGCCAATCAATTACACTTGTCGATAAATTAATGCATCATGATGAAGGAAATTAGTACACATACTATACGGTTAATGGCATATCAATCCTCCTGGTTACACAGCAATCCTTTCAGAAGAACAGTAGTGGTACTATTTATCCCATCACGGGGGAGATGTGGAGGTTCATACCTTTCCCAAGAGTATTAGTCCGAAAGTGAAACTAATAGACAAGACTGAAGTTCGAGCTCCTTTACTACGAAGTTGTAGTCCAGTTCGTTAACAACTGCGTCACAGGGACTCTCACGACAAACTATGACTCTACCACGAAATATAAAAAATGGTTGTCCTTTCGGGCATTAGATGAATGCTCTCTATTGCTACACAATAATATTTGAAGCTTTTTCATATGTTTTATGAAACTACTTTTGACTACATCAATATTCAATGAAAAAAAAGAGAAAGATTTCTAATAATTGATTTCTAAGCCACAGAAAGACAGAACATCTCACGAGACTGACACAATCTTCAAAAATAAACTCGCTCGGTAGAAGAGAAAAGTTTTGTGAAAACAAATTGCATAATATGAACTTATTGTTACTGTAAACAACTATGGATACAAATCTAAATATGTCCTGTCGGTGGGGCTCAGAATATACGGACTGAAGAAAAAAAGAATCCTCCAAATGGAATCCCTTATTAGCCGTGTGTGGTGACCCCTGATGCTTAAGAACGGAATCCTGGCGACTCAGCAGCCCATACAAGGAACACAATTTTGGTCGTAGATTAAGCTAGACAGTCAGTTGGAGAGGTCCCCTCTGATAAATCGGCTGGTCACGTCAAGTCCTAGCGTCTATAGGATTGTCCTAACTCTATTGCCCTGATGGCAAAACCTCACAGCGTTTTATCATATATGTTCTAGAAGGGAGTGGAGGAGGGTTTTAGTGTCCTGGGTGTATAGTAAACTGTATCTAATAGTGAAGTTCCAGTTTTGCAGCTCTGGGGGTGTAGAGTAGCCCTTCATCGCCATTACTCCCAGGTCAACACTGATTCTGTCTGTTAGTACCTGTAAGAGTCTCATCTATGTGTGGAACAGAAAAATGAGCTTAAAATGTGTTTAAACAATTGAATACCCATAAAAATGAATAAAAAAATGACTTACGCATGAAATAACCCAACTAGGGATGACATGCCGTAAACTCCAATCAGCCAACAAAATAATGTTATATATCCTCATCAAGTCACGATGACAAGATGGGTATCCTAAGTATTATTTTAAACTGCACCCCTTGGTTAAGTTCCAATTCTGGAGCTCTGGGAATGTGGAATACCCTTTCATCACCATTAATCCCAGGTCCACTCTAAATCAGAGTGGTAATACCTGTTAGGGTTCCATCTATAGGTTAAATTTAAAAAAATGAGTTTTAGATGTTTAAAAATTGAGATTGAAATGATTTGAATACCCAACTAGAATAAATAGAACAAAACATTCGGCATAAAATAACCCAAGGGTTGACATGCCATAAAATCCACTCCTCCATCATTTCGACAGGACGGTTCTTATAATTCTTCAACGCCACATATTCCCATCGATCATTGCACCCCAGAACATTAACCAATATGCTTGCAGAGCTGATCAATATAGGCTTTGGCTGACCGACCCACACTGGTGTGTCTATGCGAAGGTGGCTATATGATAACGTCATTTATAACGTCTTTGCTTCTCCCGCTGTGTGATTCATCTTAAATAGTTTGCGATAGGACCAGTAGTTGTACAGCTACAAATTTGTAGGGTACTGCTTCCAGGATTTCTTCAATATATCATGTAGCATCCTTGTCCATTTTCCATGTAGCTCCGGCCCACGCCTCATCTCAAGTAATAGCTTATTGCCCAGCGCCTGAGGCGCCCCCCTTGAGGGGAATGCCGACGGGATCGACGCAGAGCGTTAATTTGTACAAGTGGGGTACGTGGAAATATCATGTAGCTTTTTCTCTAAGTTGCTACAGTATAATTGTATAGTCTACTGCTTAGAAGAATATTCGCTTTATCTTATCAGAGAAATCAGATGTCTATAACTGTCTATATCTATCCACGCCTTTCTTATGCGTATATTGACATCGATTTTCGTAGAGGAGTTGTCACAAGTGAACTGGTGGAGGCGCGTAGTCTGATGGTTAGAGTCGTAGGAAATGGACTCGTCGACCCGAGTTCAATTCCTGGACGAAGCTGTTTGCATTTCACTTAGCGCTAATACCCTTGGGAAAGGTATGAATCCAAATCCCCCCAGCTTTGGGCAAATAGCAGGGTAAACTGAGCTCTTTAACCATGGCTAGGTAACCAGTCTAAGAGAAGGAAAACTCTGAATTCAAAAACTCCGCTTAATAAATTGACCTTGTGACACATCCTGCTTGTGCGGAGGGGTTGGTAAATGTATATATGTGTGTGAACTGGTTTACTAACTTTAGAGGCTTACTCTCTAGTGTGGAGATGTCTCCATGCTGGTTGTAACATGAATTCGTTTGTGAGTTCACATGATACTTGCAGTTTTCTCAGAGCTCTTCTGCAGTGATTCGGCTTGTGCAGGTGTATTTGTAAGATAATCTACATAGTTCGTATCCATACAAATTTCCGTTGGAAATCACCTGCTTCTTGTCTTTTTTCGGGGGGGGGGCGTGGACGTTCGTAGTATGTAATCTGGCAAATTATGAATAAAAATAGTATTTATGCATCTCTTTGTAAAACGCCAGTGACAAAGAAATATGTGTCAACATCAATTGAACTGACTAGATCTTTCACGGGTAAAGTATATATATATATATATATATATATATATATATATATATATATATATATATATATATATCATATAATATAGAGCATTTGTAGTTACTGAAATTGTTTTTCTCTCTACCAAGGTTTCGGTGCTAAAGGTACACCTTCTTCAGGAGGACGAGAAAATTTGATGTCAACAGACAATCTCATGATCTTCAGTGTGGCGATGAAGTATTTTCTAGTCCGGTCGCATTTTTGTCCCGGCGCGTTATTTACGACCAATAAGCAATCATCATGGTAAATCCCAACATCCTTCCGCCGTGTCGGTTGGGGCATTAGAATGCTCAGACTGCACCTCTGCAGAGGGGTAAGACTCCCCCAGTCCCCCAATGGGACGCCTGTTGGTCGTGGGTGGCAACCCGTGATGCCTAAGGATAGAGCCCAGTTGGATGAGCAATTCGTGACTTGCAATACTCCACTTTGGCCATATCTTGGGCAAGACGGGCGGTCCAATCAATCGGCTGGTCAAGCCGTACCACCTATATGATTTTCCCAACCCTATTGCCCTTAAGGCAAGCCTCAACCCCTTTTTATCATATGGGTGCTAGAAGGCAGTGACTAAGGGTCTTCATATCCTGGGAATGACGTTAAATTCTATCTGATGGTGAGGGTCCAGTTTGGAGGTTTGAGGAATGTGGAGCGCCCCTTC
>CM042162.1:41373299-41408299 GCA_023376005.1 Doryteuthis pealeii | reverse complement strand
ATATATATATATATTATATATATTAGAAATGAATATTGAAAATTGCGTTCTTTCTTATGTTGATTATAACGAATAATTTAGAACTTCTTAGGCAGTTTTTCAATAAAACAATAAGAATTTTTTTTAGCAACGGAGCCTCTTCCTGTTTCATTTGTTTCCAATAATCTCTTGACGTGCACATATTCTGAAAAAAAAAAAACGCTCATAATAATAAGCAAATAAAGAATTTTTTTTTCATTAGAAAATAACATTTCTTGAGAAAGCTTCATGACCTCGCTCCCTAATATTCCCCTGAGGATGGTCAATATATTTGATATATACAAAGAAAAATGCAAATGGTTGACCGTGGGCAGAACTATACATTAATTCATGAATAAATGCATTCTTTGTATATCTGTTTTGTTTTGTTTTCATATGTTTATGTGTTATGGCTAGAAAAAAAAAAAAGAAATATACGTCAATGTGGCAAGAAAAAAATATAGAAATATACGTCAATGTGGCTAGAAAAAATATAGAAATATACGTGAATGTGGCTTGAAAAAAATATAGAAATATACGTCAATGTGGCTTGAAAAAATATAGAAATATACGTCAATGTGACTAGAAAAAATATAGAAATATACGTCAATGTGGCTTGAAAAAAATATATAAATATACGTCAATGTGACTAGAAAACAATATAGAAATATACTTCAATGTGACAAGAAAACAATATAGAAATATACTTCAATGTGACAAGAAAACAATATAGAAATATACGTCAATGTGGCTAGAAAAACAATATAGAAGTATGCGTCAATATGTCTAGAAAACACTATAGAGATATACGTAAATGTGGCTAGAAAACACTATAGAAATATACGTCAATGTGCTAGACAAATATAACACTATAAATATACGTCAATGTGGCTAGAAAACATTATAAAAATATACGTCAATGTGGCTAGAAAACACTATAAAACTATACATCAATGTGGCTAATAAACAATAAAAAAAATATACGTCAATGTTGCTAGAAAACACTATAAAAATAAACGTCAATGTGGCTAGAAAACACTATAAAACTATACGTCAATGTGGCTAAAAAACAATAAAAAAAATATACGTCAATGTTGCTAGAAAACACTATAAAAATAAACGTCAATGTGGCTAGAAAACACTATAAAAATATACGTCAATGATATCATGAAAATACCTGCTTCTTGTTATACATAACAGCTGACAGCTTTTGAAAATTAGATCAAGAGAAAATTATTCTATTATAGTTGTTACAAATTGTTCTTAAAAAACATAAGAAAAAACAACTCACGGATTAAGGTGGAAAAACAGATGGCATTCATATGTAGAAATCTCCTGTTTCCTTGAATTCATACCCTTATATAGTTACAATATTCGACCCTTTTATCGCCCCCCCCCCTGTTGATCGTACACATCACATGAAAATTAAAGTAGCAGGATTATAGAGCTCATAATTTGATATTTTACTGGGTTTTATACCTGTGCTGGTGTAGTAGAGTCAAGCACTTTTCTACTTTTTCTTTTCTGCACACACACACACACACACACACACACACACACACACACACACACACACACACACACACACACACACACACATATATATATATATATATATATATATATATATATATATATATATATATATATATGTGTGTGTCTGTGTGTGTGTGTGTGCACAAATTAGGATAGATCGCTACAGCGCTACAAAAATACACACGCTCTCAGTCTTGTAAATGATATGGAATTTCTAAATAATATTTTATTAGTTTTCCATTTAATTTTGTTCATTATATGTAATCTCATTTTTTGCCAATGCGATCATTATATATGTTTCCTTATATATATATATATATATATATATATATATATATATATATATATATATATATATATATATATATATATATATATATAACCTGTGTCGAAAAGTATCGAGATTTTCGGTACTTTTTGTCACGCGTTTTATTGTGAAAAATTAACGTTCCATTCATTCTTTATTTCTATCTTAGTAAATACAGTATTCAGATCTATATTTTTTGACGTTCCTTATACTTTGAAATAATTAACGTTACATTCATTGTTCGTTACAATCTTGGTAAATACAGCATCAGTCTCGATATTTTTTGAGTACCTTGTATATATATAAATAAATAAATAAATAAATAAAATATATATATATATATATATATATATATATATATATATATATAATATCATTATAATAGTGTATCATTCAGCCAATTTCGAGCCTCTCAGAGGATTTGCGTACACACCAATCGACTATCTATTTAAGGAAGCGACGTTGATTTCAACAGCGACTGTTCGATTAAGGTGAATATACTTTAGCTCATGCTTTGAAATTACTTTGTCAAACAAATTATTCCTAAGTTTTTCTTTTTATTTCTATGCATTTTTTATGAATTTACTGCAGTAAGCGGGGACGTAGCAAACTCTGTTTGTGAAACTGAACATTTTAACTTTTAAACAATCTATTTTTTTAGAATTCAGTAATCGTGACACTTTTTCCGCTTTTTATGAAGAATTCCTTTTAATTTACATACATGTCGATATAAATTGCATAGCTTTCTTATCAGAAACAATGAAAGAGAAATAAAAAAGCAAGATGAAAAAACTAAATTAAATGAACGAAAGAAAGAAAAAAGGAAAACATAAGAAAGAAAGTTAAAAGTTTAGCGTAGAGGGAAAGGTAGTACGAAATGTATAATGAAAAAGGAAGTAAGTGGTAAATGGAGTTAAGCTAAAATATATGAGAAAACATATGAGAGAAGATAGGAAAGACGACAAGGGTAAGAAAAAAGGAATAGAAATAAAAAAGGAGAAGAAAGAAAAAAGTTAGAAAGAGGCAAAGAAAAGAAAAATAAAGGAAAAAATAAGATAAATAAGTAAATGAATGAATAATGAAAGAAAAAGAAAGAAAAATGAAAAAATAAATAATATGAGAGAAATGATTAAATACAGAACGAGGGAAGGAAAAAAAGTGAAAAAAAGAGAAAGGAAGAAGAGGAAAGGATAATAAAAGAATAGACAAAAAACAGAAAGAAAAAAGAAGAAAGTGAGAAACAGGGGTGAATAAGGAAAGATAAAAGGAGGCAGATGTAGAAATAATAAAGAAAGTTAAATATCTAAATCAAGAGAACAGAGGGAATAACATGACATAAATGAATAACTGAATAAGAAAGGTAAGCGCGAAGGAAGGAAGGAAAAATAAAAATAAAACAAACGGAAGAAAGAATAGGACCTAATAAAAAAACAGAAATAAAAAAGAGAAATTAAAAAATAGAAAACGGAAGAAAGAATGAAAACAGTGCGATAAAGAAAGAAAACAACAAGAGACAGACACATAAATAAGGAATGAAGGAAGGAAGGGAGGAATCGAGGAAGAAGAAAATAAAAATGAAAGAGAAAGGAAAAATAAATCAGTCGGAAGAAAGAATAAGACATAATGAAAAAAACATACAGTAAAAGGAAGAATGAAAACAGTGAGGAAAAGAAAGAAAACATGAAGCGAGAAGAAAATATAGACAGACCGACATAATTAACTAAATAAGGAAGAAAAAAGGAAGGAAGGAATTAGAAAAAAGGAAAACTAAATCAAATGCAAGAAGAAATAGGACATAATGAAAAGAATAACAAAAACAGTGGGGAAAAGAAGAAAACATGAAGAGAAAGAAAAGAAGAGACAGGGGAAGAGAAGAATATTATTCAAAACAGCACCAGTGTTTAAGCCTTAAGAGAAAGAGAAAGAGAGAGAGAGAGAGAGAGAGAGAGAGAGAGAGAGAGAGAGAGAGACAAACAGAGAGAGAGAGAGACAGACAGACTGACAGAGGAACAGACAATAGACAAAGAAAGGGAAGAATATTATTGATGACACTAACAGTGTCTAAACCTTATCAGTCATCTTAAATTCACTTTGTAAAATAGATACTACCATTGGCTCTATTAGACTAAAAATAGAAACGAGTTTCCAACAAAAGACGAAAACACTTTTGTTGTATTTTAAGTTCTTTGTTTTGTTTACCGTGTCACTTAGCAATGTAATAAGAAAAGAGGACAGGTGTATCTTATAGTCGAAATGCTGATTGCCCTTCGTCTAAGTGTTACTATTTACTGCAACTCTAAACAGTCATTGTACATAGCACCTTGCCCGTTACTGACTGTCTAGTTACTACTTACTCCAGACGCTGGAAATATCTGTAATAGTTTTTTTTTTCTTTTGTTAATATGTTAGATTCCGGTAGGAATTTCCATGTTATAGTTGTGTAAGTACGTGTATAGAACGGGAACGTGGTTAAGAGTGTATATTCAATTTTCGGTATTTCGTGTTTATTTATAACTAATCAGAATGTTTCTCTTGTTTTTCTTTCTTCTTTTTTTTGTAATTTTTAAGCTTTAAACTGATCAGTTTCATTGGTTAAGGTTGTTCTCTTGTGTGACTGAGATATATTTTCTTATTTCTTTTTATTCATTAATTTTTCTTCATATATTCTCCTTTGTTTCAATTAATTCATGGTGTTCTGTTCTTTATCTAAATTCATTGTGTTCAAACTGAGAATTTTTTAAAATTCTATTCTCTGATTATTTATCTAAATTTTTTAGATGAGGCTTGATGATTTGTATTATTTAGATTTTTAAATATCCATCTTGTAAAACATCCCGTGTTTGTCTACCTTTCCCCACATATCCATATTAATAATCTGTTAATTAATAATTAGTTAATATTAATAATCTGTTAATTGATTAATAAATATTAATAATCTGTTTGTGTTGTCTACCAACTATAAGCCCTGTTAGCTGGGGCTTTGGAATGCGCCGACTTGCACCTCTGCAGAGGGGTGGGACTCCCCAGATGGGGCCAGTTGTTTATTGTGGGTGGCGACCCGTGATGCTTGAGGACGGAATCCTGGTGGTTGAGCGGTCCATGATATGCAGCGCTCCACTTTGGCCTTTGCTTGGGCTGGGAGCGGTTGGGGAGGCCCCCTCCGATCAACCGGTTGGTCATGTCAAGCCATAGCACCTTTCCCAACCCTATTGCCCTTATGGCAAACCCGAACCCTTTTTATCATATGGGTATTAAAAGGCGGTGACTGAGGGTCTTAATGAGAAAAGGGGATGGAAGGGAATAGAAAAAGGAAAACTAAATCAAATGCAAGAATAATAGGACATAATGAAACTTTCTTTCTTATTTATTTTTATTTATTAATTTTTCTTCATATATTCTCCTTTGTTTCAATTCATTCATGGTGTTCTATTCTTTATCTAAATTCATTGTTTTCCAAGCGAGATTCTACACAGGTTTAAATAAAATGAGTGGTAAGTTTATTAGGCGACGCTGCAGTGTTTCGATCTGTTAAGTAGATCTTCTTCAAGGCTTTTGTTGATATAAGGAAGAGTAAAAAGAAGAATGTTTGTTTCAACTAAGTGGTTAAAAAATATTCATTTAAATTTTGAATTACTAAGTAGGGGTTGTAAGTAAGGGGATGTTAAGAAGAAAGAAAACTGCGTATGTTTATATTTATACGTTTGCGTTTTAAGTAAGTGATGAGAAAATATTCTTCTTAATGAATATGCATTCACGCTCGCACGCACACACACACACACACACACACACACAGCGAAAACATTGAGGTTTGATTCGATGTCGTTTTTCGTAAAATATATACACACACGCGCACACACAAACACCTAGAAAAATGCTCAATGTCATTTTTCGATACATACGCACACACACACACACACACACACACACCATAAAAAAAGAATATTTGACGTCATATTTGAAACTGTCTACCTTTCCAGCGTTCTCCTCAAATTTTGAACAGATTGATAAACAAGGAATATCACAGTCTTCCTCATTATTCTGTGTTAAAATGTTTTGTACTCTTCCTTATATCAACAAAAGCCCTGAAGAAGATCTACATAACAAATCGAAACACTGCAGCGTCGGCTAATAAACTTACCACTCATTTTTATTTAAACCTGTGTTTTTTTCAAATTTCTCACTATACTACACACGTATATATATATATATATATATATATATATATATACATATATATATATATATATATATATATATATATTAATAACATTTTTAGCATATTTTTTCTTTTATCTGTATATTCTTAGTTTTTGTCTGTTTATTTTTATCATTATTCTTGGTTTAATTTTTCTTTTGTCTTTTATTTGCTTTTTATTGTTGTTTATTAATCTAGATCCATTAGTACTGAATACCAAGTTCAATTCACGTTGGATGCCCCATACTTGTGACGTTGTGTCACATCCTATTCGTGGCGAAGTGGTTGGGAAAATACCGACTTTTATAATATCTTTAGTTTGCTTTTCTTACGGAAAATATGGTTTTAAATTTGGTCTTTGCTGGTCTCCATCAATTTTCCTTAAAGAACTTGCGCACGGTAGTTGTACAAACAAACATACAGACATTCTTCTTTTTCTACTTTTCTTTTCATTTTTTTTTAATGATAGTTTAAGTTTTAAACCGATAAGTTTCATTTCTTAAATTTCTCACTAAATTGCGTTATTTTTATTATTTCTTTGTATTTTCTATTTTTTACTTTTAAGATATTAAAAATACTTTACATGTGTAGGTCATATTTTTACTGTCATTAATACACTCAACCGTAGAGTAACCTGGTCACAAAATACAAGTTGGTCCAAAAGTCATTTTTTAAAATCTACCATAATATTTTATTAGAAAAAATAGCAAATCAAATAAAATACTATAATTGTTCATAAATTGTGTTTATTAAAATCCTATTAAATAGATCCATGATTATTTCTGCAAAGTCCTTGCATTTTCTACTCGATATTATAAATCACTCAATGGTCTACATAACCTCTAATGGTGTACGATCATTGTTATCCTTTATTCTAAATCATCCAAACTACATCACGCTGGAGTTGGCATACATTTCTCATCAAAATTTTACAAACTCTACGAATAGAACTGGAACTCGCATGACCAAGAATATTTACGACTTGCATTATTGTCCACCTAATCTTTTCTTTTGTTTTTATGGATTTATTTAGTGAATGTCGTCCTGGCATTGGAATATCATGTAGAGACTTTGTTTCATTTAAATGTGGTTATTAGTCTCATTGGTTCAGTCATTGACGATCGACATTTTGCGTTTTGTAAGCTTGAAAGATATTTGTTGAATGTTGTTATTTTTATAGAATAATTTTATTTACATTAGACTTCTGTCTAAAGGCAAACCTAAATAAAAACCCTAAAAAGAAACAAGTGATTATCAAAATGGGCTGCAATTGAGACGTTAACCACCATATAAAAATCTGATCTCAGCAGAGGGGTAAATCCCCCAGTGGGGCCTTAGGTGATGCTTAAGTACGGAATTCTTGTCGCTGAGTAGTCCATACCTTGCAAAACTCCAGTTTGGCCCTTACTTGGGCTAGACGTGTGGCCAGAGAGGCCCATTTTGATCATTCGGCTGATCACGTCAAGCCCTAGCAGCTATATGATTTTCCCGACCCTATTGTCTTGACGTTAAGCTGCATCTAGTGGTAAGATTCCAATTCTTGAACTCCATGCAGCGGGGATTAACATAAGACTACACTCACATAATATATATATATATATATATATATATTATATATATATATTACATTTTCATATAGTTTGATATTATATCACACACCAACACACACACACACACACACACATATATATATCATAATATGATATAAGATAATATAATATGCTAATAGAAGAAATGCAACTAGTAGTGGTCGATTGTCTGATTGACTGATTATTATTGTAGATATATAGGGCTGTCCTTTCGTGATGTAATAGTTATCAAGCTAGTCTTGTACATCTGTTACTTCTGAAAAGTGACTTCGATGTTTTATCCTTTATAAATTTGTCCTATTTTCTCATCCTTCTTTTTAAATTACTTTTTTTTTAAACAAATCATTGATTTCCCCTATTTTAATTCTTAATCTAATGGTTAGCAAGGTAATTATCGTAGATTCAATACTACTGAGTGGCGAGTTCGATTTTCGTTGCATATAACATGTTTACGACCTTGTGTAACATCCTATCCGTGGAGACCTAGTTAGGAAAATATCTTACCCATATTATATTTTTATTCATCTTTTATTGCGGGAAATGATGTGTAAAAGGTTTGTTAAACAGTTCTCAGACAAAATTAGGGTGTTCATTTTATTGATCTTTGGTCTTTCTTGGTCTCCACCAATTTTCCTTTATAAAACAATGTGTTTTCCTTGGTTGTAAAACAAACATACAAAAATACAGAGATAAGAATTATTTCTTATATATATATATATATATATATTATATATATATACAGAGCGAGAGAAAAAAAGGGAGAGAGAGAGAGAGAGAGAGAGAGAGAGAGAGAGAGAGAGAGAGAGAGAGAGAGAGAGAGATACTGGAACTATCAAAACATTATACTTCATTCCCACATATGTATCTGAAGGAGGGTTGATTTTTTATGGCATGCCAACTCTTGTTGGCTTATTTAAAACTGAAGACATTTTCAGTTAAGTTATCATGTTGGTTCTAGTAATTAATGATAACGAATCTTATCTAAACAATTATAAATTCAAGGAATTGTTTTTAATATGAACATTTTGCACACAATTGTTTTCATGTATTCATATTCAGAAAGAGAATTATTTATCGAGGCTGATGAAAGAGCTATTGTTTAAGTCTTCCGTGCTAGTACGGTCAGAGGTCACTAGACAAGGCTATCATTTTTTGAAGGTACTTAAGATAACAGCATCAGCGGAAAAGCCTTATCTTTCATCACAAATTCACTTTGAAAAATATATGGTAACGTCGGCTTTATTCGACTAAAAATAGAAACGGGTTTCAGACAGAAGATTAAAACACTTTTGTTATATTTGTATGATTTCTTTTTTAGATAAGGCTTGATATTTTGTATTATTTGGATTTTTGGGACTGATGTCTTAATCTTAATTGTTATATACGCAAGGTTGTGGTTGTGTCAGTGCTGCTGTATGTCTGCACCACTTGGACTCTAACGAAGCGCCTGGAGAATAAGCTAGATAGGAGCTGCACAGAATGCTGCCTACAAGTCGTGGAAACAACAGCCCTCAAGGAAGATGTTGTATAGCCACGTACCCCTAATCTCACTAATCATCTGATTGAGACGAACAAGACATGCTGGACACTACTGGAGAAGCAAGGTCAAACTCATAATGGACATGCTAATATAGGCCGCACAGCAAGAACCAGCATTACTAGCTCTTCACGGAGTCTGGATGCTGCACAGAGGACCTCGCGGGAACAATGAATGATAGAGAAGTTTGGCGAGAGATTGTCATGTATATCCATGACATGATGATGATGATGATGATGATGATGACGCAACGTTTTGGCTGATGTGCTCTCCGGCCTTCTTCAGGTGATTCTTATCGAACTCAGGAACCTTTTCGTCAAACTCGGAAACTTTCAAGTCGAATTCGTAACCTTGTCGAACTCGAACGCCTTCCTGTCGTAGTCGTGAGCCTTCGAGGAATTTCGAAACGAACGCTTTATTCAACCCACTTAGGTAGGCAGTTCTAACCATGACCGGGAACAAGTGTTCAGCACTATTAAGTATTTTATGTTAATATCGCTTGTTGTCAGGATTGATCCTGCAACCTATAGATTATTCTCACTTGAATTTTATTAACTCCAGTTGGACACATAGCCCATAACGGATATATATATATATATATATATATATATATATATATATATATATATATATATATATATACCACCCCTTCACACGAGCAGGATGTGACACAAGGTCAATTTCAATACTTTGAAATCAGAGTTTTCCTTCTCTTTGACCAGTTGCATAACTAAGGTTAAAGAGCCCAGTCTGCCCTACTATTTATTCATAGCTGGAGGGAGAGTATGATTCATACTTTTCCCAAGGGTATTAGAGCTAGTGGAAATGCAATCACCACAGTAATTGAACTTTGATATAAGGGTTTAGCCGGTACATCAACATAAACTTTGTGTATATAACCATAAAAATGACTGTAACAGACAGTAAAATTCAAATAATATACACTTTTTTTATACATTATTTTGTTTCAAACATTTTTATGCGTCTCAATGTTGCAATGTACTTATAGTTTTTCAAAATTATCTATTTCGATCTTAGATAGTATTTTAAGATAGACTACTACAACGGATCTGAATATAATAGAAAAACGTATGTAAAGCAGAAAAGTTGTCTATTGTCGGTATCAACTGGGTAACTAGGAAGTCTATCCCCGTTTTGCTAGCGCTAAACTTCCGTCACCGACTCACCTTATCTTACAGATTTGATTACCAAGCTGTACTACTCATGTGCTGAGTTGGCGAGTGCCGGAACATTAGTATTCCAAGGCAGATACTCTAACGACTGAGCTAAACCGACCTAGTAATAATGGCAAGGAAGGCGTGATTTCACATTCAACAAAATCAAGTCTCATCATTAGATGCAATTTTTGTTTGGAAATATAGCACCCGTATTATCTAATATATATATATATATATATATATATATATATATATATATATATATATATATATATATATATATATTATATATATATATATATATATATATATATTGCGCGTGTGTTGGATATGTCATGTAGAGTAGAAAAGACGCTCAATAATAGTTAATGATAGTTTTCATCTTTATTACCACTATTCGATATTTGTGTCTCTTTTGATTTGTTTGAAATGTTCTTTTCGGTTTCTAGACGTAATATACATCTATCTTCATGGCTTTCTAGTATGTTATTAGTTGTTTCACACGCACGCACACAATCTCTCTCTCTCTCTCTCTCTCTCTCTCTCTCTCTCTCTCTCTCTCTCTCTCTCACACACACACACACACATATAAATATATATATATATATATATATATATATATATGATTAAATGAATTATAAAAAGACTACATTCATTGGATGAGAGTTGGTAAGTTTCATCATTAGATGCAATTTATTGTTATATCCAGGGTTTTAGGGGAACTGTTTAGTTGAGAGTCGTATTACTATATAGAGGATGGAGCCGTTGTATTCTAATCCCCAAGATGGCACTACGGAGGAGCTGTGTCTAAGTAGGTGAGTGTGATTAGGTTTCTATATATATATATATATATATATATATATATATATTAAAGTACATAAATAGTGTACTATTTTTATCAGTAAATAGTGCTCTATTACTTCCTATATATATATATATATATATATATATATATATATATATATATGTGTGTGTGTGTGTGTGTGTGTGTGTGTGTGTGTGCGCCTGTGCGTCTGTGTACGTGTGTGTGTGTGTGTGTGTGGTGTGTGTGTGTGTGTGTGTGTGTGTATGAAGAATATAAAAGGAAAGGTAGAAAACCAACACAGACAATCAGTTCGATTCATATTTCGCTTTTATTTTTTTACTTTTATATTCTTCACATTTTGCCGAATTTTTTTAATCTGTTGCTATATATATATATATATATATATATTATATATAAATTTTTCTATTGACGATTTTTATTTTGAATTTGACATGGCTACAATCTTGCAACGTTGACCGGATAATATTGGATACATTCGTTCTCAACAGACATTAAAAAAAAATACTGTTATTCGCCCATTTCATTCATAACACGATGAAAAAACGAAAGAAGGAGAAGAAGAAGAAAGAAAACAAGGAGAGGAAAAAGAAATAAAAGAGAAATTATAACCACACAAAGAAAAACGTAAAATCGTCCATTTCTGATACGAAACTCTGATGATGAACTTTATGCTTCGAAATCGATAAGACAAAAATAACATCTTTTTGTTTTATTTTTCATACGCATTGTATTGGCCTTCAAATTATTAATATATTATAACAATTTACTATGTATAATTTAGAATATGAGGATTATTTTAGCCTCGAAATAGATTGTTATTCTAAATAGATATTTTAAGATCTCTGAGGCTGATCTGGTTTGCTCAGCTAATACTTGACAGTTGACCATTCTACAAAAACCAAAGCAATACTTTATATTTCAGTTGTATTTTTGAAAATAATTGTATTAGACCAGGTTGCCACAAGAATATTTGGTATTAACCGGTCAATATCTGGGTCAACAAAACCGATCCCATACCCATACACGGACCCACGCACAAAGACACACATATATACAATCACACACAAACACGTACAGAACTTAGATAGGATTCGAATCTATTATCTTATTATTAAATTTCCCGCATCTAGTATAATTATAAGAAAACAAATTAGGCTGTTAAGTTAAATCAAAAATATTTTATTTGAAAAATGAGGAGTAAAATACATTAAAGATTTTCAAAGATTTTTCTTATCTATTTTCAGCCATTAATTTATTCGTCGGGGTTTTGTTATTAGGATTTCCTCTTTTTTAGTGCTGATCTTTATAACTCATAATAACAAGTCACGTTCTGTTTTTCTTTGGACGAAATTATTATGAGTACTAAATCAATATTTTAAGGAAGGAAAATGAATTTTAAAATGCTATAGAAGCTAATTTGAAATAATTATGCGGCTTTGAATCAAGGCTAAATGATTTGTTCTCAGATAATTTGTAGTACTTTGACATAGATAGACTTGAGAGAATACATCTTCGGGTTGAGTCCAAAAAGTCTTACCTGCATAGCCACTACTACTACTACTACTACTACTACTAAACAGACAGACACACACACACACACACACACACACAAACACAGGTCGGAGAGGCCCCCTCCGATCAATCGGCTGGTCACGTCAATCCCTAGCACCTATATGATTTTCCCAACCCTGTTGCCCTTATGGCAAGCCCCAACCCCTTTTTATCATATGTGCTAGAAGGCAGTGGCCGAGGGTCTTATTTTCCTTGGCCCTATCTTGGGCTAGACGGGCGGTCGGAGAGGATCAATCGGCTGGTCACGTCAAGCCCTAGGGTTGCCCTTATGCCAAGCCCCAACCCCTTTTTATCATATGGGTGCTAGAAGGTGGCTGCGGGTTACATGTCCTGGGAATGACGTTAAACTCTATCTGATGGTGAGGTTCTAGTTTTGGAGGTTTGGGGAATGTGAAGCACCCCTTCATCACCATTGCTCCCTGGTCCACTCTGACCCGGAGTGGTAGTATCTGTTAGGGTCCCATCTATGGGTTAAATAGTAAAATGCATTTTTTAAAAATGGTATTATCCATTAAGAATTGATTTATTTCAAAACTTTATCGGCATTAAATGACCCACTGAGGTTGATATGCCGTAAAACAAACCAAACCAAACCAAACCAAACCAAATAAAAAAACACACACACACAAACACAACACACACACACACACACACACACATACACACACACACACACATGCACACACGGGCAGACAGACACACAGACATGTTTAATTCAGTAGTGGCTGATAGATTACTTTTTCTTTCATTATGTTAATGTTTCTTATTAATTTTTAATACATGCTGGAGATATCTTTTGTCACGGAGGGGTCAGGCGTAAGAGGGACTGGTTTCTCATGGAAACCACCACCCTGACGTTAATAAGATGGCAAAATGTATGTGTAAGAGGCAACTGCGCGTTCTAATCCTTAATAGAAAAATTGGCAAATGAAAAAAGTAGAACACACATCGAAGCAAGAAAATTACACGATGTGAAATTTAATATTATACACATACATTTTTCAGGTACTTATTTTCCTGAGTATCATTTGAAGTAGGAATTATCAAAGATGTTTTTTTAAATAAACAGATCAAAGGGGGGGATAGAGGGGGAAATAGATATTTGCTTCAACAAGTTCCTGCTGAGTGGGGGGGGGAAGAAGCGAGTTCACTGTCTTCTCTCAGGCCAAACTTTCTTTTGGTCAACACAGTCTTCGACCAGCAGCTAAAAATCCGTCGCCGTCTCACATAAGCCGAAAGCTTCTCCCCTTGTCACACCACACTCCACTCGCTTTGGTTATTTTATGGGCATATGATCCAAACATCCGGGCACATCAGTCGAGCCTCACGTCCGTCCAGTGCCTAAATCGCATTTGTTTTCGCATGCGGTAGGACGCGGGTTCGATCCCGGCAGGCAAGACAATGTATTGCTCTTTTTCCTTTCTCGTTCTCCGTCGTAGAGAAATAAACCCAATATTTAAGAAAAAAAATCTATTTCAAACATATTTTCATTTTTCATAGAATTTGTTAAAAAAACATTAGTCATGACTTATTTTTAGTTGCTTTAGATTTCAGTTGATTTAACAGTACGAAAATGTAAACTGTAAACATTATTTACGTTCATAATTTTCCTAATTTCCGTAAGCTGAATTATCGTATTGCAATATTTATTTTTGCTTAAGCTCAAGATAGTATTTTAAAAACATATTGTTTCAAAACGTTTTCATTAGTTCTTTAAAAAATTAAGACCATTAGCATTAATTACAAAACAACTCGTTTTATCATTTTTTTTATTTACATTTAATATATACTTATATACAACCCTATACTGGTGAATATTTTAAAAAATTTTCATGATATCTTTATTTACATTTAAAATCTTTTTTAAGACAATTTTTTGTGCATGACAACAATTTAAATTAAAGTGAGTGTACAATTTAAGAATATGGACAAAGATTTGATTTTACGTTAAAAGTTCGTCTGAAAAAAAATCATACTTTAAATATAAAAATATATTTACACGCTGTAAAAAATAATTCAATGGATAAAAACTCATACAAATTACAAATTTAGAAAAGACTATTTTATTCTATTTCTAACCAAATAAATATTTTAAAGATTGGACAAAAAAAAAGAATTTGATTTTACGTCTAAATTTAGTCATCGTTGTAGCGCACATTTTCAATGACTGGTAGCCAACACGCAGCTGATATTCTTTCTTTCTTCTTCTTCTTCTTTTCGGGCAGCTGAAATAAGCTGCAGCTAAGATTCTGCTGATACACCCAGTAACAGGAGCAGCTTAAGATACTTATCGAAAATCATTTGATTTTTGTTTAATTAATTAATTATATCCCTTAATTAGTAAAAAAATCAATAACCAAATTTGGCGTGTTTCTTAGAAGGATATTAATGAGTATGCAAGATTAAGAATCTGAGTGACCTCCCGTTTTGGAGTTATACGTAGACATGTACATACCAAACTTCCTTTTATATATATATTCTTGGGGGGAGAATATGTGCTTAATTGAAGTCGTACTAATTTTCAAAATTAGGTATGACTTCAATTAAGCACATATTCTCCCAAAAATTGTCGGCTAAAAAAAGCCATATCAAAAAACACATCGTTTGTTTATTCACTTCTCATATATATATATATATATATATATATATATATATATATATATATATTTACCAACCCATCGCACGAGCAAGATGTGACACAGGGTCCAATTGTTAAGCGGAGCTTAATAGGTATGGATTCAGTTTTCCTTCTCCTATACTGGTTACCAAGCCATAGTTAAATAGTCCAATTTGCCCTGCTGGAGAAAGAATTAGATTCATTTCTTTCCCAAGGGTATTCGCGCTACGTGAAATGCAGATAGCTTCATCCAGGAATTGAACTTGTGTCGACAAGTCCATTTCCTACGACTCTAAACGTTAGGCCACGCGCCTCTTATAAGGGTTTCGTTTGGTTTCACCGATTATCTTTTTGAAAATCAGTTTTTTTTTGTGTATTTTTGCTCACAGTCACATATTATCAGTTATTCCTGTCTAATAGAAATAATTTAAACACCTATATATTTGACCCATAGATCGGACCGTAACAGATACTACCAGTCCGGGTAGAGTACACACGAGAGTAATAGCAATTAAGGGGTACACTCCGCAACGCTCCAGAACTGGAGCCTCACCACCAGATTAGTTTTTTACTGTCTTTTATCTAGTAACATATCTACAGTCAATGTATTCTAAGCCTCGCTTTTATGATCTTCGAGCATAATTTCTAAAATCTCCTTCTTGAAAGTGTGACTTGCTTTCCCTGAAAAATTGTTGCTTTTTTAAATATACAAAAAAATAGGATCTCACGGATCTTGAACTTCGGTTGCAAAATCAGCACATACGTTTTTGGGAGGCGGATTACCCATCTACGGATGATACAGTCAGTGTATTCTAACCCCATTCGTCAGGGCATTTTAGCAACCGAGAAAAGGAGGAAATAAACAATCTGAATATAAAGATTACACTTCGCAAAAATATATGTGTTAAATAAATAGATAAAAACTGAAAGTATCGCTGAAGTGAATGTAATAAATAAAATTTTGCGTAAAAAAATTATTTAAGAATGCAGTAAATAAATAGATAAAATGATTAAATAAATGAAAAGTAAAAACGAAAATTAAATAACTTGAAAATGTAAATTTGGAACTTTTTTAAGTGATTAAAATACAAAAAAAAAAGAGAAAAGAAATAAATCTGCAATCCCGGAAGCAAAATAGAGTTTAAGCATTTGAAAACATAGTCCTCATATATCATGTAGCCTATTTTTGTAATCTCAAAATCTCCTACATTTCGCAGACTTAACATTTGCTTTGGTTTTTTTAGTTGCCCTATTAAATTTCTAAGCAAAACTGGAATGATTGGCTGGATGGTTAGACATTTTATTTCAAGTGTGACAAATGATGTTTTGAAAATTATCAAACATTATAAAACCACAAAATATAATATAATACACAGACATGGTCTTATATGTCTAGACAAGGAATTCAAAGTGTAAAATTGAGATTGGAGGGTATACAAAGAAGGGCGGCGAAACTAATAAAAAGAGTAAAATATTACAGTTACGGGGAGATTTCTAGAATGGATATTGAGAGAATATCTAATTGAAACTTTTGATATAAGTAATTTGATTTCTTATTCTTGTTGTTGTCCTTTTTGCTCTTGTTTTTGTTCTTATTATTATTAGTGAAATATATAACTTATTAGGACAGCCTATTCTAGTTGTGACCATCCCAATCGGAGTTTAACATGTTTGAATTCAGAGTTTTCCTTATCCGAGACTTGTTGCCTAACCAAGGTAAAAGTGTCCTGTCTGCCCTACATCTATTTATTACATTCACTTCAGCGATACTTTATCCAGAGAAAGTAGTTGGATTCATACCTTTTCCAAGGGTATTAGCGCTACAAGAACTGTAGCCTCATCCAAGATTTGAACTCGGGTCGACAAGTGCCTTTCCTGCGAGTCTCGCCATTACACCATAGCCTTCAACTCATTATTGTAGATATTTTTCAAACAGTTATCCTGGAATTTGAAACAAGACAGACTTCAAAAACTATGTCTATTAGTCAATTAGATGTTTATACTAATAGAGTAATATAATTTTGGAAAAATTCCTAAATCAAGTCTAAATCAGCAATAGCATAAAACGTAAGATTAATTTGGAAGATTTCAGAAGAAAAATTGTTAGGAAAAGATTTTTTTTATTTGGAACTATCAGATGGATATATTTAACAAAAGTTCATATATATATATATATATATATATATATATATATATATATATATATATATATATATAGGATGAGTCAAAATGCACGTAAATTTATATTGTTCAAAATTATTCCACCAATCTAACTGGAGGAAAATCGTGTGGGTGCTGTTGTAGATGCAATCACAAGCTTACAGTCAACTAATCCACTTGGCCATGTTACAGAGAAAGCGTAAAATGAGAACTGTTGTCTTTCAACACGACGGAGCTCATCCCCACTATTCGTTGTTAGCTCGAGATTTTCTGGCTTCAAAATATCAAGAACATCGTGTGATTGGTCGAGGATACGGAACACCGTGGCCACCAAGGTTGCCTGATCTCAGCCCACTGGACTTCTATTTTTGAGGGCATGCTGAAGGCCCGCGTATTCCATCAATTTCGGCATAACGATCTTAATGAGCTCAAAGATCGCATCATTTCAGAGGTAAATAAAGTTTCCTATAATGAACTTGGTCGTGCCGTGAATAATCTGGTAAAACGTGCAGATCTGGTGATTTAAGAAGACGGTATAATTGAACATTTGTTGTAATGTTACATACCCCATTAACTCTGCTTTCTTTTGATTACATTTAGTTTCATTTAATATGATGTAACATACATTTAATAAAGACATTATAATTTGTATGCATTCTGACTCACCCTGTATATATATATATATATATATATATACATATATATATATATATATATGATAAGTTGTAAACAAGGTTTGTTTAGAATGGCTTTTTGCCGATAATTTTAGGGAGAATAAGTGCTTAATTGGAATCGGAACTAATTTTGAAAATTAATTAATTAATAATGAATTAGGCGGGAATACCTATTAAATGTATGGCTAAACAAATCGAGAAAAATCAATCTCTGTATGTACATTTCGGCCTATTAGGCTGCTGATGAGGCCTAATAGGCCGAAATGTACATACAGAGATTGATTTTTCTCGATTTGTTTAGCCATACATTTAATAGGTATTCCCGCCTAATTCATTATTAATTAATTAATTTTCAAAATTAGTTCCGACTCCAATTAAGCACTTATTCTCCCTAATATATATATATATATATATATATATATATATATATATATATTGTATTAATAGTGTATATGTTATGTGTAGAGATTCTTTTAGATTTTTATTTATTTATTTATTTATTTATAGTTAGATGTGAGAAAAAGAAAGCGAAAAGAGGAAATGATCTAGAAGGCATAACAAACACATAATAATAATTTTCAAACATGTTTATATGAACTATAGATAGAACTCTAACATAGACTACCACTTTCGGTCAGATTACACATGGGATTAAGGAATATAAAAAGACAAAGAAAGAGAGAAAAAGAAAGAGGGGAAGATAAAGAAAGAGGGGTTTCAAGGAGACACAGGAAAATAAATTAAAAAAGAAACGGTAAAGGTAGATATAGAACGAAAGAAAGAAAGAGAAGAATATATATGGAGACATAGAAATAGATTTAAAAAAATGCAAACTAGATACAAATACAGCAAAATAAAGAAATTAGGATATGATGATAGATAGAGAGACAGAGCAATAAAGAGAGTAGGAAAGTGGGAAAGGTTGATATAGACATATAAAGAAGTAAAGAGTGGTTTAGAGAGACAGGGAAATAAACAAAGACACCAAGCTAGACAAACAGAGAAAGAACGAAAGAAAGAAAGAGGGCAAGGTACAGAAAGAAAGAAAGAAAGAAAGAAGGGCAGGTAGATATAGAGACAAATAAATAAATAAATAAATGAAGAAAGGGGCGTAGTAGATAGAGAGACAGGAAAAGAAAGAACAATGAAAGTAAGAGGGGTGAATAGGTAGTGAACCAAATTAAATTGCAATTTCTGTCAGTCTGTTTGTTTGGTTTGGTTTGGTTTGGTTTATTTTGTTTTATTTTACGGCATATCAACCTCAGTCGGTTATTTAATGCCGATAAAGTTTTAAAATAAATTCATTCTTAATGGATACACATTCTTTTTTATAAATACATTTTTCTGTTAAACCCATAGATGGGACCCTAACAGGTTCTACCACTCTGTGTCAGAGTGGACCAGTGAGAAATGGTGATGAAGGGGTGCTCACATCCCCCACACCTCAAAAACTGGAACCTCACCATCAGATAGAGTTTAACGTCATTCCCAGGACATGTAGACCTTCAGCCACCGCCTTCTAGCGCCCATATGAAAAAAGGGTTGGGGCTTGTCATAAAGGCAATAGGGATGGGGCAATCATATAGGTACTAGGGCTTGACGTGACCAGCCGATTGATCGGGTTGGGCCTCTCCGACCGCCCGTCTAGCCTAAGTATAGGTCTAAGTAGAATGTTGGAGGTCATGGACTGCTCACACACCAAGACACCGTTCTTAAGCATCACGGGTTGCCACCCACGGCCAACAGAGCCATTTGAGGGAGTCTAGCCCCCCTGCAGAGGTGCAGTCGGTAAATTCTAACGCCCCAGTGACAGGGCGGCAGTCTGTTTGTGTCAAGCTAATTAACGTCTACGTCATGATCTGTTCATAATTAACCTTTACACACATATTAAGCGAATATTCAGAAGCAGTAATATTTCAGGGGATTTTAATGAGAAATCAACAACTGAACTCCTGGGGTATTCTTTAGAAAGGAAGCGAAAAGACAAGACACTTCAGTGAATGAGGAAAAGGGAGGAATAGTTAGTTGAAATCAAATAACTGCGAGAGAACGGCAATTGCGTCACAGAGCCTTAAGCTAATTGTTTTCAATAACTACTTTTAAGATGTAAAATAAAATAATACAACTGTCTTTCGTAAATATATATATATATATATATATATATATAATATATATATATATATATATATATATATATATATATATATTATAACAGTGTTGTTGCGTATTTAATTGTTAATAGACCAGCAACATTTAAATAAAGTATGCTTAGAAATCAAAATAATATTTTAGTGAAAAATATTTAGAGAAATCTAGTTCCCGTCGCATGATAAGGTTAGGTTTATTGAAGGAAGAAACGTAAATATTTTGTAAATTAAAAAGAAAATCATGCAAAAAAATAAGATAACGAACATCAAAAGTTGTTAAAAAGAAAATCAGTTAATTCAAAGATCAAATAATCCGATTGGGAAAATTTACTCACCGTTACCTTGAAAAATAAGTAAAGCAGTCCGTTTCTTTATTGATATTTTTAGTAGAATTCAGGGTCAGTTTCTTTATTGATATTTTTAGTAGAATTCAGGGTAAATACTTTTTTTCAAAAAATGAAAGATTAATGAATTAAAAATGATAAATAAATAATGCTGTCGTCGTCGTTGTCGTCCAACTACTACTACTACTACTACTACTACTACTACTACTAATAATAATAATAATAATAATAATAATAATAGTAGTAGTTGTAGTAGTAGGATGAGGAGTTTAAAGAATTACCATAAAAAGATTAAATTACGCGTCATAAACAAACATTTAATCCAATATTATTTTTAGAATATTTAACGGTGCAAGGCTCTCTTTTGCGGCCAATACTTCTGATTGTTTATTCAATATATTATAATGTTTTGTCCCGAATTATTTTTACTGTAGGAGAAAGCGGAGTGGATTTCATTTGAAGGGTTTTACAATGGGTGATATATAGAGTACTAAAACCGTATATGAATATGTTCAATCGATTAGAATTTCTTCAAAATTTTCGATGACTTATAAAATTATTCTTAAATTTTAAGGCATTATTTTAAAAAAAAGTGTTGTTAATCTTTGATCTCAATCATCCTAGGTTTATTCACTCTGAATGAAAAAGGACTCATGACAATTTGATAGTTTCACACAAAAGATTGAACTACCATAAACACACCTTGCAACTTCTTGTATTGAAAATCCAGTATAGACAACCAAGTATGTTAGGATTTTCTGATGTCTGTTTTCAGGTGTCATTCTTTGCTTAATGGTATATCAACCTTCGTGGTTTATCTAATGCCAAAGCCATACTTTTGAAAGAACGGTAGCGGTACTTTTCAACCCATAATAGGGATGATAGGTTGGGTTTTTGTTAGATTTCTTTGTTTAATGTCATATCAACATTTTTGGATTGTTTTCTTTATTTGATGGTATATAAACCTTTGTGGATTATTTAATGCCAACACCATACTTTTCGTAGAACAGTAGCAGTAGTATTAAACCGGACCATATGACCTTTAGGCACCTTTTTTGCGATCTCGATTCATAAGGACATATCTTTCATTTACACCGTCAAAATTCGGTTGTTTGTTAACAGACGATTTTTAGAGTTTTTTTTAATTAACTCCTAACCCTAACCCATAAGAAACAACCTGATTTTGACGGTGTAAATAAAAAACATGTCCTTATGAATCGAGATCGCAAAAGGGGTGCCTAAAGGTAATATGGTCCATTAAACCCATAATGTTCAGGTTTAGGGTTTAGTTTAATTTTGTTTATTTTTAATGGCTATCAGTCTTTGCGAGTTAATAAAGCCCAAACCATCCTTTTAGAAAGACCTTCGTGGTACTATCCAACCCGTAGCTGGAGGACGGATTTGGGTTGGTTTCTTTGTTTAATGGCATATCAACATTGTGGCCTATTTAATTCCAAACCCACCCCTTTAGTAAAGAGTAACGGTATTATTTATCCCGTAACTTAGAACTGCAAATAACCCCGTTCTTTCCTGACTATTACCGGGTAATACAGCTAGTAAAAATAAAGAAAGAAAGATAAAATATTGATACAGAGACAGAAAGGAAAAATCAACATGACAATGTAGATGAAGAGAGCGATAGACCAATAAATAAATAAACGAATAAAGAATGATGGAAAAATAAGAAAAGAAAGAAGGAACGATAGAGATATAGAAAGAAAGAAATAGGGGAAAGTAGATAGGGAAACAGTTGAATAAAGACAGAAAGAAGAAAGAAAGAAAGAAAGAAAGAAAGGCAGATAGAAGGACAAAGGCAGAAAATAAGAAAAAATTGAAAAAAAAGAAAGAGGGAGATGTAGATAGAGTGACAGAAATTTTTTAAAATATAATGAAAGGGAAGATAAAGAGAGAGAGAGAGAGAGAGAGAGAGAGAGAGAGAGAGAGAGAGAGAGAGAGGGAGGGAGGGAGGGAGGGAGGGAGGAGGGAGGTAGATATAGATAGAGTGACAGAAATTTTTTAAAAATATAATGAAAGAGAAGATAAATACAGAGAGAGAGAGAGAGAGAGAGAGAAAGAGAGAGAGAAAGAGAGAGAGAAAGAGAGAGAGAGAGAATTAAAGATAGAAAAAGTAAGAGGTGTCGAGAAGAGAGAAGATTAATTAACAAAAAGCAAAGTTAGAAAACAAATTGAAAATTGGGACAGAAAGTGGAGAAAAAAAATTAAATTATGTCTAAAAACTACGAGCAACAAAGAAAACTTGACTGAAATTCATTGGTAATTAATCTTTTCTAATCTTGAATCGTGACTGTTCAGAAAGAGCTACAAATCACCGTGAAATATGTTTTGAATATTGATTTGCACTTGTCTCTTATGTTTGTTTCTGTTTTTGCCATTTAAATCATAGAAAAAAAAAATAGAGAGCCAATGATGAAAAAAGAAACAATTTTTAAAAGAACTAATTCAAAATTATTTTGACGCCAAAAGACAACTTTTCTGCATGATCGAATGCTTGGAGCCTTCCACAGTAACGATGCATTACATCTGCATTTCAAAATTGATCCGTCTTTTCCGTATCTCCGCTCAGCTGAAAGCAAAATATGAATATTCAGATACCATATCAGAGTTAGTGAATTCTCGTTTTTTTTAAAAGTAGTTTCATCATACACTCACGAAATAAACCGGGAAAATATTTGGCTGAATCAAGAGGTTTGTAATAGTTTAGTACGTGCTCCTCACCTGACAAGTACTTATGTATATTTCGATACCTGCTGTGGTTGGTAGTATCGTGGTAGTTGGTGCGCTGACACATTGTGCATGGTGTCACTCTGTATGTAATTCGAAAGCCGGTTCGTCTTGAACATTTTATTCATATTCTGAAAAAGGTATTTTTGGGCCATGAGACCTTTAGGCACCCCTTCCGCGATCTCGACTAACAAGGACACTTTTCTCATTTATTCCATCAAAATCCGGTTGTTTGTTAGGAGTAAGGGTTAGTGGTAAGGGTTAGGGTTAAGGTTAGGTTAGGAGTTAGTTTTATAATTTAAAAAAGAACTCTAAAAATCGTCTGTTAACAATTAACCAGATTTTGACGGTGTAAATGGGAAAAAATGTTCCCACAAATCGAGATCGCAAAAGGGGTGCCTAAAGGTCATATGGTCCGTTTTTTTACGATTACGACTCTTCAGAGAACATTTTGTATGAGAAACTGTTATGAGCAGTCATGATTTATGAACGTACCTGTAGCTAGAATTTAAATAAGGTCTGTTAAATTTTAAATGACGGGGTCATTTGGAATGTTAATCGCCGGGGACGGTTAAGAACTTTGGCCCCTTGAAAAAGGCGCGCGGTTGGGGGCCATGAAAACAAGTTTAGTTAGATTCGCCCGGCTTTCAAGGAGCGTAAACGTTTTGTCAGCTCCCGAAGTCGGTCTTCCCGCGACGGAATCAAAATGGGCAGGGTTGAGAATAAAGTTCTATTATAAGAAACAACAAAGACTTGTTAATTAAATAGTGAAGACAATGACTATCCCAACCCAAAGAAGAATTATCAAAGAAAATCAGCCCTTTACAGCAGAAGCCCTGAATAGATGTCAGCTCAGAGGAAATGGCGGCCGACGAGTTAGAACAAAGAAACAGAAGATTTAAAAAGTAAGAACTGTCATCTTTATCATATCTATCATAACTAAACTATCTCTCTGTCCTTCTCTCCCCATAATATACTCAGATCATGTTAGGGGTATATAACAAAACCAGATAAGAAAACTTTCGACAGTAGTGTAAGTAATTTACGAAATTTTCTCTAAAGAACCATTAATGAAAGAAAATATATTTTTCAGAAGATGAATCAAATTTTTAAGATAAATAAATGCACTTCTAAATGCCATTTTGAAACTTTTTACTCACAGTAAATGACGGGAAAAGCCGTATAGTTGGTTCGGTTTATTTGTTTAATGGAATATAAACCGCTGTTTAAATACTAAAACTGTCCTTGAAGAAGAACAGAAGTGCTACTTTTAACCCCTAGCTGAGAGTTTATACTTTTCCGATGGGTGTTAGGAAGAATGTGAACGTAATAGTGTAAGCGGAGTTCTCGTTCACACATACTATGCCACCGTCCAACATTACGCCACTGCACCAGGGGGATCCTCCGCAGATGAACGTAAAGCAAAGTCTAATTAGGGAGCAAATGCTTTAGGTGTTCTTAATTTGGACATAACGCCAGGGAAACAAATAAAAAAAACCTTTCTCGTATGAATAAAGGCGCAGTTGATTCCAGTACAGTGAACGCATGGTTGAAGAAACTTTATAATGTACTTGGGAAAGACATGAATCCATTGCTTCGTTCTTCAGTTATAGATAAAATAATAGGACAGATTTGGCTCTCTAGCCTTTCTGGGGCAACTGGTCTAGTGTGATAATACCTGGTCTGCTTTGTGCATCTTCATTGCACAATGTCGATGACCCCACATTAAAATGTTCTGTGCTGGCCGATTCGAGGGATATGAGTTAGAGACATGTTACCAAGGATGAAAAACACAACACAAAGTTTGATAACAGGACGCTAATAGAGGAGGAAGGTGTGAAACTTTGTGCAGTTTGTAGTGGAGCAGAGCACACTTAAGTCTATATTGTCAGCTGGCAAGAAAGTTGTCTTGACTATGTCGATTGCTGGCTTCACTGATATGGGTCCCTGCCTATTTTCTATCTACTGCTACTGGGACGACCTCTCACTCTGGGTCCCTGCCTATTTTCTATCTACTGCTACTGGGACGACCTCTCACTCCAACGGATAGTCTGAAACTGCTGAAGGTGCTTGAGCCGACTGAATATATCCCAATTCCACCCCTGCACACACCCATGGATTCGACCACCCAGAAACGGGTACAAACTTTTCTTCTCAGACATTAAGACTGAACTTTTTCTTAAATTTATAGCCATTACTTTTTTTATCAGTCTCAGTTTCAATCGTAGACCAACGGCACGGTTAGATAGGCCTAAAACAGTGGATTATGAGCTTTTGCTTTAGGGTATAGAGACACATCAGGCGAGTAGCACTCGGAGAGTTTCAGGTGAGCTGGGCACATTACACTCCAGTGTGGTTTGTCACGTTTATGGTATCGACAAAAGCATTAGGTTCTGGTGAATTGTTCCTACTGTTAGCTAAATATTGCAAATCTTTGACACGCCCTAGTACTTATGCATATATCGAGGTTTATTAACCAGCTTTGAAATAACTGCGAAAAATTCAATTTTCATCTGAGACAAAGATTTAATTATGTGCCGATGAAGATCTGTAAAAGCACTAATACCTCAGAGGAAATTTCAACAATTTCTAGTTAAAATTATTTTTCTCTGATCATCGGTAATTTCTAGCGGTAAATATAATTTAGAACACCTAAAAGGTAAACGAGTGTAAACGTTTTGATATATTAATCTTGCAATCTTTATGAATGTACTTCTCATGGCTTAAAGATATATTTCATTTTCACTTTTATCCGTATAAACTTTTTTTACATACTCATGAGAGAGAGTGCACACTGCGTAAGCAGAAAACATATATATGCATATTCATGTGTATGTATGTGTGTATGCATACACGTGTGTGTCAAATTGAGAGTTGGGTAGATGTTCTCCACTAATACGTATTTACATGTTCCCACAGGTGTATATATATATATATATATATATATATATATATATATATATATATATATATATCGTTTAGAAGCATATGTAATCTGTCAGTATATATATATATATATATAAATATATATATATATATAGAGAGAGAGAGAGGGGGGATAGAGAGGGGGGAGAGGGGGCATGTATATGTATATACAAAGTCTTCCTTACATACCCATACACATACGCATGTGTAGAAATACACGCATTTATATATATATATATATATTTACTTATATATATATATATATATATATATATATATATAAGTAAAGTCTTCGGGCTGTCTAATGTCAGTATCAGCCATACACCGAGGGAATCTATCCCCTTTTTACTAGCGATAGACTGAGGAGATTATCCTAGCAACTGAGGTGAAGCGCCACACCTACCATCAGCTCCCCAGTTTACCGCACATATCCCTGTGCTACTCATACGCTGAGTTGGCGAGGGCCGGTATCGAACTAATAACCTTGTGATTCCTAGCCAAATGCTCTACCGATATAATTTGAATGCAAATTGTTGATCTAAGATTATGTTGAAAATTGCTTGCACGGTCCGTACACCGCGTGATTGTATATATATATATATATATATATATATATATATATATATATATATATATATGTGTGTTTGTGTTGTGTGTGTGTGTGTGTGTGTGTGTGTGTGTAAAAGGAAAATGGAAGTGAATCTGATGGTATGTTGAAAAGTGAAATAAGGAAAGAAAGTATAGAATGGATAAAATAGGATATTTTAATCAATTGTACTAACACGTATTTCGGTCAGGAGTTTAGTTAATCTATTATTATTTTTAAATAACCAAATGAAATGAAATGATAATAGAAAAAATGTAGAAATGTTCCGCACACAAAAAAGTATCGACCTTCCTCAGAGTAAATCCTTATTTTTTAAAATAAAATTCATTGGAACGCGGAGAATTTTTGAAATGTTCGAAAAAAGAACTTTTTTAGAAAATCGCATGAAGAGAGTGTTCAAACGAGGTCGAGAAAGACGGTTATAATGACGTCATGTCGATTTTGAAACGGAGAGAGGATGGCTAGAACAAAGTTATGTGGGATTTTAATTTTCAAAGCATGAGGGAATTTTTTTAAATAGAAATTATACGTATGTGTGATTTGTTGGTGATTCAAAGCGTTTGTTGGTGGTATAATTTCTATGAAAATATGATATAATAATACATAAATAGCTATGTAATATGAACAGACCACAAGAATGTATTATTTAAAAAGCAAACACATTGGTATCTACGAACAATTGAATGACAATCTGTATTGAATGAACATCGTTATCGTTCTAAAGATTCGTACTTTCATGCCTATTCCACCAAATAAATCAATAAACAAGCTCTATCCACCATTCTTTTAATTGTTTTAGATGTGAAATTAACGTATTTTCATAATTATATGAATAAACATCAGTAGCATTCTGGAGACACAACTGAAAACGATCAAAACTCGAAAACATCTATCGATTCCGATTTTCATTTGCTTATTTCCTGAAAGAAACATTTCTTTAAAATCCCAACCATTCTTCTTTGTCTGCCTACACATATGAGCGTTTTTATGCTTAGAAAAGGGATATCGATATATTTAAGATTGAAAAACAAATATATTTGCATTCATATATATATATATATATATATATATATATATATATATGAGATTTTTTATGTTTGTTTTTTTAGTAGCATTGTTGAATAAAGTATATATTATTATTTATATTTTTGCTTGAAGGCAATTACAATGCGTATATGGCATTATAGAAGATAATAATGACAATATAATTTCGGTAAAGAATTATACGGTGTGTAGAAGATCGTACAGACTGTTTCAACTTTATTAATATATATATATATATATATATTATATATATATATATATATATATATATATATATATACTAAATACTCTGAATGAGTAGGATGAGAAAAAGGTAAATTTTCTAAGAGAACTTTAACTGGGAGGCATTAAAATTTGCCTCCTTTTAGACTAGTGGCCTAGTGTGACCTACTATTTACCCTTGGATGGAGGGAGGATAAGTGGGCGTATACATTTCCCAACATTATTAACGCAATGATTATATATATATATATATATATATATATATATATATATATATATATATATATATATATGTAATACTCGGACATCTTCATTTTCGACTGAAGATGTCCGAGTAATACGGACGAAATCATTTCAACCCTTGATTTGTTTTGAGTTGTTCATTTCTTGCTCACTTTTCCTTTTATCTACCTCATATTGTCGGATTTTAAAAACATCTATCCTATCTTCACACACACACACACACACACATATATATATATATATATATATGTATATATATATATATCAACCCCTCCGTACGAACAGGATATGACACAATGTCCATATTAAACGCAGTTTTAGAGGTTTCAATTTGGAGGTTTTTTTCTAAACTGGTTACATAACCGCGATTAAAGAGCTTAGTATGACCTACTATTTACTCATAGCTGGAGAGACCGTATTTGGGTGCATACTTTTTGCAAATGTATTAGTGCTATGCGTATACAAACAGCCTTATCCAGGATTTGAATTCGTGTTGCCGATTCCATTCCCTACAACTGTAACTATTACAACACGTCCCTCCATTATATATATATATATATATATATATATATATATATATATATATAGAGAGAGAGAGAGAGAGAGAGAGAGAGAGAGAGAATAACAGAAAAATTACAGAAACACGCATAACCTATATATATATATATATATATATATATATATATATATATATATATATATATATATATGTATTGATCAAAGCCTGAAGAAGATACCAGAATATCTGAAACACGTGTTTCGTATGTGAAATAAAAAGAATAAAATATTTTTTTCTGAGAACGATACATTTTGCGGACTTTCTTCTTTCTTTTTTTATAAAATATTACATTTTCTCCCGTTGGAACCAGAACAACATTTTATATATATATATATATATATATATATATATATATATATATATAGAGAGAGAGAGAGAGAGAGGGAGAGAGACAGACAGACAGAAAGACAGACAGACAGATAGATAGATAGATAGATAGATAGATAGATATGAGTGAGAGAAAAAAATGCTAAAATTATTATCGGTTCGAAGCGGCGTGAGTTTTCATACTAAAAATCAAGAGATATACAGATTGAATTACAAGTATATATTATTGGCTACATATACAGATAGATAGATAGATAGATAGATAGATCAACATTGCTTATACATTATTCATGTATTCTTTACCAATTAACCTTGTATACTCCACAATTGGCCTTTATTACCTACAAGTCTTTTATCAATTTAGAAAACCCTTAGATGATAATAGACAATTCAGTAGTTGAATTTTCCGTCACAAGACTGACAAGACCTCGTTTTATGCATCGAATCCCATCAATTTGTTTTATTCTAGAATCAATCAATAAAATATAACCTCGTTGTTCTTGAATGAGAGCCATTAAAAACCACATTTCAGTACTTAATATACGGATAGTGACTTCTATGGAATGGTCGGTTTGTTGACTGGATTTTATGGCATGTCAACCCTTGGGTTATCTTATGCTGTTTTTTATTTATTCCTTCGTGTTTGATATTCAAATAAACTTATTTTTTAAAAACATTTTAAACTCATATTTTGTGATCTAGTTATCCAACAGATGGCACCCTCAAAGTCTCTCTTTATAAGGAGCAATACACTTTTTGATTTGATCCGTATTCATATTTTTGGCTATTTAATTTCTGTGATGTACAGTTTGGAAATAAATATTGGTGTAATATGATACACTAAAAACGGATAGTGTTAGGTATTATTTATTCATCAACTCTTAAAATATCGGGTCAGATATATAAGGAGCAATTAATCAAGCTTGTGCTACACATGCACCATTTTGAGGTGAGGACCCATATTGAATCTGGAACCAATGTGGATGCTCTACTGACTGAAACATCAATTAGATTGCTTTTGCTTCACAATCACCTGAAGAAGGCAGGAGAATCAACCGGCAAAATCTTTATGATAAAAGGAACAAAGATCAAAAAGTTAACATTGCTCAGAATTCTTGAAAAAAAAGATCTTTTTTTTTTTTTCAAATTTCACTTAGTCTTACTAATCTTTTTTTTTCTTTTTTCTTTTTTTTTTTTTTTTTTTTTTTAACTTTTCCGAATTTAAAAAAAAATTTTTTTTTTGATTTTCCAACTTTTCCAATTATCTTGATCCGTATTCATATTTTTGGCTATTTAATTTCTGTGATATACAGTTTGGAAATAAATATTGGTGTAATATGATACACTAAAAACGGATAGTGTTAGGTATTATTTATTCATCAATTCTTACAATATCGCGTCAGAGTGGACCTGGGAGTAATGACAACGAAGAGTATTACCCTTTCCCCGGAGCTCCAGATTTGTAACTTCAATACTAGATGCAGTTTAGCGTCAGAGCGACAACACTAAGACAATCACCAACTAAAGCTCTATGTGACCCATAGATGAGACCTTAAAATGTACAATCACTCCTTGTATTGAATGTTAGCAAATAGTTGGAATATGCATTCTTACTGCGACATAGTTCATACTTAAACATGACTGAATTTGTTTAGCTCATATATCGTGAATATAGATATTACTTTATTCGGTCAGTGGAGGATATGTAGTGTAATTATTAGGGCCTACCAGAATTTGAGAATAAAAGTAAAGCTGTGTTCGGACTGCTAGAGAAAGAGAGGAAAAGGAGGTGGGAGCAGGCAAAGGTTGAAGTTTGGAGGAGTAGACACACAACGGGTTGTCAGTAACTTGACCAAGGAATGACCCTGGAAGGGGAATTGAAAGCTAAAACCGGAAGTTCCGGGTGTTGACCAGAAGGGGAAATGACGTGGTGACGAGTAACGAGCGAGAAGAAAATCGTTCTCTTTCTCCATTCGACCGTAGCAGGGTTCAGACAGGGCTGCAGGTCCCTAGTGTGGGACAGCGATATAGAAGTTGATACCATGTTAGAAGGTAGTATAATTTAACCGTATCCTCTCTCTCTTTCTCTCTGTCTTTCCTTCTCTCCGAAACAGAGCCCACGGCACGAGCCTGAAAATAAATAATAAGCCCCTTGTGACTATCCAACTTGCGTGTATGTTGTTCCTTAAGCCTAACGGCTACTAATGACGACTGCTGCTGGGGCTTGGGTTGGCACATGCTAGATATATTGTTCCGGAGTTTGACACAAATACACTTTTGGTACTGTGACCAACGCGCTTTACTACAGATAGGCCTTTTCAAGTGACACCGAATACATGCAAAACTTTATTGGAAATGACGCAAGTGATATCACCCAGCCTCGGAGGATGTGTGTCCTATTCACATCTCCCATGTGACTTCATATGATTAACGCATCCAGCTTTGTATGTAAGCCATAATGATTGCCATGTAGCAATTTAGCAACGACATCTTGTGAGGATCCTATGGTCTTCCATACGAACAATGAGTCCAGCCCATCGCATTTGTTTTGCCCTGATCAGAGGCTCTATGCTGATATATTCAATAATGCTCAACATTTCACTATCGGGTAATTCCATGTCAAATTATCCTGGCCATGTCACCCACCTACTTCAATCTTTCTGAGATTTTGTCCAGGTCTGGATTATATTAAAATTATCTAAGTTCCGAGCAAAACTCAAACTATCTGTTTGGTATAAATAATGTTCAATATATGTGAAATAATAATAAAAAATTGTCATAGATGCAGTGCCACATCGGGATATTGAGCTTGCTTTGAAAAAATCAGAAATCATCAATAACTTATAATTGATTGACTTTAATATATTTTGATAGCCTTTCTGGATTCCGTGGGCAAAAATGCTGATATAAAACAATTTTTAGTTGTAGGGAAGCTCTAGAACTCATTTCACAGACAAAAATAGATCACAAAACGTCACTATTTTTTACGACCCTCCTCAAATTTGCCGAGCTAACATTGGAATTGGAAGCTCAAATTTTGGGATTGTCTAACGTTAGCATAATCCACACCTGGAGAAAATATTAGAAAAATTGAAGGGGGTGGGTGACAATTTTACTTTTTTCTGTATGTGTTGACATGGAATTATCCAATCCAGAGTTATGCGTTGGTAAACGTACATATATACAAACAAGTGGACTTGCATAACGGTTAACGTTTTAGACAAGACTCTATAAGTGTCCCTTTGCTTTAATGTCCTTGTGTAAGGCATGAATACATATCCTCTACACCCGCTCTTGGTACATAGTAAGTCAAACTGAATTCTGTTGCCTTGGTGAGTTAAAAAAAAACTGAATTGGAACAAGCTTTACTCCACCTAAATCAATCAATCATATGCCCAATGCTAGATTTGGTTTGGTTTGTTTTGTTTTACGGCATATCAAGTTCAGTGGGCCATTAAATACCGATAAATTTTGAAATGAATTCTTTCTTAATGGATACACAATTTTTTTTCATAAATACATTTTTCTATCTAATTCATAGATGGGACCCTAACAGGTACTACCACTCCGGGTCAGAGTGTACCAGGGAGCAATGGTGATGAAGGGGTGCTTCACATTCTCCAAACCTCCAAAAGTGGAACCTCACTATCAGATAGAGTTTAATGTCATTCCCAGAACATGTAGACCCTCAGCCACCGCCTTCTAGCACCCATATGATAAAATGGGTTGGTGATTGCCCTAAGGGCAGTAGGGTTGGAACAATCATATATGTGCTAGGGCTTGACATGACCAGCCGATTGATCGGAGGGGGACAAGCCTGAGACAGGGTCTAAATGGAGTGTTGCAGGTCATGGACTGCTCATCCACCAAAATCACGGATCACCACCCACTGCCAACAGGTGGCCCCATTTGAGGGAGTTTTACCCCTCTACAGAGGTGCAGTCGTTACATTCTAACGCCCCAGATGACAGGGCGACGGATTGCTAGGGTAAATACATATATAAATACATAACTAAATGAGGATCAATGTGAATGTATAAATTATGCATTCCTTTTTCGGAGGTTTGTATATTATGATAACTTACATTTGCAGAACAAAAATATTCATATAACAATAACCTGATTTCTGTAGGGATATTAACGTAACGCAGAAAAATCCTAAGTAGTAGTAATACTTTTGTTAATAATCTAAAAGAATAACATTATCTCAAATTCAATTTCCAGCTAAAGTAATGTTGGGTCTGTATTGCCACATTGTAAATCATTGAAACTCTTTTGCCAAAAAGAGCCACAGGGGAAGGACTTAACAAAAATAAACCAAATCAAACAAAACATAGAATATATCTCAAATATATAAATAAGTGGCAAGATTATTATTGATTTGATACGTATTCATATTTTTGGCTACATAATATCACTGATGTACAGTTTGGAAATAGATAATGGTGTAATATGAAATAATAAAACCGTATAGTGTTAGGTATTATCTATTCATCAATTCTTATGATATCGAAAATTAACAGAAAAATGTAGAATAATAATTTCTGTTTTAGAAAGGAAAGAAACAAGGCAAATATAAATGTATATATTTGAGTTAGTATTTTATTGTGTGCTATTGTGTAGTATGTAATAATTTTTTAAGGCGTTTAGTGTGCAAGACTCATATTTATGCTAAGAATTATTCGCTCAGCAGTATTGGGTGCTCATATATATATTTAGTGATACGTGTTTTACTTAGCTTTGGTTTCCGGATAATAATGTATTTTAAGAGGGTTCTTTTAGTAGTCTGTTATTTTTTTTGTAGTAGTCGCCAGCTTTGCGACTTCTGTTGCCTGCTCGTTGACTTTTAGGCACGGCTTGCCTGTTGATTTTTTCCCGTGTGACCCCTAACGAGTGGTTGATTGTTCTTATGATTTTCAGGGTCTCTGCCCACACCCCTGTTCGAGTGCCTTACTTTCGGGCCCGATTAAGGGACGGATAACCGAAATTTTCCATAAAATATGTAAATTGAAATAGTAAGTTTGCTTTGAATAGACACCTATTATTCTTTCCATTTTGAGTACGGGTAAATAATCTTTTTGGATAGAAGGCTTGAATGCTATTGACTTTGATAATAAATAGTACCCAAACATGTATGTTTTTATTGTATAATATTCAACAAGAAATACTGCATTCCTGTTATATGTCACATTGTAACCAAATAAATCATTTATTAAAAGTGGTGTAATCGAAGAGCAGACGACGTGACATAGATCAACTTGTCTTCACTGTTAGCTGTATCATGCTATGCATGAGATATCACTTCAGGCCGAGGCCACCCAGTCACCGGAAGATATCATTCACCTGAGGCAAAAGTGAGGGTAGAGTGCTCTGTGATCCCCAGTATATATATATATATATATATATATATATATATATATATATATATATATATATATAGCAATTGCCGCTTTAACTTTTCCGTGTCTATATATTTTATATATATAATATATATAATACATATACATTATATATATATACATATATATATATTATATGTATATAATATATATATATATATATATTAATAATTTTGTAAATTTGCTCCCTGTTTCTGGTGGTTGGGGTACGAGGAGACAAACATTTGTCTGG
>CM042162.1:41333299-41368299 GCA_023376005.1 Doryteuthis pealeii | reverse complement strand
CTGTTAAGTTTGTGGTGTCTGCACCTGTCCGTGGTGTTCCTGTATGCCTTGCTGTCTTAGCTTCGCAGTCCTTTCTGAAAGATCCCCGCCAAGTGAGAAATTCGCGCAGTTATTCAGTTTTTAAATGCAAAAGACATTTAACTGATTGAATCTCATCACCAATTAACGGATGTTATGCGAAAAATATATGTAAGTGATTTAGGTAGGTTCAACACTTCCTCAATGACATGGCGGTAGGGTTACCTATCTATCTATATCTATCTATCTATATATATATATATATATATATATATATATATATATATAAAAGTCGTCGGGGTGGCCTAAAGTCGGTATCAACCAATCAGCGAGGGAGTATATCCCCTTTTCCCTAGCGCTAGACCAAGGAGATTGTTTTTGCGTCTAAGGTGGAGCGCCACACCTACCATCAGCTCCTTACATTGCCTCACAGATCCCTGTGCTACTCATACGCTGAGTTGGCAAGGGCCGGTATCGAACTAGGAACCTTGTGGCTTCTAGCCGAATGCTCTACCGACTGAACTAACCAGCCCCTTATTATATTGTTTGCATCTACTATTTTTTGCGTGAACTTTACACAGCTTCATTTAGTATATATGTATCGACAAATGAATGTTGATCGCCCATTTTCCAATCAATCACCAATGGTGATATCTATTTTTACACTCCACCAGAGCTAATTAGCTATATTCAGTAGATACTGGATTTCTTACTCTTGTTTTGAATTATTTTTTTAAACATTTGAAATTGATAAATACCTGTAATATCATTTTGAAGACTGGAAACTTATTTATCGTATTATCTAACTCTAAAGCAAATGAAGAAATAATGACGTTACTACTAATGTAAAATAAAAGTGTATATTCAGAAAATATGCATGTTTTGATAAAATACACCTATGTCCCCTCTATAACATACTGTTGCATACCCCTTTCCTTACTTACTTCTATTCTTCTTCTGGCGTCTTTGATATCTTAAGTTCTTTTAGCGTCTCTTCTAACATCTCTTCTAGCGTTTGGACTTCGTCTTGGTGGTCGGTCGCACTTAACTCATTTCTTCTTCTAGATCAGTCTTGTTACCAAGTCATTCACCAACCACAAAACCATGTTATTTTCTTAAGCTTTTTATTTACTTAACTAAACATTTCATGTAACTAAACATAGCGCGCGTATGCAGGTGAGTTCCAGTTAAGGCGGTACAACTTCTCTGGCTGACGTCCAACTGAAACTGAGGACCCAACCAGGTCCCATGTGACTTCACGTATTTCGCGGGCTTTCTGTATTATTCCATGGAAAGTCTCGCCCGTGATATGAAAAGGGCCATCCCTTTAGAAATACAGGGGATTGACAATAATCTTATGCAACCGCATAGATTATGTAACAATACGTGATCTGATTTAATTTAGTTTAATCTGTAACCTGTTAAGGAGTTTGATTCTTACAGGTATCAAACTAAGCTAACATTTGCATATACGGTAATCATCATTTGGTTTACTGGCTAGTGTGCTAGGCTAGCAGCACATTATCTCAATTATTACTGTTGCTCTGTACTTTTGGCCTTGTGCCAAATTAAGCTTAGCTTAGGATATTACTATGGTCCAGAGTTCATAAACAGGCGTTCTACTGACCTAAATTTACTAGAAATTTTATGAATTAAATTACCAACAGAAAGGTAAATATGTTTCAAATAACGATGTTGTTCGCAAGGCTTTTGAGATCTCCAAGGCTGACTGAATTTATAAGAAAAATTGTTAATAAAAGGTTTGGAGATGTAACTGCTAATCTGTTATTATTTTTTTCTCGCTACCCCTCTCTTTCTTGCTGTCTCTGTTTCTTTCTATTTATCTATCTGCCTGCCCCCCCCTCTCTCTCTCTCTCTCTCTCTCTCTCTATATATATATATAAAGTAAAGTAAGTAAAGTCGACGGGGCGGCCTAAAGTCGGTATCAGCCAGTCAGCGAGGGAGTCTATCCCCTTTTCAATAGCGCTAGACCAAGGAGATTGTTTTAGCATCTGAGGTTGAGCGCCACACCTACCATCAGCTCCTTACTTTACCACACAGATCCCTGTGCTACTCATACGCTGAGTTGGCGAGGACCGGTATCGGACTAGGAACTTTGTGGTTTCTAGCCGAACACTCTACCTACTGAGCTAACCCGGCCCCTATATATATATATATATATATATATATATATATATATATATATATATATTCTACTATTTTCATATTTTCAATGTTACTTATATACAAAACATTATTGCAAAATTCACGTATGTTTTGTTTTTTAATGTTCACAATTTTGCTGTAATAATAGTTGTAGAAAAATGTTCTCTCGCGCGAGTGACTGAATAGGGTGGGCTCTTATATTTTATATATACTTGTCCACAGAAACGTGGGTGGGTTTAGGCTGCAGAAATACCCTCCACTATGAACGTGGTGTCATGTCGACTATACATTGGTTGATATCCTAACGTTTAGATGGTGTTTTTTTATAAAGAACTATCTGATAAATATCCTGTTTCGTTGCTTATCTACATCGTCTTTCATTATTTATTCATTTGCTTATGTCTACTTGGAAATCTCAAATGTTTTCTATATTCTCGCATCAACTTTGAATAAAAATGAAATATCCTTATACAGAAAATATACACTGCTTATATAGTCTATCAACTGATAACATTTCATTAAGTAATTCATGTGATAGTCCTCCCAGAATGTCTTTAATTATTCTTTAAAAATGTTTCTGAAATCATCCAAATTAATCTTAAAATTCTACACGCTATTGTTGATTTTGATCTTATTAGGAAATGTGTCCCGAAAATTTCATCCACTCTGCAATCAACCCCAATTCAGATGAGATTGTAATAATCATGAAAATGCCTCTGATAGCTAGCTACTTTTACTCTTTCATTTTCCCTATCTATTTTAGGTTGGTCTAAAATAAGGTCTTTTAAAGGAATGCTTGGATTAAGAAACCCCATTTCCTGTAGATTTAACAGAAAGGCATTAGCAAGACAAGATACAAGATTTGATGATACATCACCCCTAATAAATTTAATAGAATATCTTGGGAATTTTACAAGACTGTAATTATTATATGAGCCAACAAAATGCAATTTTTGAATAGACTTAATTTTTAGATCTGGTTGAGTGTAAGTGTCCAGTTCGAGGAGAAATATTTAAAAAAATAAGTGTCTACCATAATTAGGATTTCCACTTATTATTTTTTAAATTTCAATTAGATGACCTCTCATTCATCTTTTTATTAAAGTGTTTAATTCTAATTTTATTAATCTTCCCCTGTGACAATAATCTATCATTTTTGTATTGTTTTGTCACTTTTCTTTGTATGCCCCCCCCCATCTCACTATTCCACTGTCTCCACTCTGTAGCCCATACATGGGTACAATATTCTATATGTGGTCTTATAATGGCTGCGTATATTTTTAAAACAAAATTTGCCTCACATGAGATACAATGTCTAACCATCCTGCCAATCATCACATATTCCCTGGTCTTGAATCAAAGTTTTAATGTGCGGAAAGTTTTAGACAATAGAATACACTACCATCTGAGAGTTTTGGGATACAAGATGATACGTTTATAAAACATAATCTGTTTGTCTACAGGGATATCCTATGAGATGTTCGTTTGGTACAGAAAAAAAACACTCCTAGACAGATTTCCTGGAATCCCTTTGTAACATCCTTTCTTTTCTGGTGTTGCGTAATTATTATGGTCTATGGGGAATTCGGGGTTAAAAATAAAACGGTATTCGGATTTCTGGAGAAAGAGAGGAAAAAAAGAACAAAGAGAGGTTAAAGTTTGGAACTTAATTGACCGACAAATGACCCCAAAATTAGATTTAAAAATAAAAACGGAAGTTCCAGGTTGACCGGGAGCAGAAGTGGGTGACCTCCTAACCCGAAACGAGAAACGGAAGAAGAAGTAAATCTGTATTTTTTTCCGCTGGGCTTTGGTGGGAGAGAGACCTGGCCTCCCGGTTCCCCGTATGGATATCGCATAGTAGTACCGAAGATGATTTATGATAGAATAGTTTGACCATTATCTCTCTCTCTCTCTCTCTCTCTCTCTCTCTCTCTCTCTCTCTCTCTCTATCTATCTATCTCTCTCTCTCTCTGAAAAGAACCCACGAGCCTAGAAATAAATAAACAGCCCCTTGTTACTATACGACTTGGGTATGTTGTTTCTGAACTAACGACGACTACTAATACTAAACGACTACTACTACAACTCGAACTTGGCTCTACGCAACACTGGCTGTAGTCCACGGCTTTCCAGTGTAAAGTACATTTCTTCTTTTTTTCCTGTGGTTAGGATCTTATACATCATAGGCATACATACTAATGGTCTATAATTGCATAGAAAGGTTCTTGGGGGGGGGGCTTTTTGGATTAGTGTAGTTTTTCTTTATTTCCGTCATCCATTCGTCTACAATTGTTCAATGAATATTATTATTATTATTATTATTATTATTATTATTATTATTATTATTATTATTATTAGTTACTTGAAACCGTATAACCGTGTGTAGACAAATTACGATTATCAAATAGAAATAATTACTTGAAGTTGTATAATCAGTAATATTGAATACGAAAACTTGAAATTATAAAACAGTTTGGCTTGGTATGGTTTCTTGGTTTAATAGTATATCAACCTCTGTGGGTTAATGTCAAAGCCATCGTTTTGCAATGACAGCAAGTAAAAGAAGTAAATTAGCGGTTTACTATTTCGGTATCGGCCTGATAGTGAGGGAGTCTATCACCTTTTTCACTAGCGAAAGGAGATTATTTTTGTGTCTGAGCTAGAGAGCAACACCTGCCATCAGCTCGCTAATTAACCCTACAAAACTAATCTATGCAACTTATATGCTGAGTCAATAGGTCATGGTCCTGGTTAGTGGTACTATCTAACCCATGGATAGAGGGATGATATCATATATATATTTACCAACCCCTCCGCACGAAAAGGATATGATACAAGATCAATTTATTAAGCGGAGTTTAACAGGTTTGAATTCAGAGTTTTCTTTCTCCTAGATTGGTTACCTAGGCAAGGTTAAAGAGCCCAGTCTGTCCTGCTATTTACCCGTTGCTGGAGGTAGAAATGGATTCATAACTTTCTCAAGGGTATTAGCGCTATGTGAAATGCAAACAGCTCCGCCTAGGAACTGAACTCGGATCGACGAGTCCACTTCCTAAAACTCGAACCATTAGTCCAGGCGCCTCCATATTGATGTCATATAACTGTTTGCAAAATACTTTTCAGAAATAACTCAACATTAATGTAAATATGTAGATTCTGGTGAAAATGTCTTGTCGACCCAACCAAATGTAATGAGAACAATAGAATTAAAACAATAAAAAATATATGGTTGATTGTCTCATCTCTGTCTCCACACACCCTACACTTGCTCTTTTGTTGTGTCTCATCTATTATTCCTTTGATATAAATCTTATGGCATTATTTTGTGCTGCAATTATAAGAGATTCGTTTTTTTTTCTTTTGAGGCTTCCTTGACTAAACCATATCCAGGTCTTTTCATGTGCTATCTCTCCAAATGTGTTGCTTGTTTTGTCGATATAATTGTTTTTCTTCTAATTTCTGTTTTCTTTTCTTTTTTGTTTTGTTTTCCTGCTTTTCCATACATTGCAGCCGTTATTAATCTTTCCTTGTGGATGCCTCGAGTTCTTGGATGGTAGCATCACGGCGGTCCTCAATGTTGGCAAGACTTCCTCCTTTCTTGATACATATAGCCCATATCTTCCCTCTCTCAGGTGCAATGCCTTGTGCATCGTCATTAATTTTCTTGTTTATAGGACTATCCTTTGTAGTTCCTCTCTTGTCCATTTTATGAATGGTCCAGAGTATTATATAATGGGGACGGCCCAGGTATTTATTCCCTTGATGAGATTTCTCTGTAGAGCTTGGTTTCTAGGAGTTTTCATGTTCTTCTGGGGTATTCTATTTCAATTTTTTCTTTCATTTCTGTTTCTTTAATGGTGTCCGCCTCTAAAATTCGTAAGTATTTGTAATTCATTACTATTATTATTATTATTATTATTATTATTATTATTATTATTATTATTAGTTTTTCGCACCTGCCGTAGCTGGTGGTTCACTGGAGGCTGAGTGACATCAAGACTCCTCAAGTCTCCAGGACTCTTCTGAGTATTCTAACCGACAGTGCTGTATTTTGGATGGTCTCGATTATTATTATTATTATTATTGTTGTTGTTGTTGTTATTATTATTATTACTAGCAAATATATGCACCCTCCGGGTGCAAGTATTTTAGTTAAATTTTATAATAAAATATGATATTAGATTTTATAATTTTATAATAAAATATGATATTAGATTAGAAAGGCTAATGAAACTGAATAAGAATGTAGATAAAAAGATTTGGAACAGAGGGTGTATGATTGAAAAACAGAACAACTTTGAAACTAACTCTTCCCTCATTTTCCGTTACTCCCGTCTTGCATTGGTAAATGTTCCTAATTAAACTGTTTAGTTAAAATAGGAAGTAAAGAATAATATTACAGTTATTTCTTATTGTTAAGGGATTTCTTTTAAGATTTGTCCCCGAGATTTTTGCTCATATTCATTAAGATAAAACCAAACAATTAGAAATCAATAATACTAAGCATATATTTATTAAAATCAAATTTTTAAGATCAATATGCAAATTAGCCTTCCCATTCACACTGTGAACCGCTATTTTGTTGTATATAAAAACAATTGCATGTTATTAGTATGTAGATATTGTTAACAGTCTTAATGATGTAAAACAATTTTACTAATAATTGAGGTTCAAATAAAAAATAAAATCATGGAGGATGTGGTGTAAATAACAAAGGGAATTGTGACTTGTATAGTAATATAGTTTCGGTTACAGAAAGTCAAACCCACAATCTCCATTATAATAAGATTTTAGCTGAATAATCACTTTATAGAATTTAACGGGATTATTGTTTTTTTATAATTCGATATTTATATCTGTGTTTATAGAAGATTGAAATGTAGTTTTTTTTTGTTTGTTTTTTGTTTTTTTGGGTGGGGGTTTGTTTACTTTATCATTGCATTACACCTTCTTCTCGTTTAATTTATAAGTTCCGTTGTGGAATAGCTGAAACATTCCCACAATATTAACTGATCCAAGACTATTTATACAGCACTTTCTCTATGCCGTGGAGTACAAGTTAACGATTGACTTTTTTAGCGCATTAGTCAGTGTACTGAACCACATAACATATTCTCTCCCTAATAAAAAAAACTCTTACTTTCTACCTTATTCATTTTTCAACCTTATTCATTTCACCACACAACACTGTTGATGACAGTATTGTTTAAAACATTTATTTTTAAATTTGAATATAATGTCTTACTATCTTATTTTGTTTATTTTTACTAGCAAATATATGCACCCTCCGGGTTCAAGTATTTAAGTTTTAATGTAATAAAATATTGTATTAAATTAGAAAGGCTAATGAAACTAAATAAGAATATAGATAAAAAGATTTGAAACAGAGGGAGTATAATAAAAGATTTGAAACAGAGGGAGTATAATAAAAAATGGAATAACTGAAACTTACTCTTCTATCACTCTCGTCTTTCATTGTTATTTTTTCTAATTTAAGTATTTAGTTATAAGAGGAAGTAAAGAATAAAATGACAGTTATTTTATCTTGTTAATGGATTTCATTTAAGATTCATTGAAGAGATTTTTGCTTATATTCATTAAAATAAAACCAAACAGTTAGAAATCAATAATACTAAGCACATATTTATTAAATTCGATTTTTTTATATTAATATGCAAATTAGCCTTCCCGTCCACACTGTAAACTGCTATTTTGTTGTATATATAAATATAATTGCATGTTGTCAGTATGTAGACATAGTTAACAGTATTAATAAGGTAAGACAATTTTATTAATAATTGAGGTTTAGATAAAAATAAAATCATGGAGAATGTGATGTCAATAACTAAGAGAATTGTGACTTGAGTAGGAATATAGTTTCGGTTACAGACAGAAAAAACACACAATCTCCATTATAATAAGATTATTATTATTATTATTATTATTATTAAAACAACAATAATGAAAAAAAAACAATATATAGGGGTGAAAAGTCTTTCGGACCACACTGTACTATGACCGCAATTCCCTAACCTATCGGCATGAATAACCATTGACGAGTTGACATGTCGTTAAAATCCACCAATCAATCATTTTCTTTTGTAGCACTCGTTTTGTGAGGTTGTTTTTTCGGGGGGAGATTGGTAGAATTTATCGAGGAAAGACTGTTAAACAAACAAGATACAACTGCCAATAGACAAAAAAAATTATTAATACAAAGCACCCAGAGCATAGTATAACATTATTGTGATTCCTCGCTGTCGTAGAAATAACAAATGTGTAATAGAAATATATAGTAGAATAACGATCCAAAAGGTTACACTAAAACGCAACACGAATTAAGAAGAATATTCATCATCCATCATCGGGTCGCGCTGGTAGCATAGATATCCATGTCAATCTCTCGCCAACCCTCGTTATCGGTCATCACCCTCGGGAGGCCTTTGCGCATCATTCAGTATACGTGCAGAGCTGGTCGATGTAGGTCATTACTGGACGATCCTCACTGACGTGCCCAGGTCTTCACAAGATACCATCACTGATGAGCTCGTCCCCACTACTGCAGCAGTGTTTATTATATCTTGAACGACTTTTAATACGGATTTTCAGGCACTTTTATGAATTCTTAATTCGAAACTCTATAAGTCAGGTAAGAGATCATTTCTTGTTACTGGTACCATGTAACCCAGTACAACCTGTTACATGTTGTTACAGAGACACTGCGAAATAAACATCCAATTTATATTAAAAATAAGTACTCAACACAGCACTCCGGTGACACAAAGTTTTGAGTTTAGCTAAGAGTAAATAGTAGGGCAGAAGGTCAGAGGTTACAGAGACAAAAACAGTATGACTTTGATAATAAGGATGGTTTGTATGATAGGTGGAAAGTGGCCGTATAGCTGCCTTCTTGTGTGATGTTTTTATTCAAGATTTGTTTAAGATCGCACGCAGCATTCTTGTGCAGCACCCATCTAGCTTATTCTCTCGGCGCTTCGTTAGGTTCCAAGTGGTGCAGCCATTTAGTAGCCCTGATACAACTACGGTTTGGAAGACTTGTCGCTTTAGTTATCAGTGGGATAACATTTCTATATGATTGCTAATCTATCTACAGCAGACCATGCCTTCCCTATGCGTGAATTAACATCGCTTTCTATGGATGAAAAAGATGATATTCATAGAATCTATTAATAAGAAGAAATTATACTGAATGTTTTTGGTTTCTTTTTTTTTTTTTATTAAGAGAAGATAATTATACAATCTCGATTTAACTGCCCGCCGAGGTAACTTTATTATCAGACTGGATACTGAATTTTTGTGAAACCGAATAAAAAAAGTGAGTGTCTGTTTGTTTGCCTGGTCGAGAGAAAGATCTGATGCTTACTTTGTGGTTTTTAGAAAATAAATTGCTAAATGGATTCCTGGCATTCATCACTACAAAATAAAACAGAAAAATAGAAAATAAAAGATAAAAAGAAAACAAGATAAACAAAATAACAATAAACGTTCGTTTCCCATTTATTTTTCTTATGCTTTTTAAAGCATTTACTTGAATAACCAAAGTAAAAATTGCTCTGAAAATGTATAAATCTCATTCATTATTCAATGGGAAGCTTTTACCTGCAAAGAGGTAAACAAATTGGAGGACGTGCTTATCATATTATTTGTTTTGCTAGGCGCATTAAAAGTGATGAACTCAGAATGAGAAAGCATGTCCAGAGTTGTAAGCCCGCTTAGTCACAGGCGAATAATCAATGACCTGTGTTTAAACATTGATGATTCCTGTCTATTAGGAGTGGGGAAACAAGATAAATGAAGAAGTTTTAGAAACAGGAAAAATTCAGTAGAACATTCCCACTCGAATAAAAACGATCAAAAACCTTTTAATTTGACCCCACCCCCAAATAAAACGATGTGCTTAGTACGTTAAAACCCAAGATGGACTGAGAAAATATACAGAACTTGAGCCTGATTCAGAGCGCTTCGGCCTCTGGAGTGGCTAGGTGATAAACTTAACAGCGTCGATCCAAGGGAGCTATACCCCCAGGCAATACCTACACCCTTGATTTAAAGAGTCAGGGCTGGGTTTATTGTCCAGTGCCTGAGGCGCCCGCTCTAGGGGGAATGCCGACGAGATCGACGCATTTTTTGTGTCTACCACCCATGAGCTTCGGCTTGTGCGTGGTCCCACGTTAATAGTGCCTTGTGCCTAACCCGTACGAGGTAAATATCCTGAGAAAATATACAGAGATCATCAGTTTATTTGGATGTTTTCAAAACCTTTTATGTAAAAGATTTTGAAAACATTTTAAAAAACTATTTCTCTGAATGTTTGAGATGAGGCTTGATTATATGTGTTATTCGGACTATTGTCCTTATCTTCATTGTCATTTGTACAACCACTGGACACATGGCCTAGTGGATAAAGGAGTTAGGTTAATACAGTTCTAAGTGACAGTTATCTCTGAAATGTAGGTTCAATCCTGGTCAAGGGCAGCAGTAAGATAGAATAATAATTAACATAGCTTAACGCCTGTAACCCTGCTATGGTTAGCGGAATGAAAACAGGATACCCACGTGAACTGAATAAAGGTTTAGATTCAAAGTTTAGTGATGGCTCTCGATTACGACAAGTAGGTTCCCGATTACGAAAAAAAGGTTCCCCAGTCCGTGAATATTCCCGAGTCCGACAAGAAATACCTGAAGAAGGCCGGAGCACACATCGACCGAAACGTTGTACAGATAACAATGAAGATGAGGACAATAGTCCGAATAACTCAGATAATACTAATTTAAAAAAAAAAAACTTTGGTCAGTTAAAATATCTGCAGAATTTGGTAACTTGGGACACAATTTGGCAGCTCATAATATTTTCCTAGGCCAAGTAAATAATGAACACCATTTTTCTGTCCCGTGCTATTGAAATGTCGTGGTGAGGCTGAACGTGTCCGATGAGGCCGGTGCTTGAGACCCTGACTTATAATGTTACAGAATTGGAAGCGCGTTGTGTAATTGTTATCGTCTTATTGTGAATGGACACGGCGAGACGAGTTCAAATTCTGGTCGAAGTTGGTTGAACCCCAAATAGCGCTAATACAGGGAAAGGTATACATATAACTATTCTCTCTCTAGTTATGTGTAAATAGTAGGGAAGGATAGACGCTTTAACTTTAATTAGGCAACCAGTCCAGGAGAATGAAAAATCTGTATTAAAACCTCTTAAATTCCGCATAAGAAATTGATATTGTGTTACATCTTACTGCAGAAGAGTTTGTAAATATTTATAATGTTACAGAAACAATCTCATTAAAACACTAATCGAAATATGGTCGCTGATAAATTGAAAAAAAAAAAAAACAATAGCTAGGCTTGTCAATTTGTTTGCATCATTTGATAAAAATGTATACTTATAGAATAGTAACAAGAATATGCGGCCTCCGGGCATAAGTATTTAAGTTTTAATATAATGAAATATATTAAATTTGAAAGACAAACGAAATTAAATAAGAGCGTAGGATATATAAGAATTACACTTATTTTACTTATATTTTAATTGATTTCTATATAAAATCATTCATAGGATTAATGTTAATACGTTGAAGAATAAAACAAAAATATTAGAGATCAATAACACTGAGTACTTATTTATTAAACCCTGTTTTGTTAAAACCAGTATGCAAATAAACCACACCATATATTATGTAAACCTTTATTTCTTAGTGATATTTAACACACATTGCAGGATTGTAAATGCACTAATAACATGAGCTATTTTGAGGCAAATCTTACAAAGATTTTTATAGAGACTTCATTCATAGATAAGATTTATTCTATGTATTAATGATTTTGACCATAAATTAATTACACATTCATTAACTTACACATATTCCTAAGGGCATTGATATGTAAGCAGATATGTACTTTCGGTTACAGACAGAGACACCGAATCTCCATTATAACATGATAATGTTACGTTTTAATGAAGGAACATTGGCGTTCAATATTAGAGTAAGATAAATGTTTGCAATATTTTTGCTATCAGGAGACTCAATTTGGCAGTTTCAGTGGGTACAATTCACGCCATAAATTGCTTTGGTCGTGTGATATAAGAACCGCAAACTAGCACATACCAAAATATTTATTAACCATGAATAAAATTGGATGGTAGAAAAATGTATGCATATTTAATAATAATGAAATTATTGCATACAACAATCCTCAGATGCACTAAAACTTATCAGAGATGCATGTATAGTACATAGAATAATGTACAAATATCTGGTTGGTGGCTTTGTTTTATGGCACATCATCCCTTTTTGGGTCATTTAATGCCAAATCAAGTAATTCTGATATTGAGCTTCTTACAGTACCTGCTATTGCTTAAATATTTCAAAACGTTTGACTCACCCTTGGATATAAAGGCTTTACCATACATTCTGTTATATCTATATGAGATAGTCAAATAAATTTAATCTATCACCAAATTAAATCTAACCAATATAATTCTGAGGTGAATGCACCAATCTATTTTTATGATTGGGAAGAGATAGAATTTGCTGTCTTCTTCAGACGCTGAAATTGTTTAATTTAGAGATACCAAATATGGTGAGGATCAGTGATGTGGCCCGAAAATATGCTGAGGTAAGGAAATAACACTGTTATGATCTTGCAGGTGGAATTAAACATTGTCAGCTGTAATTAAAGATTAAATTAAATCCATAACATTTGCTCCGAAATATCAAATTAAGATTTTCGAGAATCTGTGTTCAAAATTATTACCCTCTGTGCCTCATTTTCAAAACAGAAATTTAAGAAAATCGAAAAAAATATAGAGTTTAATTATAAGATTTTATTTTTGCATTATTAGATTTGGTATGGTTTGGTTTCTTTGTTTAATGGCATATAAACCTTAGTGGGTAATTTAATGCCCTTCTTTGTAGAAGATTATTTGTACTATCTAAACATATCTGGATGGATAAGATGGTTCAGAAATTCCCCAATGTTATTAGTCCAAAAAGGGTACACAGTATCGTGAGTGGACTTATCATCGTACTTTTCTAAAGATGACATTATCATAAATAATGTGGCGTAGTCGCTAAGTGCTCGACTGAAAAATTGTAGTAAGTTCGAAATTGGGTCGTATTATTACATTTCCTTTCAGTCTAATACACTTGGAAAAAATATGAACCACCTCATCCTCCACCTATTGGTTTGATACTAACACTACTATTCTACGGAGCTAGATTTAGAATTAAATAATCAAAAAGTTTTGATATGACATGAAACAAAGAAGCCAAAACATACTCTTACTGTCCTTGTACATATATACCAGTCCCTCCGCACGAGCAGGATGTGACACAAATCAATTTTTTAGGCGGAGTTTAACAAGTTTGAATTCAGAGTTTTCCTTTTCTTAGACTGGTTGCCTAACCAAGGTTAAAGAGCCCAGTCTGCCCTGCTATTTACACATAGCTGGAGGAAGAGCAAGTAGATGCATACCTTTCCCAAGGGTATTAGCACTATTTGAAATGTAGATAGCCTCGACTAGGATTTGAACTCGGGTCGTTGACTTTATTACCTAAGAACAACACGTGCCTCCTAACTGTCCTTGTAGATTTGAATATATTAAACATTCTTGATAATAGAAAGTGTTTCGTAAATCATTATGTGGACATATATTTTTAATGTAATATAGCGTTTTATCTATTTTTATTTAATTACTTTTTATGAAATATATGAAAATTTAAAATATATAGAGAGTAAAATGTACCAGTGATCGAAACTAGACTGTCTATCAAATTAACAAGACTGAAAATAGAAGAAATGAAAAGGTAGTCATTTAAATGAAGATAACTCTTCACCAAAATGGATTTGGGGTTGGCTAGAACATTAAATTAGTTCTATAACAATCTGTTTTCCAGATCTGTTTTCTATCTATGGTATAAAAACCATGAAATACTTATATTCAAGTATATGATATAAACCTGAAAATGACTGAAAATAAATTAGAAACTATCTTAAATATCTGCCTTAGACGTATAGTGGGCATCATGGAGGGAGAAGATCACTATTAAAGCCGTTCTAAAGAGAGCTCACATCCCCAGCTTGTGTTATCTACTGAGGCAACATCGTCTCCGATGGCTGGGTCATGTACGTCGGGTGAAGGATGGATGAAACCCGAAAGACAGCCTCTATGCAAAGCTTTCGTCTGGCAAAAGACAGATTGGTCGCCCGCAGCTGCGATTCAAGAATGTCTGCAAAAATGATCTCAGGTGTTTTGGCATTGCCCCTTCCAGCTGGGAAAATGTGGCTCATGACCGCTCTCGGTGGCGGCAGGCTCTCTGTTCATCAGAAATCACCCTGCCGCAACACCATGAAGCTAAGAGGTCTAGAAGAAAGCAGCAGAAACAAAGCACCGGAACATCAACATATTCAGAGACATCCTTCAAATGCAACATTTGTGGTCGAGAATGTTTTTCAAACATTGGACTTCACAGTCACAGGAGGCGCTCTAACTTCAGGGACACAACAACTTTATTATAGTCTTCCGAGACTGAAATGCCAATATATAAAAAATCTTAAATATACTAGAGGGATGATTGATTTGTAGGTGATATTTTAACTTCGCTTTGTCCCTCAGCTTCTTAGATCTGTCTCAAAGTTATTTACATATTAGAATTGGGAATCAGAGGAAGAATGGTAAAAAGTTGTACCCAATCCCATAGAATATCCTAATTAAAATAAGTAGAATGTATAGTGTCTCAAATGTAAGAAAACAGTTTATTCTACCAGTGCCAGCAAATTCTGTCACAGACAAGCGAATATACTTATTAGTTACTGGTGTGTGATTGTCTAAATCCTCCTCTATGTTTAACATAGACGATCTAAATATCAAATCTGTGACGTAGATTCTCACACAGAGTTATATTTTCTGGTCCATGGGGTGCACACTGTTCCATAACTTTTTTAATGTCTTTATATTCTATATTCCGTCGGGTACTTGTGTTCTTCGTATCGAAGTAGTCTTTCTTCCTGATTACAGTCAAATCACACTGAAAGCACTGTGATTTGCTAGATTACTGAAGATAAGCAGCGATGCGTCTTTCAATTTTTAGTTAGGTGATCACTTAAGCAAAAGTAGTAACTTTAATCAACCTGAGTCTTTTGTTTATAAAAAAATACTTGATTTGTCATTAAAAAATTTATGACGTAAAACAAAACAACCATTTTTCCGTATTAGATTGAACATCTCAGAGAAAGGTGTCTTTGATAGCATCAACGATCTTCTACTAAAATGAACTAAAAATGTTTGCTTTTGCAAAATTTATCTTTTAGAAAACTATAATTTTTAGTGCATTTTAGTAGACGATCTTTGATGTAATTTCCTCAAACAATGGTGCAAGTGAAAATCTAATTCTTGGGTATCAGTATTCAGTGTACTAACACACAACATTCGCGTAGATTTGATATTTTTAAAAAGTGAAAAATCTCTAGTGTCTGGGGTTTGTCTGTGTTCCATTTTATGTTCTTTAATCAGAAACATGGACATATATTTCTGTGTACACATTTTTTTAAGTACCGATACAGTATTAAACCACGCGCGTAGAGAATCAGCAGCATTGGCACAGAATACGTCTTGTCGTGACACCCATCGTCTTTAACTCTGCTAAATCTAACCCTTCTTTCCTAAAGTCAAATATTTATATGACTTTCTAAGTAAAATGAGAGTCCTGTTCCACATGAACTTGGGTTTAAGGGATGTCAATCAGAATCTGCTGTAATTTGCCACTGTTGCCGTTAATTTTAGAATCCGCACTACACTTCCTTACAGAAATGATAGGATATGCCTATCCAATATGTAACATTGATTTATCACTACACGGTATTTGATAGCATATAAAACGGACTGCATATAACAGACATAAATGAAGTCTCTCGTAAACCAAATTTATCTCTAATACTCATTATCTCAGGCTATAATTTTACATGTCATTTTATGACCCCAAACAGGTTCACATGCCATCAATGTTTTTTTCAGCGGGGGGCTGTTTTCTCTTTATAATGTCATTGTCGACTACAATGGATACATAAATACAATTTTAGGTGACATTTTGTTCTACAGTTAGATTAATTGTTAGTGAAATAGTTTTACAATGTGTGCTTGCTGTTGAATAAAGTTCATGTTTTGATGGTTTAATTATTTGATCTTTTCAAACACGCCTTTGAAGAATGACGAGAGAGAATGGCGAGAGGGTGTCTGTGCTTAGATCGTTATGTAGTCTGGATGATTGGCTATGTAGTAGGGTGTTACCGCTAAGTTGATATTTTAGAAGAGAATATATAACATGTAACAATATGTAACATGTCTTTGAGAGTGTAATAATGCGTTTTTGTTGTAATCTACCCTTATAATAAAAAAAACACTATCAGTTGGGCTGATATACGACCCCTAACAACGGGTTCTTGATTATGACCAAAAACTACATTGATGCTGATTCTAAGGTTCTGGAATTGTGAGAAGTGTGGAACACTGCTTTATTGCTATAATTTCCGAGTCCATTATGACCTGAAGTCGTAGTGTCTGTTAAGCGACTAAGTATCGGTAAAATAGAACTGTTATGGGAAACACTCGTATTCGATAGGGCCGTGTGCCAAAAAGGCAACAAAAACTGAAAAAAAATACCCACAAATTTAAATATGAATGTACAATGAACGTAAATTCCTAACATCTAGGCATACAATGACCTTAGACGAGTTGAAATACCATTAAAATTTATCAGTCAATAATCCATGTAAAAATGAACGGATACGTACATTAAAGTAGATAATATAAAGAACCTGAGAATGAGAGAAAATAAATTAAAAGCTCTTTTAAATATACTAGAGGGATGTTTGATTTGAAGGTGATATTTTAACTTATCCTTGTCCCTCACTGTCTTGGATCCGTTTCGAAGAGATTTACAATGATATTAGAACTGGGAATCAAAGGAAGAATGGTAAAAAGTTGTACTTAATCAGCTAGAATATAATAGAATTCAAATAAGTAGAATTTAGTATTTCCAGTGTCTTTATTTGTTCCTACAAAGCCGAGAAACATATTCTGTCTAATAAACTGTGATTTATAACAATCCTTGCCTAATAAAAGTTTAAAAAGAAAAATGGACACTATTTATTGATAGAGAAGATACTACGAATGAGTAAATAGATGAAAAAGTGGTTGGCAAAGATTCTTGTTGGAGATTTCTCACTGAATCTGGTTGACCCATGGAGGTTGATAGTGAACAAATGAAGATGCCCCCTTCTTTATTAGAAATAATAATTACATTACTGTTTTCATATTTGCCCACACTGACAAAGTAAACCATAGGAGGTATTCTAGTGTGTGGTGATGGGAACACACATAATAAATTCTATTCTTTCCTCAACTTTGGGATATTCCGCAATATCCTTTGAGATCAGAAAGAATTGCCTTTTAACTGTTGGCCGATTTGCATATCTAGGCTGCTGCTGCTGGTGGGGGTATTTATCTTCAAATTCAAATTGCAGGGTTATTCCATAATTTCTTTTCTCAACATTGCTTTCTTCCATAATGTTTTGAGATTTGCATGAACTATCTTTTAACTGTTATCTGATTTACATAAATAGTCTGCCGCTATTTTATTTTTCCCCTCAATATTGGAATATTCCATAGCATTTTCCAGGCATGCAAGGCTATCTAATAACTGTTGGCCGATTTGCATATGTAGAGTGCGCTGGTTCTATTTCTCTTAGGGATGCAAATTTTAAGATCATTCCATATTTTTTTCCTCAATATCGCATTATTTTCTCGTATTTTCTCAGCATGGCTGGAAAATTATTTTACCATGAATTTAAATAATTCACGCCAGTTTGTTATAGGAATATTTCCTGAAAGCATAACATTCAGCTCTTTAATAATATTGTTACCTCTTATCTGTTATTAGTTTAGTTACTACTCAATTAACAAAGTTGATCATGTTCTAAGTCAGCTAATAGCATCATTTTTGGCAGAGGTATTATTATTATTATTTACTCCTTTTGAGTTTTCACATCAGCATTAACTGATGGTCTTTCACTGGAGTCTGAGTGACAGCAAGTCTCCTCAGGTCTCCAGGACTCTTCTGAGTATTCTGGCAGATTGCAGCCGTGCAGTGTTCTGAATGGTTTCAATCCTTCCTCTGATATCCAAACTTTCCTAACCCTTTTCTAATCCTTTTGGGACTGTTCCAAGTGCACCAACCACAATTGGTATCACTTTCACTTTTATATTCGATAACTTTTTCAGTTCTCTAGCAAGGTCCAGATATTTGTCCATTTTTTCATTTTCCTTTAGCTTCACCCTAGGATCTGCTGGCACTGCAAAATCCACCAGTTGACAAGTTCTTTCTTTTTTGTTTATCAACACTAGGTCAGGTCTTCTTGCTGGGATAAGATGATCCGTTTTTATTTCAAAGTCCCAGAGAATTTTGTGCGTTTCGTTCTCAAGAACATATTCTGTTTTATGCATATACGATTTTGTTGTGTGGTCAAAATCTAATTTTTGGCATAATTCCCAGTGGATCACCTTCCCAACCCAGTCGTGTCTAGTTGTGTATTCTCGTTGTGCTAGTTTGCTACATTCGCAGATTATTATTATTATTATTATTATTATTATTATTATTATTATTATTATTATTATTATTATTATTATTATTATTATTATCAGCAACTTACTTTGTAATCTGTAGGGAGGACATTCAAAAGTTAGGACTGGGAGCTTTAAGTTTTGGCAAGCGGCTGAAGGAACAAGGGCCTCTCCAAGGAAATGAACTAATTCTGCTGTAGGATGTTCAATTAATTCTCATAACAGTTGCAAATTAGGTTTAAGTATGCTTTATGATGTAAGAGCATTTTATAGTATTGTTGTATCTGGTTTAGTTTCGTGGGTAATTTACTGCCAAAGATATCCTTGTAAAATAACACGTGGCAGTATTTAACCCCCTACTGGGGGTGAGGTGTTCATACCTTTCCCAAGTGTATTAATCCGAAAGTGAATGTAATAGCGTGACTAGAGTTCGAGGTCTCTTACTACAATGTATCAGTCCAGCTCATTAGCCTCGGACACACACACATACCATCGACGTCACTATAACTTTGTTAGTTATTTGTATCACATTAGCCATAATTTTATTTTTATTCAAATTTTATTTATTAAGAAAAATGTTGTATATCACTAATACAGTTTTCCTTATCTACATACTAATAACTAGCAGCAGAAAACACTCTCCAGGCGTCTTAATAATTAATTTTTGAAAGACATTGCCTGAGAGAGTTTGAGTTAAAAATTCAATGTCAGAGGGTTTGTATCATAAGTAAGACAAATCCTCATATTTATTAAAGGAGTAAACAAATTTAAAACAATTTGAAATGAAAACTGAGCCGCGTCCCTCTCAAATAAAATGTTGCATGCATGTAATAATCAAACAATTATTTTAAATATTTTTCACATCAATTTTACACAAAATCGTAGGTATTTATTTATTTGTAAACTTTTTAGTTAACTTCTTGTCACTGTAAAAAAAAAAGACGAGAGTATAAAACAATTTTTAAAATTGCTTACTCAAAGTTTGGGTGTATATAACATAAGAATAATGTGACGTAAGCTGTGACGTAGAGCTATGACGTAGTTCTTGTTACAGACAGAAATACAGATAATCTTCATTATTAATAAAAAATATGCAATTGTACTAATTTGAACAATTAAAACCGGTTTACAGTTTAAACAAGAAAGCTAATTTTCATATTGATCTTAAAACGATTATTTTGTTTTCTACTTTTGTTTGAGTATGGTTTCTAGATTTAATGGAATATCACCCTTATTTGATCATCTAATGCCAAAGCCATATATGCAGAAAAATACTAGTTGTACAATTTAACCCATAGCTAGGTGTGTGTGTAATTCATACATTTCCCAATGGTATTAATCTGAAAGCGAACGTAACAGTTTAACTGGGCTACAAATTCGCTTACTTCGATATAACAGTCAAGGACATTAGCCTCTACGCCATGGGGATTACCTTTGCATAGTTGAAATCGATTTAATATAATTTATTATAATAGAGGATGCAATCATAATTCTTGCTAATAATCTGGATTAATACTTTAAGCATCATTTGTTAATATGAAATAAGAAATGGCGCTGCTGAAAGCGAACTGAAAAAAAAAAGACAAAAATAAAGTGAACTGATTTCAATTTGAAAGTGTCCACTCTTGTGAGCTTGGTTTTGTTCACCATGGGAGAAACATGAATCTGACGTTTCCTGTTTCCTGTCATAATTTATTTATTTTCACTTCCGAACTGTCATGATGTTTAAGATTAAAGATTTTATCTAATTCCCCGGATATTCACTCTTGTAAGAAAAGAAGAATTATCTTACCAGTACACCGATTTTCTTGATTCATATTTTGTCATAAATAGGACTTTGTCTTTTCTTTTTTTTTAAATCTTATAATAAGCATTATTTTACACAACCGCAAAAAAATGAGTCAATCTTTTGCTATTATTTACCAAATGTATTTTACCTTGCATATCTGTCATTGAATGGTTTAATGAAATGTTAACAACCCTTTTTTTGTATATATATATATATATATATATATATATATATATATATATATATATATATATAAGAAATTTGAAAAACGAAGTGTTCCAAAAATAAGATGAATTTATATATATATACAACCACATGCATGTTCTTGTGGCACAAGAACATGCATGTGTGTGCTCGTACATATAAAAATTCATCTTATTTTTGGAATACTTCGTTTTTCAAATTTCTTAATATTGTCGAATTTATTTCCATATTTTCTTCCATATATATATATATACATATATATACATATATATATATATATATATATATATATATATATATATATGTGTGTGTGTGTGTGTGTGTGTGTGTGTGTGTGTGTGTGTGTGTGAGAGCTGAAAAATGGCAATGAATCCGACAATATGTTGAAAGGTTAAATAAATAAAGGAAATAAAATGTTGAATGGATAAAAATGGTTAAATGAAATGCTAACAAGCCTTTTTTTGCTAAACTAATATAAGTTTAATAAATAACAACCACATTCAAAAAGGTGACTTTAGATTCCATTGTGACTGTTAATGTACCGGTTTTCTTTAAAAAAAATGAGGAAGGGCTAGAACTATGGAGATCAATCTAATGAACACCTGGAACATGATGATGATATATTACTTTTGGAAATAGAAAAACGATCATAGTTTTTAGTGAGACGTTCGATTTTAAGAGTTCCTATAATGCTAGTTTTGAAAGAGGGAAGCGCGTGGTGTAATGGTTAAAGTCATGGGAAATGGACTCGTCGCCCCGAGTTCAAATCCTGGATGTGGTAATTGCATTTCACTTAGCGCTAATACCTTTGGGAAAGGTATGAATCCTACTCTCCCTCCAGCTATGGATAAATAGTAGAGCAGACTGAACTCTTTAACCTTGGTTAGGTAACCGGTATAGGGGAAGGAAAACTCTGAATTCAAAACTGTTAAACTCCGCTTAAGAAATTGACCTTGTGTCACATCCTGCTCGTACGGAGGGGTTGGTAAATATATATAATGCTAATTTTGATGCGTTCATTAGTTTTAATCATTAGTTAGTTGGTTGATATATTCATGGATTTTAACGGCATAATAACCCGCCTGGGGTTATTTTAAGCCTAGAGGTTAGCTAATAACATACGTTATACGTCTATTGACACTTATGTACGTAACAGTTTTAAGAATTTACTAGCATCGTCGGGGATCGTATTGATAGGTTACTTTTGTAAGGTATTGATCAGGTTGATAATTATATTTTTGGTATAATTTCGTTTATCTCAAAAAAGGACATAATGCGATCTATGTTCACATTGCTAAAATGGATAGTTCATATAATCTGCGGGTTTTTTGGATGAGGGAGAAAGCTCCACATTCAATGAATAAGTGTTTAACATTACAGGGTGTTTGACATGTTTCACATTGAGGTTGTTGTTTTTTAATAAAGTATTAAGGAATGCGTAAGTTCGGCGTGACCAATGCGTAATCACAATATAATATCTTGTTCCTTTTTGGACTTTTTAAAAGCTGGTGTCCCAAAGTGTGCTGGCTGCAGCGATGAAGAACTCCCAGGTGCAATGAATGATAGGGAAAGCTGGCGAGAGATTGTCATGGATATCCGTGCAGCCTGCACGACATGATGATGATGATGATTTATATGAAATGACATTTGATTTCATAAATTCAATATATAGTCTTAGTTCATTTTCTATCAGTACTAATGGTTAGTTTATTTTCTATCAGTACTAATGGTTAGTGCCCGAAACCAGGTAAATTTCAGCATTTTAAATGATGCTTTTCAAGGTAGGCTAGATCACCCCATTGAAAGATGTGTTCACCAAAATCATCCTACTATTATCTAAGAGGAGGCATGCTTAGCGTAAATACAATCTGGAACTCGATTGCTAATCTTGGACGAGGATGGTTTAGTTTGCCTTCATGTTAATACGCTTGGGAAAAGCACATATTCTTCTGTTGTCCCAACAAGTATGGGTAAATAGTAAGGCAGACTAGGTTCTTTAGACAGTAAGGCAATTAATATTGGAGAAGTATATTCTGAATTCAAACCGGCTGTACCCCGCTTAGTAAATCTAACCTTGTGTCTCATCCTATTCGTAGATTAGGAGCTGTGTATACGTACCTTAATTTACCTCATTTTAAGGAGATTTCGTCAAGTTATTAGAATGAAATTGTATCATTTTTTCATAAACACCCTGTATGTTGTATACCCTTTTCCTTACGTTCTTTCTTAGTTCTATTCCTTGTCATCTTCTATCGTCTTTGACATCTTACATCTTCTTCTAACATCTCTTCTAGCGTCTGGACTTCTCTTGGTGGTCGGTCGCACTTAACTCATTTCTTCTTCTTCATCAGTCTTGTTACCAAGACATTCACCAACCACAAGAATATGTTATTTTCTTAAGCTTTTATTTACTTAACTATACATTTCATGTAACTAAATATCTGACTAACATAGCGCGCGTATGCAAAGTGAGTTACAGTTAAGGCAGAAACAGCTTCTCTGCCCGACGTCCAACTGAAAACTGAGGACCCAACCAGGTCCCACGTGACTTCACGTATTTCGCGGACTTTCTGTACTATTCCATGGAAAGTCCCGCCCATAATATGAAAAAGGCCATCCCATCTAGAAATACAGGGGATTGACAATAATCTTATGCAACCGCATAGATTATGTAACATGTATATTTCCAATTATATTAGATTTCTTTAAACACCCTGTATATAAAATATTGGCATATAGGAGCAGGCCAGTGTAATTAACAATAATTAAAATTTAAATCAAATGCTTCATATTGCCTCCAAAATCTTAAAAACCAGACCTGACTAGACACAATGAATGATGTTTTTTTTTTAATTCAGAATAAAATGGCGATCATATATTACTTGTAAACCTTTGACCTTTGGAAAAAAATATCAACGCAGGCCAGTGTAATTAACAGTAATTAAAGATTAAATTAAATGCATTATATTGCTTCCGAAATCTTAAAAATCAGACCTGACTAGACACAATGAATGGTGTTTTTTAATTTAGAATAAAATGGCGATCATATATCACTTGGTAAATATTGGCATATAAGAGCCACTTTTCCCAAAAATATCAAAATCCCAACAATGTGTAATAAATGTACATTTTCAACAAGTAAATGTTTTATTATCATGTTAAATTCTACTAAAGATTTATTGGGTTAACAAAATATGAACATTCACCAAATTTATATTTTTGCTATCTATCAATATGTATAGCTCCAAAATGGCTACTAACACGATTACCACATTTCCTGTGGTTACTAATAGGGTCCTTTGCACGTATTATTTACCGTTATTTACCGTTTGAGGATTCTAACACATTTGTATATAGAAGAATGCGATAGATGCAGTCATGGAAAAGTCTATGGAAAATAAGAACATTAAAAAAGACTTGGTAGAGAATAACATAATTGTAACATCCAACATCAAGTTAAAGTAAAAGTGTTATACTGAATTGGAACAATTCATTGTGTTAGTGACGGTAGTTAAACCAAATTCTTGTATTTTTATCGTATAAAGTATTTATGTATTTGAAAATATCCTACTCAGAAATCGAATATATGGCAATCATTCCCTGGGATTTTACACCAGATTTTTAAAAAATATGCACTTGTGTTTACATTTTTAATATGTAAAATAGATTTTAAACAGTATACTACCGTTCATTATAAAGCAAAAATATATGTTAAAAAATCATCTAAAAGTTTCATTCACAAAAAATATGTGAAAAGAAAACCTTTAGATTATTAAACATTATCACCAATTCATTTCAAAAACGTAGTCGGCATTAAATGACCCATTGAGGTTGATATGCCGTAAAACAAGAACAAAATCAAAATCAAATCAAATCAAATCTTTATAAAGCGGTTATTTCCTATAAGTCTGACTGATAAATTATTAATTTATTTTCCCATTAAACTAACCCTAAACCCTAACCCTAACCCCGTCTTCTTTTTTCCTAGTAAATCAATAAACAAATAAATAATTCATCACTCAAGAGTGCTTCCCCTTTGATCATGTTATAGGAAATAACCTATGAAGCTTTGGTTAGTCTGGTTAACGTTCTTGAGATTGATTAACGTGGCCACCATCAAATAAGGATTCTGGCCATTGCCATTTGGTTTCTGTGATCTGACAGGAACCCTTGATTTCAGCATCACTTAACCGTAAGTATAAACTTCAGGTTATCATCGACTTTCATTAAATTCATATTCCGTATTTAAATTTACACGGTGAAATACTCCAGGCCTAGTGGTTAAAATGCTGAACTGCTATATCATATAAAACATGTCGCACTATTACGTTCTCTTTGAGACTAATACGCTTGTGAAAGGTATGAATCATCTCATCCCCCAGCTATGAGCTAAATAGTGCAAATACTTTTGTTCTACAAGGATGACTTTGGCGTTAAATAACCCCATGAAGGTTTATATTCAATTAAACAAAGAACAAAATTAACCAAATTGATTTAACATTTCTGAAAACCATAGGCATGTTATATATTTGGTAAAATCCTAAAAAATACATACTTTATACGATAAAAATACAAGAATTTATTTTAATTACCGTCACTAATACAATGAATTGTTCCACTACAGTATAACACTTTAATTTAACTTGATATTTGATATTACAATTATGCTATTCTGTACCAAGTCTTTTTTAATATTCTTATTTTCCATAGACTCTTCTATGACTGCATCTAAATTAAAAGTTATGTAAAATTGAAAGTTAAGTGTACTGGGGCATGGATAGATACGACAGAAAAAAAAACAAAAAAAAAACAGTTCCAGGAGCAGTCAACCAGAAAATATCTCAGAATTGACTAAAAACCAGAATTGACCAGAAGATATCAGATATCCTCAAATGTCCTCCCCATCACACTGGAAAGTCCTTCAAACTTGACTTTATACATAGGAGGGATGTTTATATTGTTAGTCATTGTTTTGTTATTAAATAAACAGTTAGAATTGAACTATGTTTTAATTCATTTATTTGTTGCCGTCAGTCTTAGAATAAATGCTATACTAACACAATAGCACAAAGAAGATTATTATAAAATAGACAGAAAGATAAATAAAGATAAGTTAATTTTTTAACACCTTATATATATTATATATATATATATATATATATATATATATATATATATATATATATATAAACACACATATGTATATATGTGTGTGTGTGTGTGTTTGTGTGTGTGTGTTGGCAACCTTCTGTCTATTTTAGACGATGGTGTAGTTTTTTTTGTTTTTTTTTTTCTCTCTCTCATTTACAGCTGTGTGAGTGGCTGCATAGACCGATCCTCGAATGGTAGTCTCTGGTGCAATGGCTGCAAACAAAAGGTGATGCTTTCTGTAGGTGTTGGGGGTGCTGCTGTTTCTCTTTTCCTTTAGCTCTCTTTTCTGTGGCATTTTTTCCTCTCTTTTCACTTCTTTTTGTTCCTTGTTTGACGAGGAGGTGCCAGGTTGCACCGTCTTCTGCACAAGCCTCCACGTGTCTATGTCGATGCGGCATGTCTTCAGGTCTCTCTTGCAGACATCTTTGAAGCGTTGGCGTGGTCTCCCTGCCGGTCGGGTGCCCTCCACTATATATATATAATGTGTGTGTGTTTGTCAAGGGATCTGAGATAGGGTCTTTTTCGTTGTTGTTGTTTTTAGCTAGGGTGTGAAGAGGCAAATATTCACATGAATGCAGAATGCGGAACGATTCAAAGATACGAAAAGAAACAGTTCCTAAAATAACGACGAATCTATCTCATTCGATGTGTGGTCCGATATATATTGCTTCTAGCCTCTAAGACCTCAGGGAATGCATGTAAAGAATAAAGAAACGAGGTTCTAACGCATAGGACGAGCTGTATTACTGTGTTCTTTTCTCCTATCCGATGATGACCAATCAGCGACGTGACAGTCGGCGTGACAATACTACATTCAATGAAATACATAGTTTAAGATACAGGTGATGTCTGCTACTCTCCATCAGACTGGTAAATCTCTCAAACTTGACTCTCTAATTTGGAAGGACGTTTATGTGGTTAGTACGATTCTAACGATTTATATAACAACGAAACAATAACTAAGTTTTAATTCATCTTGATTGTTGCTATTAGTCCTTGAACAAATATGATAAATACAACACTTACCTGTGATGTTTTCAATGTAGAATATATAATAGCTGAATCCAAAAATCATTTTTTTAAAGATACAAGCTCTTACATAAATGTATAGAGCAGTATTATAGTTGTGACAAGTGGAATCCAGTTTGAATTAGTGATATTATTATCTGGAACTTATTCAATCACATCTTAAAAACTAGACCCGACTAGACACAATGAATGGTGTTTTTGAATTCAGAATAAAATGGCGATCATATATCACTTGGTAAACCTTTCACCTTTGGAAAAAATGTCGACGCAAGCCAGTGTCATTAACAGTAATTAAAGTTTAAATTAAATGCATCATATTGCCTCCGAAATCTTAAAAACCAGACCTGACTAGACAAATGAATGGTGTTTTTGAATTCAGAATAAAATGGTGATCCTATATCACTTGGTAAACCTTTCACCTTTGGAAAAAAATGTCAACGCAGGCCATTTTAATTAACAGTAATTAAAGTTTAAATTAAATGTTTCATATTGCCTCCGAAATCTTAAAAAAACAGACCTGACTAGACACAATGAATGGTGTTTTTGAATTCAGAATAAAATGGTGATCATATATCATTTGGTAAACCTTTCACCTTTGGAAAAAAATTTCAACGCAGGCCATTGTAATTAACAGTAATTAAGTTTAAATTAAATGCATCACATTGCCTCCGAAATCTTAAAAAACAGACCTGACTAGACACAATGAATGGTGTTTTTAAATTCAGAATAAAATGGTGATCATATATCATTTGGTAAACCTTTCTCCTTTGGAAAAAAAAATGTCAACGCAGGCCATGTAATTAACATTAATTAAAGATTAAATTAAATGCTTCATATTGCCTCCAAAATGTCAACTACATTTATTTTACCGTTTGTGTTTACATTATTAATAACATCCAACTACTTTTAAAACAAAATTCAGTTCATGCCATCGAATCATCATAATGTCTGTTAGCATTGTTAAAATATTTATGTTAATCGCATCGTTCAAGAGCTATCATGAGAAGTAATGATTACAACTGAAACTGAATTCTAAAATATTAAAGAATTTACCGCGGGTAAGAAACATTATAATACGTTAGGTGTTCAACAGTCATTAACTATTTATTATGTATCACCGCCATCGGCAGGATTCGACAAAAACAGGAAATACTAGCATCATTCATTACCAAATTCTACAGCAATGAAACAATTCTGACAAATAATATAAACACGTATTTAACAAAATCATAAATACACCTGAAGGCAAAATTCGATAACGTGTCATTACGAACACGACAAACGCGAACTCTTCTTTTTTTTATTTTCACATCAGCAAGAACTGCTATGCTCGAGCTGAGTGACACTAGCCTTCGAAAAGAAAGTGAACGTATCATTGGGAAACACGGCAAAAAGCACGTTTTGAAGACATTGTAAATGTGCAAGGTGTTGGAAACCAGTAGACATGACTCTACAAAAAGCGAAAAAAATACTCCCTTAAAATAGATATCAGACGCATTATATCTATTATTATACTAAAGCTGAGAGAATCAACTTTTGGCACCTAAAGGCTTTTTTCCTATGTAGTTTAATGACACAAAACATATCACAAAATACAATTTAATCCTAAATGTAATTAATGTTTGAAATAAATTCCATTTCCTTTGGTCCTAATTATTCGTAATTTGCAATTAAGTCGAATATTCACCATTCTCTGTCTTTACTTCCTGCCAAATTATTTCCCCCTCTCAATACATTTAGAATATCCACTCAGGGTAGAGTTTCTGATTCTGCGTGCTGGGTTCCCGGTTTCGATTTCTGTCGGAGGGAAATCGTAAGTATACATCACTGATGAGATTTAATAAAGTTAGAATAGCTGTACAATGTTCTACGTGGGGCGCGATATTTGCCGAGTTCGCTTTTCGTGATTATTTTCAATAATATCGAATTTTATACGATATACGCATTGTAATTGCCTTCAATGCTATAATATTCGCATATGATATGTATTAATATAATATGATTGGCGATATACGCATTGTAATATATATATATATATATATATATATATATATATATATAAATTATTAAGAAGTTTTTAATAAGTGTCATATAGTTTTTTAGCCATCTTTTGTCAGAGTCCACAGAAAAAATGGAAGTAAAACATATAACAGAAGATTTAGATTTTTTGCTTATAGTCTATTTCAGGAAGCATAGCGCAAGTGTCTAAAGCTACAATCATCAGATGCGATTGATGAATTCTTACTGAAATAGACTATAACGCAAAAAATCTAAAAGTTCTTTTATATATATATATATATATATATATATATATATATATATATATATATATATATATATATAGGGTGTTCGGGATAAATTTGCCATATTTATATTTGGTTATTTATTTTCAGGGGCCGGGTTAGCTCAGTCGGTAGAGCGTTCGGCTAGAAACCACAAAATTCCTATTTCGATACCGGCCCTCGCCAACTCAGCGCATGAGTAGCACAGGGATATGTGCGCTAAAGTAAGGAGCTGATGTTAGGTGTAGCGTTCCACCTCAGACGCCAAAACAATCTCCTTGGTCTAGCGCTATTGAAAAGGGGATAGACTCCGTCGCTGACTGGCTGATACCGACTTTAGGCCGCCCCGACGACTTACTTTAAGTATCATTTAAAAGCTTGCACCCTTCTTCGTTCATATTCGTGATGACTGGAACCCACCTGAATAATGGAAGACACTAACTTGTATCATGATGATCTGCGTCGGTCATCAAAATAAGATTATGGTTGCTGCTCAATGCACACTGAACATTGTAAAAAAATCAGGCAAGAACTGGAGAATTGCAATGGATACTACGAGGCTGTGTCTAGAAGAAACCAACATAACAGACGATTTGATTGCGTTTGTACAGCAGAATTCCTCGAAAATCTACAGAAAAAAGTGTTAGAGACCCTCAGATGTGGAGTTGCTAAAACACCGTATTCAAGCCTTGGATAACAAGGGTAGCCAATAGTAGACCATATGTATGGCAGCAGGATTCGCCACCCTGCCTCATCTCTGGGAAAACTCAAAAATGGTTGTCGCGAATTTTTACTACACCAGTCCAATTGTTCGGCCTCCAAACCACCAGATCTGATGATTATTGTGTATGTGGCGCTGTTGAGAAAGACACCAATCGCCGTGCCAGTACTACAAAAGGCCAGTTAATCGACAGATTTAAGGTAGTTTCTGAGACCTTCCCAGGGCAACTGTAACATCAGCTTGCTCCAGGTTCTGGAGCAGGATTAAGGCTGTGATCAACGCTAATGGCGGTTATTTGGTGAATCTTGTTGACAGTAGTTTAATTTCTGTGCCTGTTGAATTTCTTTACAATCCATTAAATGTTATAGTTACCAAGCACATTTTCTTTTTCCTTATGAAACTGTCAAATTTATCGCAAACATCCTGTATATATGCCTACACAATTGTGTACATTTACATACATATTATATGAAATGTTTTTTTGACAGATTGGGGACATTCAGAATCCGGCAGCTGTTGATAGCTGCAATGCGTGATGAACTGATCGTGATGTTTGTGATGAAAGTGATTGTAGGAGTTCCATTACTTAGTGTGGCATTGGTAGATTCAGATGTGTGATCAATAAAATATAGCTTTATTAGGAAGTAGCATTGTGTCCCAAGTCAGTCAGGTATTTGTGCTGAGAGTGGGTTAGATGATTTGATTTTAATAGCATCATTCATTGACGTGTGGAAAGTTTCTAGATGTCAGCTTGAGCAGCATAGTAGCCATTCCTATGTCTTGGGAATTGGGTATATAGTAAGACGATCCTTATAGAAATGTCATTTCCGTTTTTGGAATAGAATAGGATTGAGACGAGCTGCACAAAGAGTGGGGGAAATTGTAAATGTAAGTCTACTTAGGGAATGAGAGTGTGCACATTCATATACTTATTCGTTTGTGTTTCAACAGAAAGGAATCACCAACGTGCAAAAAAGTATCTAGTTCTTTTGTAATTTTTGACACACATTGTATACTAAAAAAATAACGTTCCATTTGTTATATAACGTTATATACTCATCGTCGGGTATATAATCGAGAGATAATAATGGGGTGATATATATATATATATATAATATATATATATATATATATATATATATATATATAAAGTCGACGGGGCGGCCTAAAGTCGGTATCAGCCAGTCAGCGAGGGAGTCTATCCCATTTTCAATAGCGCTAGACCAAGGAGATTGTTTTAGCATCTGAGGTGGAGCGCCACACCTACCATCAGCTCCTTACTTAGCTCAGTCGGTAGAGCGTTCGGCTAGAAACCACAAGGTTCCTAGTTCGATACCGGTCCCCGCCAACTCAGCTTGGTCTAGCGCTATTGAAAAGGGGATAGACTCCCCCGCTGACTGGCTGATACCGGCTTTAGGCCGCCCCGACGACTTTACAGATGTTGTGTCTGATATATATATATATATATATATATATATATATATATATATATATAATACCGAGTTCAAATCCCAGACAAGGCTGTTTGCATTTCACATAGCACTAATACTCTTGGCAAAGTTATGAATCCATATATTCTCCCTCCAGCTATGCGTAATATAGTAGGGCAGACTGGACTTGGAGCTAACCAGTCTAGGAGAAGGAAAACTCTGAATTCAAAATTCCTGAGGTCAGTCGTTGATTGGGTTTGTGGCATTCCTTGTGCACCAATTCTTTCCTATCGACTGTGCCAAAAAGTGCGGAATGGTCCAACACAAGCCTTCACCACTATAAACACATCACTGTGTGGGTTGTTTATATATATATATATATATATATATATATATATATATATATATATATAGATCAGTTTATGCTAAATCCTACATGCCATATAAGTATGTAAAACAAACCATGGGTAGCCGAGACGCGGTGGAAGAAGCCAAAATGGGACAACGGCGTAGCTCACAAGAGTCCTGTGGAAACCGGCATATGGACATGCCATTGTTTGCCATCCAGCAAGGATCTACATTGACTGACCAGCTCTATACAGATACTGGATGATGCACAAAGGACGTCCCGGCGGTGGTACTTAAGGATGAACACTGGTAAGTTAGCAACACTCCATTTTGATCCTTACTTAGGCTAGATGGACGGAGAGAGCCCCTTCCGATCAATCGGCTTGTCACATCAAGCCCTAGCAGCTATATGATTGTCCCAATCCTATTGGCCCTATTGCAAACCTTAACCTCTTTTATCATATATACATTTACCACGACCAGGATGCGACACAAGGACAATTTCAGGGGTTTAACAGGTTTAAATTCAGAGTTTTCCTTTTTCTGGACCGGTTGCCTAATCAAGGTTAAAGAGCCCAGTCTGCCCTACTATTTACCCATAACTGGAGGGAAGAGTAGAACACATACCTTTCCCAAGGGTATTAGCGCTAAGTGAAATTCAATTACCACGTCCAGGATTTGAACTCGAGGTGACGTGTCCATTTCCCATGGCTTTAAACATTACACTACGCGCTTCCTTTTATCATATATGTGCTAGAAGGCAGTTGCTGAGAGGGTTCATGTCCTGGGCACTTGATGGCGAGGTTCAAGTTCTGGAGATTTTGGGAATGTTGAACACCCCTTCATCACCGTTGCTCCCAGGTCCATCCTGATCAGGAGTGGTAGTACCTGTTATGCTCCCATTTATTGGTTTATATAGAAAAAATGTGTTTATAAGAAAATTGAGTTCGTATCAAGAATGAATTTATTTAAAAACTTTGTCGGCATTAAATGACCTACCGAGTTTGGTATGCCGTAAAAACAACACTATTCGAAATTTGGATAACAATGTACCGCGGATAACGTAGTCGGATCGAATAAAACTGGGTTTATGAAATTGTTATAATTAATAAAAGTATGTGTATAGATTATCATAATTAATAAAAGTAGGTGTATAAATTATCATAATTAATAAAAGTAGGTGTATAAATTATTTTAATTAATAAAAGGTGTATAAATTATTTTAATTTATAAAGAGAGGTGTATAAATTATTATAATTAATAAAAGTAGGTGTATGTATAAATTATTATAATTAATAAAAGTAGGTGTATAAAAATTATAATAATAAAAAAGTAGGTGTATAAATTATTATAATCAATAAAAGGTGTATAAATCATTATAATTAATAGAAGTGGGTGTATAATTATTATAATGGTGTATAAATCAATATAATTAATAGAAGTGGTGTATAAATTATTATCAATAAAAGGTGTATAAATCATTATAATTAATAAAAGTAGGTGTATAAATTATTATAATCAATAAAGGTGTATAAATCAGGTGTATAAATCATTATAATTAATAAAAGTAGGTGTATAAATTATTATAATTACATTGGACATGTGATAAATATTACATTTCTAGGGTAAGGTAAATACAGTAGTTAGTGATGTTGAAAATGTCAGGGAATCCAGAAAATAGATACGTCACGAGGCAGAGAAAATAGAAAACCTGTATTGAAAAGGGAAAAGTAATTATGTATAGAAAGCATTACAGTTGAGCTTAAACTGTTCGAAGGAAGTGTATTGAATCCGAGGAGAAGCAACAGGTTGAGTGAAGAAAAAGCAGGTGTAGTAGCTCTAGTTGCAGAAGTAGAAAGAGAATTGATAAATCGATGCTGTAGCGCTGGTCGTAAAATTCAACCGAAGAGACTGTGGGAAGGGAGATAATTCGGTGAAATGAAGAAAGAGAGTGGACTGGTTAGGAAAAGAGGCGAGGTATTTTTGCCAGCGTCTTACATTGTTAGATGTCTATCTGTGATTTCATTACAGCCTGGGAGTTATGTCAGACAGAAAATGTGCAATTAAGGAAGACAATGAAAGTGAATATTATTCCTGATAAGAAGAAAAATGGTTAGAAAGAGAAAGAAGAGAGGGGAAGATAAACAGACAGATGAGAGAGAGAGAGAGAGAGAGTGCGTGGAGGAAGGGGGACTGATACTTGGAAGATACTCAGTGCGTGGGAGAATAATATCTAAAAGAGACTAAATAAACTCGAACTTACAGTAAATAAGAGTCGTCTCGGTAATAATATTTCTAGTGTCTGTATTAGAAATAATAATAGCGAATTGCCAGAGGGAATGCAGGTAAAATGGGTGGAGATTTGAGAAAATATACATTGATTGATTTTAACGGCATGTGAACCCATCAGGAGCTATTTTGAGCAAAAGAGAGACTCGTATTCATTGTACGTGTATATTATATATTACGTGTTTCTTGGTTGGTTTCTTTATTTAATTGTATATCAACCCTCATGGGTTAATTAATGCCAATACCATCCTTGTAAAAGAACAGTAACAGTACTATTTAACCAAGAGTTGGGGGACAACGGGGTTGGGTAAATGACTTTCTCAAGGTTGTTAGTTCAAAAGTGAAAGTAATCTTCCGACTGGAGTTTGAACGTGTTTACTGTGAGGTCTCAGTCTAGCACGTGACTTGCGTTTCCCCAATATTTCGTGTATGTTTACTTGCTTTGTTTTTTCTTTAGCCTTAACGAATGATTTTAAACAGATGTATTTGACCCACTGATTGGACCTAACATGTAATACAAAACCAGGTAAGAGTAAATCTAGGAATAATGGCAATAAAAACGCACCCAGGCACCATCTAAAACTGCATCTCGCATTCAGATGCTGTTTATTATGATATCTGGGATATCTCTTTTTGTGTGGGCTTTATCCATATTTAGGGAATACATTCAATTTATTCTAAGGAGTACTGAAATACCGGAGACAGACTTCCAATACACAATTCATTCACAATTAGATGAGAAGAGAGACTTAATCCTGACAAACACAAGGTAAAATGAACATGATACACCCAGGTAAAAAAACTTACATACAAGGGTGTACACACACACACACACACACACACACACACACACACAGATACATACACACACACACAAACATATATATATATATATATATATATATGTATGTGTGTGTGTGTGTGTGTG
>CM042162.1:41280799-41330799 GCA_023376005.1 Doryteuthis pealeii | reverse complement strand
AAGAAGTTAACAGATCTGAAACACGTGTCGCATATGTAAGTTAATTATTTTTAAATAAAAACAAAATCCTTTTTGCAAAACCTTCTTTTGTTTATAAATATCTATTTTTCTCCCGTTGGACCCATAACAACACTTATATATATATATATATATATATATATATATATATATATATATATATATATATATATATATATATATATATATATATATTTAACACTGCCCTATCGAATGTTAATATCTTTAAACTGATCGTTTTGTTCCATTGATGAGGTCCTTTTGTATACCTCTTCCCCATCTTCTTTTTTCCTAGTAGATCAATAAATAAATAAATAATTTATCAGTCAAGAGTGGTTCCCCTTTGTTTATGTTAGAGTTATAGGAAATAACCTGGTATTGAACCCAGAACCTTGTAGTTCCTAGGCGTATGCTCTTCTGAATTGATATGTTGAGTTGATATGCAAATCCTCTATCACGTCATATTCGATTTCTATCTCAATCACATGCAATAAAAGCGTCTCTTGTTTGATACTGCTTCCTCTCTCAAGAACAGATAAGTATTCCAACCACATATGACACTAAAGCATAACATTCTTGAATATTTCATAATTGATTGATTGGTTGATAGATTGATCGATTTTAATTGCACATTAATACGTCGGGTTATTTTATGCCATGGATTTAGGGAATAGCGTTCACAGTACGTTCCTATTTACATTTGTGTGTAATGGTTTCTTAAGGTGTATTTGTTTTCCTCACGGTTAACACATATTGGTAAATAAGAGATCTATTTGACCAATAAATCAGAACCTAACAGGTAATACCACACTAGAATAGAGTGGACCGCTGCGTAATGGCAATGAAGAGGTATTCCACACTCCAATGATCTCCAGAGGTAGAGTCTCACAATCTGATGTAGTTCAGTGACATACGCAGTAAACATCTTTTTTCGAGGGAGTTCTTATCCCGCTACAGCACGTATGCACACTTCATAATTGGAGCCTCACTATTAGATCTAGTTTAGTGTCATACCAATAAGACACCTTCTTTGGAAAGGGATCTCATCTCTCTAGAGTCAGCGTATTCACTATAAGACATAGTTTGTCACACCCAGGAAACATCTTTTTTTGGGGGGCGGGGGCGGTCTAATCCCGCTACATGGCATACGCACACTCAGAAGATCTTTAGAAGTGAAGTGTCACATTTAGACGTAATTTAGTGTCATATCTAAGAAACCATTTTTTGGAGACGCAGGATCATACGCCGCTCTAGGACATATACTCAGCGTATTCTACGCCTCGCCAACATAATATGAGTAAAATCATGAAAGATATGTAATTTTAAAAATAAAACCCAATGATCAAACTACGCACCAATTCAATCGTCTCAGCGTTCCTAAAATATCGGTTTCAAACGGATCTAACAGCATTTATTACGGCATATAAAACTGGTCGCTAACAAGGCTAAACGGAAGTTGGCATCTACTGTTTTGGTGTCTGCAAATGTCTACGCCAAATTGCAGATTTCCTTGTGCAAACCTAATGATTATTTTAACAGTTTGCGTATTCGCAGATGACATTACAATAATATCTTTTTTTTATTTTTTATTTTCTTTCTTTTGATTATAATCAGTCTCAGGCGTCATCATTTGATCTACACATGATTAAAGGAAAATGGCTGGATGTTACAGTGAGAAACAATAAAAAAAAAGCTTATAAAAATTCCAACTGATAATAGCAATGTAAAGATCCTCGATAAACACCTTTGTGCTAGATTTGCTTTGATAAAGTTATATATTACACTGTAATTTCAAGTCTGATATGCCATGCTGTAATTCTTGACAGTCAATTGATAATTTTAAAAAAATATAACATGTAAATTGAAGGTGTTTATTCACTAAGTATATGATATTGTTAATCGACATGAATTGTGAAGTTAGAGAAGAGACATCCCTTGATCTTTGTTCAACTATGAAGAATCACAACTAGAAAATTGCATTATGGAAATTTACTCGGAAATCCAAAAACATTGGCCGTTAAACTTATCTAATATTACAATATTACGGGGATTTGCAAATATATATATTTACTATGTGAAATTGAGGATTATGTGGTCGTTAGTATCTAAGGATGAAATATAAGTTTTCCCGCACATTTTGAATTCCACGTACACTATATGGAATCGATCATTCAATAAATGGTGCAGATAACATTTAAGTAGTTAGTCTATGTACTTATTTGTTTGTTATACCTCCTTGGGCATCTCCTCTTTTTTCTATCGTTCCATAATAATTTTTAACAAAAATATACTTGCAGATAACATATTTATCTACAGATCAAATTTTATTAAGTAATTCATCGAATAGTTTTCAAAATTGTCCTCTTAAATTTTTCTTCCTGACATTTAAAAAAAAAAAATTCCAATCTTATCTTAACATTTTGTACGCTATTGATGTTTTTTAATTGATTAAGATATTTGTTCCAGAAATATATTAATCTATTAGCAAAATATTTACATTTAATAAATTACTTTTTTAAATCTGTCTTGACAGTAAGTTTTCAGTTCAAGGAGAAATAATTAAAAAGTGTTTACCATAATTAAGAATTGTACTTCTACCAAGAGTGGTGGCTAAATAGTTTCTACCTTCACTGCCTTATACGTATACTGGGCATCACCTGGAGGGACAGGATCACTAACACAGCAGTTCTAGAGAGGGCTCAACTCCCCATCTTGTGTACTCTACTGAGACAACGTCGTCTCCGATGGCTGGGTCATATCCATCGGATGGATGATGGACAAATCCCGAATCTATGCAGAGCTTTCGTCTAGTAAGAGACAGATTGGTTGCCCCCAGCTGCGGTTCAAGGATGTCTGCAAGAATGATCACAGGTGCTTTGGCATTGCCTTTCCAGCTGAGAAAATTTGGCTCAGGACCACCCTCGGTGGCGGCAGGCTCTCCGAAGAGGACTGTTCAGGTCAGAAGTCACCCTGACGTAACACCATGAAGCTAAGAGGTCCAGAAAAAACCCGAGTCACCAAAGCATCGGCACATCAATATCTTCAGAGACAGCCATAAAATGCGACATCTGTGGTCGAGAATGTTTTTGAAACATTGGACTTCAGAGTCACTGGAGGAGCTTTATTATAGTGTTCCGAAACTGAAATGCCAATAAAAAAATTTAGGAATTCCATTTATTAATCTGAAAGTTTCACTTAGATCCCCTCTTATTATTCTTTCTATTAAAGTAGTTACAGGGTGTTCGGGAGAAATTCGACAGTTTCATAAGGAAAAAGAAAAGGTGCTTGGTAACTCCAAAATTTAAAGGATTGTAAAAAAAATTAAAAAGGCATGGAGATTACTCTACTATGAACATGTTTCACTCAAAATAACCACCATTAGCGTCGATCACAGCCTCAATCCTGCTCTGGAACCTGGAGCAAGCTGATGTTACAGTTTCCATGGAAAGCGTCTCAAAAACTACCTTAATTCTGTTGATTAACTGGGCTTTTGTAGTACTGGCGTGGGGATTGGTGTCTTTCTCAACCGCGCCACATACATTATAATTGATGGGGTTAAGTTCTGGAGAGTTCGGAGGCCAAACATGGGGACTGGTGTAGTCGTACAAATTCGCTGACAACCATTTTTGACTTTTACCAGAGGTGTGGCAAGGGGCCGGATCCTACTGCCATACACATGGCCTACAATTGGCTACCCTTGTTATCCAGGAATTGACTACAGTTTTTAGCAACTCACGTAGGCAACTTAGTGTCTTCCAATACTTTTTCTGCAGATTTCCGAGGAATTCTGCTGTACGAACGCAATAAGATCGCCTGTTATGTTGTTTTCTTCTAGCCACTACTTCGTTGTCTCCATTGCAATTCTCCAGTTTATTCCTGGTTGTTTTTTCAGTGTTCAGGGAGCATTGGGCAGCAACCATAATCTCCTCATTTTGATGGCCGACGCAGATCATTATGATACAAATTATTCTTTTCCATCATTCAGTTTGGTTCCAGTCATCCATTCTATCTGTCAACCTGTATATGAATGAAGAAGGATCCAAGTTTTGGAATGATGCGTACTGTGTGTCAATACCTCCAACCTACAGAGAAAAATAAACAAAATATAAATATGTCAAATATATCCCGAAAAACCTGTAATTCTAATTTCTCTAATCTTTGTCTATAACAAAAAATCTTTTACCCTTTTTATTTATTTTGCTGTTCTTTTATTCCTTCTAATCACAGTATTACACTCCAATGTTCATATCAAGATACCGGAACATGGGTACAATATTGTATAGGATAGAGTTTTGTATGTTTTCCTAAAACAATATTTACCTCCCTTGAAATGAAATTTCTATCCCGAAGCCAATCATTCAATTCCCCTCTATATAAAGGACAAAACACGTTTTTTTAGCTTTAAAGCGAACATCAAATAAAATATTTCTATTTCTGATTTTATATTTTAAGTAAATCATTTATAAATATAAAAATTCAAAGGCATCAGTACTGATCCCAGAGAATAGTGGTATAATATATATATATATATATATATATATATGTGTGTGTGTGTGTGTATATATATATATATATATATTATATATATATATATATATATATATATGCGTTTGTGTGTATATATAAATCTTTGTGCGTATATATATATGTATATATATATATATATATATAATATATATTATATATATATATATATATGGTATTCGGGAGAAATTTGACTGTTTCATAAGGAAAAAGAAAAAGTGCTTGCTAACTACAACATTCAATGGATTGTATAGAAATTCAACAGGCACGGATATTACACTACTGCCTAGGTCTCACTCAAAATAACCGCCATTAGCGTCGATCACAGTCTCAATCCTGCTCCGGAACCTGGAGCAAGATGATGTTACAGTTTCCCTGCGAAGCGTCTAAAAAATCATGTCGATTAACTGGGCATTTGTAGTACTGCCACTACGATTTGTGTCTTTCTCAACAGTGCCACATAGTTAATAATCCATGGGGAGTTCGCTGGCCAACCAATGAGACGGGTGTAGTCGTAAAAATTCATTGATAACCATTTTTTACTTTTCCCAGAAGTGTAGCAGGGAGCCGAATCCTGCTGCTATACATATGGCCTACCATTGGTTATCCTTGTTATACAGGGCTTGACTACAGCGTTTAGCAACTCAACGAAGGCATATGAATTGAACCTGCTGTACGAAGGCAATAAGATCGTCTGTTATGTTGCTTTCTTCTAACTACCGACTCGTAGTCTCCAGTGCGATTCGCGATTTCATGCCTGATTGTTTTACAGTGTTCAGGGAGCATTGGGCAGGAACCACAATCTTCTTATTTTTATGGCCGGCGCAGACCATCATGATACAAACTATTCTCTTTCATAGTTCAGGTGGGTTCCAGTCATTCACTATATCTGTCATCATGTATATGAATGAAGGGTTCAAGTTTTGAAATGATGCATAGTATACATCAATACCTCCAACCTACGGAGAAAAATAACCAAATATAAATATGTCAATTTTTTCCCTAAGACCCTATATATATATATATATATATATATATATATATATATATATATATATATATAAAGTATATGAAAACACACACTTTGTTGTTAAAATGTATATATTTTTATATCCTTTCTCATTGCTGATATTGACAATATTTCGATTTATTAAAAATCATCATCAGAGCATAATGATTATTAGGTTCGTTTTTAGATGTAAATATTTTTAATCCTGATTCATCAAGAGAGTAGCGAAAGAACGTGACGATTTAAAAAGAAATATTGCCAATATCAGCAATTCAAAAGGATTCAAAAATATATTTAAAAAATAAATTAATTTTAACAACAAAGTATGTTTTTCATACTCTTTTATCTATACATATACCGTCGGATTCATTTCCTTACTCTTGACTCATATATATACTATATTATGGATATTAATCATATAACTATCAGTTTCATGCTTACGCAATCCTCAGACAAATGGTTGAGATATAAAAAAAACAGTAGCTTTTTAGCGTTTATATGTACGTGAATCGTGTTCACGCGATGGAATATTATGACGCTATTTTTTAAAACTGTGGTTTTGTATATATATATTATATATATATATATATATATATATATATATATATGTCTGAGGATTGCGTAAGTATGTAACCGATAGTTACAAGATTAATATCCATAATATAATATATTATTTATTGTAAACCAGCTCTGCTATATTAGCATTAGACACCTTTGTATGCTAATACTTTTCTCTTCATTCTCTATTCATTCTATATATATATATATATATATATATATATATATATATATATATATAAATATATATATATAATATATATATATATATATATATATATATATGAATATATATATATAATAAAATATATATATAAATATATTATATATATAATATATATATATGAATATATATATATATATTATATATGAATATATATATATATATATATAAATATATAATATATATATATATATATATATAATATATATATAGATAAATATATATATATAGATAAAATATATATATATATATATATATATATATATATATATATATATATATATATACATATATACAATTGCAACTAGGTGTTTATATATGATATGAAATATAGAAAGTGCATACATTTATGTTAACAAAGTAGTTATCGGTAAAAGTGCATCGTTGCAATGAAAATGATTAGCGAGAAATAGCTATTTGTACTGATTTGAACTAAGACATATCTATCCGTAAACAACCGGCTTGGTTTAAATATAGTTTGTTTAAATTAAATCCACATAGTTGTCAGCGTTCACTTGTTTTGCAGGCAATCGTACTTGCTTAATATTCATATGCAAATATTGATTGTAGAATATAGACTTTGTACAAGAGACGCTGTAAAATTGAAGCATCAAAAAATACTGATAGTATAGAGTACACATAGTGTCAACGGCATTTCGTAACTGGCAGTTTCACGCCGATGTGATTTTTATCGACACAAACCACAAAACAACCTATCTATACATAATTCTACAGAGATTAGATCCAATTTTTTTTTTAAATCAACATATACGACTTCATGTGAACTTTTGACACCAACCTTAGGAGGGACATTAATTGACGTTACTCGTCTGTTCGCTGTTTACAGTCTTGAGTTCTCTGGTGATAGTAAAAACATTCCGCATAGGGATGTATAAATTAATTGTTCACTCCAGACTGAGAGCCGCTTATAGTCGCAAGGGTAAGGGCTTTGGCAGACGAAAATTCTGTCTAGTCTCGATACCGGCTAGAGGTACCTGTTAAAAAGTCGAGCCGCACTGATGAGAAGTAAACTTCGAAACACTTGTCTGTGGATGAATGATATATATATATATATATATATATATATATATATATAGAGAGAGAGAGAGCGAGAGAGAGAGAGACAGACAGACAGACAGACAGACACAGACAGACAGACAGACAGACAGAGAGGCTGGTCACGTCTTGAGATTGTACTTTCGTTTTCGCTTGCATAAAGTTTTAGTAAATGGATAGGAAAGGAGGAATAAATTAACTTCGTTTATTTTAGGTTTTATCCTGCTCTGCTTACAGGCATTGAGCACTCTTGTTTTTAAAATACGAATTTGTTCGCTTTAATATATATATATATATATATATATATATATATATATATATATATATATATATAACAATAGTTTAGATTGTGCTAACAAGCGCCGGCCTCGACTTTATGATGTTTATGAAATATAATCCAAATAAAATTATTAAAAAAAAAAAAATGAAAGCAATCGGAGAAATATAAATATATTTTTTAAATAATTTCATTTGGATTGCATTTTATAAACATTAAACACTCGTGTCACTGATTTAATATCCTACGAAGCTAACCGTTACGCTAAGCGCCCTTCCAGTGTCAAATGTAATCATAATTTTCGAGAGCAAATTTTGATTGATAGCAAAACCAAACAATTACAAATATATGATATATGTTTGTCACTACTCAAGAAAGAAACGACTTGTCTATGGAGGTTAGAATGAACTGCCGATTTCAACTGCAGTGGTTAGGTCCCCACCAAAAGAAGTGTTTTCGGTGGTCACTGAACTGTTAAACATTAACATATCACTTGAGAAGAGTGGAGTATTCTTCATTGCCATTACTCCTAGGTTCGGAGTGGTAGTACTTGGTTTGGCTCCAATCAATGTATCAAATAGATTTGTTTGAGAATTATTCATAGTCGATAAAACTGTGTACAAAACGATACTTAAAAAGCCACTTTCCAAAGAATGTAAATATCAACCTGATTGTCTAATCTCTAGGCATTGTTATTGTTATAGGTGATATACCCTATAGACTAATGGAATGCGCCGACGGTTACTATAAGTATCAGGAATAATTATGGCTTGAGGGTAAGCCAATGCGAGTCAGCTCATAACTCTATTGTCGGACGTAATTTCCACTTCTCCGTACTGTATTTGTCTACTCTTTTGTTAATACATTTTCCTATATTTGTTACCCGTCGTTTTGTTCTTATTTGACCCCTTAAAACCCCACAACAACTGGCGACCGAGGATTCGAAGTAACTTACGCAGGTTATCGTTTACAACAACAACACCAGCGAAACAGGATTCAAAAGACTTCACGCACAACTATCGTTTTTTTTTATGACACAAAACTTGGAAGAGACGATTAAGGATCTCCCAAAAGACTCTAAAAAGAACTTCGTGAAGTAATCGAACCTAAAAAAGAAAAAAAAGTGAACCAAGCTACACTGAAATTCGAAACCGCAACATCCGGATTACGAGAAAATCGTAGCTGCTCTGCAATATAGAACTTTTTTTTTTCAAGGATCTATTTAGCAGAGAAAAGAGACTAATGGAATGCGCCGACGGTTACTATAAGTAACAGGGACAATTATGGCTTGTAGAGTAAGCCAATGCGAGTCAGTTCATAACTCTATTGTCGGACGTAATTCCCACTTCTCTGTACTGTAATTGTCTACTCTTTTGTTAATACATTTTCCTACATTTGTTACCCGTCGTTTTGTCTTATTTTGACCCCTTAAAACCCCACAACAGTTATATATCCCAACGTCGGGTATATAATCGAGAGAGGAAACTCGGGTGATAGAGACAGAGACAGATACTAGAGACTTACTTATTACTTCATTTCTTCTTTGCTAAATCTAGTCGCCATGTTTCCTCGTCTTCTTCTTTGGTCGTCATCTTGTCGTGTGATTGCTATGTTCTTCTACCTGCTTTTTCTAAGGGCTAACTTTAGTCATTGTAATTAATTAAATGAACTACAAGACTTTTAATTCTTGACTAATATTTTATTTAGCCCATTCTTATTCGCCTCGCGGGTGATATTCAACCTCAGCAGAGAGAGGCAGATGATCTCTGCTCCAACGTCAGGTGGAAACTGAAATCTAAAGTAACTTATCACCTGACGCTCGAGATTCGTATCTTTAGGGTAAGGGTCACCAACAGTCCTGGTATTTTTTCCACTGGCCCCTTTGAATTCTTGCTACAGGGACTGGTAAACACATAAATTTATGGATACCACATGAATTGTAACAGGCATAAGATAAACCGAGACAGGTTGAAATGGCATTAAAATCAACCAATCATGAAATACATTATGGATTCATATGGTGTAATAGTTAAAGTCGTAAGAAATAGTCTCGTCGACTCGAGTTCAAATCCTGGACGGAGATGTTTGCATTTATGTTAGCGCTTCCACCCTTCAAGCAAATTACCTTCCAGGTAAATTACAGAGAAGTCTCGGCTCTTAACTTCGTTTAGGTAACCAGTCTAGTAGAAGGAAAACTCTGAATCAAACCCTGTAAAAAACTGCTTAAGAAATTGATCTTGTGTCGCATCCTGCTCGTGCGGAGTAGTTGGTAAATCTATTAATAATGGAGATTCGCTTCCGGTTTTTGTCTGTAACAAAAAGTACGTCACTGCTTACGTAACATTACCTAAAATCGTCATAACATAGAATAAATACACTCAAAATTTGAACATGCAACATTAGACAGTCCTCATTGTTTTTTTAAAACAAGTTTTAATAAATACATGACTGGTATTATATATCTATATATAGTTTGTTTTATTTCAATACATATTTAAAGTTTACATTTCAAATTGTTTTTTTTTTTAATCCTTAATGAATTTGATGATTTTACTTACTTAGGGTACAAACTCGCTGACATTGAATTTTTTACTCCCACCCCTCAGACAATATGTTTCAAAAATCTATTTTTACATCGCCCGGAGGGTGTTTTTTTTATTTTGCACTAGTATATATATTAGGGAGTATTTCATTTCATTATTCAAGTTAGAAATACGTTTGATTTCTATTAGGTTCAGTTTCAGTAAACTCTGCCGACACTTTGGAAGCAGAAAGCGTGTGAACACATTAATTCCCGCTACTATATAGTGAAGTACAGAAAAAAAAAACAGAAATCATAGCGGTCTTTGTTGCTTGCATTTTCGAATCAACCCTTGAAGCAATAAACCTGCTATGGAGATGTTGTTTTATGGGTTCAACGGGTTCTGCGTGGTGAGAGTGTCGTTAACGGAAAATGTTATAAACGATGATTGAACAGAAATGTTATCGAAAGTTAATCTATAATCTCTTAGGGATGAAAATATGTTGGATATTGGATTTGAAAATTATCGCAAAGGTTCGGAGAAATATGAAGAAGTGGGAAGGGTGAAACCCCCCAAAAAAAAACTTCTTGAGTATGCACATAAGAAGTAACAAGACATTATAAATATAAATATACAAATATATATATATAAAATCGAAATATTGTTCAATATCAGCTATGTTATAAAATGTTTTCACTTTAACAGTATTTTGTGGTGTTTTCATATCCTTTTATCTATACTCATAGACATATATATACAAATATCATATATACACTGAGAACTAGACTCACCAGAGATATATAATAAGGAAAACTAGAAGTAAATATTAATTAACTGAAATTTGGAGGCATTGGTGACTTTAAAATAATGGAATTGGCAAACCAAGTTAGCAGTCATCACACTTATTGAAATAGAGAAGGAAAGATACAAGGGAAGCTTCCAAGGATCCACTTGTTTGCTTTTATTGTAAATTGTAGGATGTGTGTGTGTGTGTGTGTGTGTGTGTGTGTTGTGTGTGTGTGTGTGTGTCTGTTGGTTATTGCAAAATAGAATGGCGGTCTTTGGCACAGATATTATAAACAAATTAAAGAAAGTTTTCTTTACATCTTATATATTATATATACATCTTTTTATATATATATAATATATATATATATATATAATTATATATATATATACATCTTTATATATATATATATATATATATATATATATATATATTATAATCCAAAAGTCCGGAGAAGAGATCTTCCTTACGACATAAGTGTTTTATTTAAAAAAACCTGTCGCAGTTTGAGAGCTCAATGTGTGCTCTTAATGCTAGAGTACAGAGCAATATATATATATATATATATATATATATATATATATATATATAATATATAAATGGAATAAAATGCTTTAAATACCATGGTATCGGAGTTATGGACCATTTACACTCGTGAGTATGCTCACGAGCTTCAGACACGATACCCATGGTATTTTTAAGGCCTTTTATTCCCAAATAACTTTGCTCTGTTTACAATAATTAAACATTGAGCTCTCATACGGAACCTGAACTCTACAACAAACTACTGGTAGAGAATTAGGATCTACCTAGAATCACCCTCGTAACACAACCTTTGTACCGCACCAAAGTATATATATAATATATATATATAATATATATATATTATATATATATATATACAATTTTTTTTTTTTATTATTATTTTTTTTTTTTTTACTTGAAGGCACTTACAACGCATGTATCGCATACAATTCGATACTTTTTCATATAGAAAATGAACTTGACAAGTGTAATCCAACAAAGGATGGCTCGATGTGTAGAATACCGTACAGACTGTTTCGACTTTATTAAGTCTCCTCAGCGGTATATACTAACGATTTCCCTCCGACAGAAATCGAAACCGGGACTTCAGCAGACACAGTGAAACACTAGTGAAACACTTTATCGCCTCGGCCACAGTAACACATCTGACCATCCTAGCGAAATTAAGCTTGTCAAATGAACCAGCCCTACCATAATAGGTAAGGGGGCGTTATTGAGAGAATAATAACAACAAACAGACCCGTTTGCCCCTTCGGCGAAGTGAATAAGATTTTTTTGGATGTTTGTTTATTTTAGAAACGTTGCTGAATAAAGTATATATTAATTTTTTTTTTTTTTTTTTTTTTTTTACTTGAAGGCACTTACAACGCATGTATCGCATAAAATTCGATACTTTTTCATATAGAAAATGAACTTGACAAGTGTAATCCCAACAAAGGATGGCTCGATGTGTAGAAATACCGTACAGACTGTTCGACTTTATTAAGTCTCATCAGCGGTATATACTAAGCCCCCTTACTATTATGGTAGTGGCGTGAGTATCATTTGACAAGCTTAATTTCGCTAGAATGGTCAGATGTGTACTGTGGCCGAGGCGATAAAAGTGTTTCACTAGTGTTTCACTGTGTCTGCTGAAGTCCCGGTTTCGATTTCTGTCGGAGGGAAATCGTTAGTATATACCGCTGATGAGACTTAATAAAGTCGAAACAGTCTGTACGGTATTCTACACATCGAGCCATCCTTTGTTGGGATTACACTTGTCAAGTTCATTTTCTATATGAAAAAGTATCGAATTTTATGCGATACATGCGTTGTAAGTGCCTTCAAGTAAAAAAAAAATTTTAAAAAATAAAAAAATTTAATATATACTTTATTCAGCAACGTTTCTAAAATAAACAAACATCCAAAAATCTTATATATATATATATATATATATATATATATATACTAGCAAAATTACCCGGTCCATGACCGGACGAAAAGCTTTTAGGAACACCAGGGGGTTCTTAAAAATAAAATGTTTTAAAAATCACTGAAAATTTAAGTGTTGATTTTAGGGATTTTTTTAAACATTGAAAATATTTTTTTAAATGTAATCCTGAATTTTCAGTGTTTTGAAATAATTTTATGTCATAATATTAACCTTTTTTAGGTAGAATTCAAAATATGTTTTTTTTTATAATAAAAAAAATCTCGTATGGAAACTTCAAAAAAATCTTTTGATATAATTATTCAGACTACTATCTTTATTGAAAAACATTAAAAATCGCTTTTTATCATTTTTTTTCCAGATTTCATAAAATAAGCGGGATGGGGGCGACCTCGTAAAAAATATTTCCCCTAACATATTTTATGAAAAAAAAAAAAAAACAACCTATTTCAGACATATTTCATTTGGCTGAACTTGCTCAACGGTCGGAAAATTAAAACAGAAAGTTTGTTGCTGGCCCCCATGATAGTTTAACTACAGTCTATGAATGAACTTTTTGTGAATTGGGTTACGGTCTAGGGGATTATGGTTGTTTTTAATTACATATTGCTTAAAAAAACAGACAACCAAAAAACCCCAAATGACTATACATTTAATGTTAATTTGTTTTTTGTTGTTTATTTTTTAAAGCAATACGTAATTAAAAACAACCTTAATCCCCTAAAACCGTAAGCCAATTCGCAAAAACTCAATTCATAGACTAGTTAAACTTTCATTGGGGACCACCAAAAAAATTTCCGTTTTAATTTTCCGACCGTTGTGCAAGTTCAGCCTTTCATTTTTAAATTTCAGTTGATTTAATGGTACGAAAATGTAAACATTGTTTTCGTTCATGATTTTCATTATTTCCGTGAGCTGAATTTTTAAAAAAATCATCAGGTTTTTTTTTCATGTTTCTTCTTTTGAATGGCCCCAAAAATTTGAAGATTATTGTAAAGATAATATATTGTTATTGTAATTATTGTTATTGTAATTATTGTAAATATAACTTTTCTACGAAAAGTTTCACTGAAACTCCAGTTTGAAAATAATAATAGTATTTGGGGACAATTTTAAATTCAGTTTTTAATTGCTTGATGAGTTAGTAATTTATTTCTTTGAATTTTTTGTACATGACAATTCAAATCTAGTTCTTAACGATAAAAAGAATGCAATATCTATTTTTGCTTATATTTTAAAACGTTTTCATTAGTTGTCTAAACTATTAAGACTTTTTTAAAAACCATTAGTATTAATTACAAAACAACAAATTTTATCATTTTTTTATTACATTTATACAACCCTATAGTGGTGACTGATTTTTATTGACATTTAAAATTTTATTTAAAAAAATGTAACCGTAAACTTGTGTTTTGAAACAATTTTCATTTTTCTACAATTTTTGTGCATGACAACAATTTAATTTAAGTGAGTGTACATTTGTACAATAAAAGTTAGTCTCAAAAACATACGAAGTATGATTTTATTTCGTATAATCGGCTCCACAAAGCAAAATATTTTAACACGCTGTAAAAAATAATTCAATGAATACAAATTAAATATTTAGAAAGATTATAAAATGAATATTTTAACGATTTGGAAAAAAAACGAATTTATTTTATGTTAAAATTTAGTCATAGGTTAAGTTGTGACTAACATTTTCAATGACTGGAAACTGATATTCTTTCTTTCTTTCTTTCTTCTTTTTCTTCGGATAGCTGATAAAAGCAGCAGGCGAGCTTCTGCTGACATACCAAACAACCTTAACAGCAGCTATGTTATGCTATAGCTTTCGGAAAATCGTTTGATTTTTGTCTGATTAATTAATTATATCCCTTAATCAGTAAAAATCAATAACCAAATTTGAAGTGTTTCTTAGTTAGAACTATATCAATGTTTATGCAAGATTTTGAATCTGAGTAACCTCCCGTTTTGTAGTTATACGTCGACACGTACACACCAAAAATATCTCCTAATATATATATATATATATATATATATATATATATATATATATATATATATATATATGTGGTTGATTGGGAATCTCCGTATGCTTCTAGTGTGTATATCTATTTGCGGTCCGAAAAACGGATACTGATACAAAAATATACCTCATATATATATATATTCCGATATTTATATAGGTTGTGTTTATTTCCTTTTCTTCTAATTATTGTTGTTGTTATTATTAGTGTTATTATTATTGTTATTATCACCATTGTTTGCCCTGTTATTATCATTGTTAATATTATTATTGTTGTATAAATTGTTAATGTAATTATAGGCATCTTAGAACATTAGAACTTCAATAATAGCACTAATGTTCTAAAATGCCTATAATTATATTAACAATTTATACAACAATAATAATATTAACAATAATAATAATAGGGGAAACAATGATAATAATAACAATAATAATAACAACAACAACAACAAAAACAACAATAATCAGAATATATATATATATATATATGTGTGTGTGTGTGTGTGTGTGTGTGTGTGCTTATTAATGGAGGTATACATATTTTAAAGGTAATTGATTAAAATCTGGCTTGAACCGGTTTAGCCTCTAAGAATTTGAATCCATATTGCGAAATAGCATTTCTAAAAATGTGAAAGAGTTCATGATTCCTTCGGTAAGCGCAACTCTTTAGAATAAATTTGAACATACGGAAATCATGAGTTTTAAAGAGGAAACAAATTATACATCATATCTTAATGTCCTTCTCCTCTACCAACTCAACTATGACAACGAAAATAGCAAGGAAGCTAGGGAAAAAAATCCAAAAAAAAAAGCTCCTGTATTTAAATAGGTATCGAATGATGACGGCGGGGTTTAGAATATACCTATTACAGAAGTGTAAAATCGTCACCGCCCAAAAGAAGGTGTCCTATATATGCTATTTAACTGCATGTTATGATTGGACCTTACTTCTTTTTGTTGGATTTATTTGGGTATAGTTATTTACTAAGCTTGGCTCAGATGTGGCACAAGGCCAGAAGTATGGGGCTCCCAATGAGAATCGAACTTACTAACAATGGTTTGCGAAGCGAGCTTGCTAACCATTACACCACGTGAGGTACCCAATTTATTTGGGTATAGTTATTTACTAAGCTTAGCTTAGATGTGGCACAAGGCCAGATTATGGAGCGCCCAGTGAGATTCGAAATCACTAACAATGGTCTGCGAAGCGAAGCGAGCTTGCTAACCATTACGCCACGTGATGTGCCCAATTTATTTGGGTATAGTTATTTACTAAGCTTAGCTTAGATGTGGCACAAGGCCAGAAGTGTGGGGCACCCAATGAGAATCGAACTCACCAACAATGGTTTGCGAAGCGAGCTTGCTAACCATTACATCACGTGAGGTGCCCAATTTATTTGGGTATAGTTATTTACTAAGCTTTGCTTAGATGTGGAACAAAGCCAGAAGTGTGGGGCACCCAGTGAGAATCGATACTCACCAACAATGGTCTGCTAGTCTAGCTTGCTAACCATTACACCACATGACGTGCCCTAGTTATTTACTAAGCTTGGCTTAGATGCGGCACGAGACCAGAAGTATGGGGCACCCAGTGAGAATCGAACTCACAAACAATGGTCTGTGAATCCAGCTTGCTTACCATTACACCACGTGAGGTACCCAATTTATTTGGGTATAATGTGTGCTCGAATTCCCACCGTGAATTTATAGATTAGGCGAGGTCACGTGGTCTGTTCCTTAGCCAATCACTGGCCATGCTGCGTGGCTGATACACTACTTAAACACTGATTCTTTCACAGTATACTTGCGTCCATTGATGAAGGAACTCAGGATGCTTTACCCGAGAGGATTACCAAAGGCTTTCTGCTGGACAAGCGCTCTTGCTTGAAGGCTAAAGACGATGGCCCATAAAAAACTTAACACTTTTACTGTAGCTGATTTTAAAGGAATGTCAACCCACCCAGGTTTATTTGGAGGTTTGGGAATCGCGTTCATTGTACGTTCGTATTTATATTATGTGTGTATTTTCTTTTTTGTATACGATTCTGTTGAATATGAATAATTCCTAAACATATTTATTTGACCCATAGATGGAAATCTAACAAGTACTATCTATGTATTAATACTGGTGTTCCTCAATCCTCCGTCATTTATCATCCTGAAACACCATCTGGTTAAAAATGAGGTAGTCAAAATTGTTCAACTTGCTATGCAAAAATTATAAATCCAGATTATCTGGTGTGGCTTATAATTCCAAATACTCTTGCGCCGCTAAAATGCTCAACGTAAAATTCAAATGAATTAAAAAAAAAAGAAGAAAAAGATTGAAATTGTAAATTACGAAATATATTTTAATAATGTTGATTTTATGTCATCCCGGCCCCCTGCCTTAATTTACGCTATGTTTTAGAGAGCCAGCACCGGGCAAATTCCCGGTTCAACTTGCATATTTTCCGAGTCGTGTTTTTGTCACCTTTTTGTATGCAAATTAATGAAGAGATTTAGCGCCCCCCTTCAACCGCGATTTTTATCGGCAAATTTGTGTAGATATTTTAGAAATCCCCTTTTAAGAAAGATGTGAGAGAGTTAAGATTTTATTATTTTTTACATATTGAACTTTTTGGCAATAGCTCTTAAGTATTTATATAAAACGTTGTAAAATTTAGATTATTATACTGTGGTATATCCAGTGGTCCCGCAAGTAAATATAATTATTCCAAGCTGTAGGCGTGTCAGTATTATTGTATGACTGAACCACTTGGACTCTAATGAAGTGCTTAGAGAAAAGGCTATATATATTTACCAACTCCTCCGCACGAGCAGGATGTGACAGAAGGTCAATTTCTTAAGCAGAGTTTTAACAGGTTTGAATTCAGAGTTTTCCTTCTCCTAGACTGGTTGCCTAACCAAGGTTAAAGAGCCCAGTCTGCCCTATCTGGAGGGAGAGTAGAATTCATACCTTTCCCAAGGATATTAGCGCTAAGGGAAATGCAATTACCACGTCCAGGATTTGAACTCGGGGCGACGAGTCCATTTCCTATGACTTTAACCATTACACCACGCGCTTAGAGAAAAAGGCTATATGTCAACTACACAGGGATGCTGCGTGCCATCTAGTCAAACAATACTGGAAGCAGCCTCACATAAAACAGCAGATGTGCGGTTATTTGCCATCCATTTTACAATATACCAAGATGAACAAGGTATGCTGGATACTGTTGATGAAACAGGGGTGAACTCATAAGCGACGTTTCCTTATAAACTCTCATACATGGACACAGAAGTATTGACCGAACAGCAAATACTTTCATTACTTAATCCTGTATGAACACTTGATACCATCACGAGGACCTAGCAGTAGTGTTAGTCTATAGGGACGGATGATGAGAGTGCGTCGGGGGAATCCGTGATATCAACATGACTTCCTGATGATGATGATTATTTACTAAATATTTACTTGATAGCTGTTTGCAGATTATTTATGTTTGCTAAAAATACTTGATACAATATAAACGTAAAAGCAGGCAATTATTTTAATAGTAAAAAAAAAGGGGTTAAAACTTATTAGCAAGTGGATGTTGAAAATATAATCACGATTGTAATTAAACATATACAAATTGCGTTTAAAAGAGCATTCACCTTCTGTAAAAAGTTGTTTATTTCGGCTTACGGCTTTTGAAGAGAAACCAACAAAAGGACTGTAGAAAGTCTGACAAAAAGTAGAGTACAAAACAAAATAAATCAAGAGAGAAAAAAGTCGGAGTGAAAACGAGTTTCAATTAACCCGGCTCAGATGTAGGGAAGCTGAAAACGTTACTCAGTTGGAGATTGGACGTGAAGTCCTTCTGCTTACAAAGACCAGTTCACAGCTACTATTTTCTCTGTTTAGTTTTATTTTCTATTTTAACATTTTGTACAGAAAGTAAATTAATTAGTTACAAATTAATCTTTTGTGCTGTGCTACTATTTAGTTAAACAACTCGTTTAAAAAAAAGGCGTAAACTTGTAGGTTCATTTATAGCAGCTAAATAGGGTCGGAGGTCATTGGAATTAGATTTTTCTTACTTTTGTGGATTTATAAAATCTTCCAAAGTGACAAAAGAACTCAGTCAGAATCGAACTCACTTGTGAGTCAGTAATCCTGAGCTGCTAACCATTATACTAAGCTGGGCTAGCGGTGGAACAAAGGCGGTCAGAGAAGTACGGCTGTCTTAAGGCGCAACACAGGGGGGCGGAAATCGCCCTAAGCCAAATACCTTTGCGTTGCTATAACATTGAAATATATTACCTTAGCTTTGACACTATACACCTTAAATATGAACGTGTAGAATCTGAAAGTGGGCTGGAAGTTGAAGCTTTTAAAAATCGGAATCAGTATTTATTGGCCACTGGAGGGGGCCGAGCTCTGGTCCCCCTTCATCCTGGATCACGACTTTGTCAGGTCACTGTGGGGGGCACATAGTTTTCAAGTTAATATGGTTTTACTATATTTTATATAACTAACCACCAACAACATTTGTTTGAAAAGTAATGTTATAAATCAATAATCAAATACAGTAAATAATGGTAATTAGAAATTCTGCACATCACTGATTGCAATTAAAAAATCCCAAATTAATAGATTTCGGCATTAAATAACCCATACATGGTTAATATACTATCAAATGAATAAGCCAAACATAACTAACCTAAAATACAAAAAATCACATCATAATCAAATTAGGAGGGGCATTAGCTGGTAACAGCATACATAATAAACTCTTCTTAATAAAACTCAAAATATGTGAATGGAAGCGCGTGGGCTAGAGTCGTGGAAAATGGACTCGTCGATTCGAGTTCAATTCCTAGACGAAGCTGTTGGCATTTTACATAGCCCTAATACTCTTGAGAAAGGTATGAATCCATATATTCTCCCTCCAGCTATAGGTTAAATAGTAGGGCAGACTGGGCTCTTCAGCCTTGGGTAGGTAATCAGTCTAGGAGAGGGATAACTCTGAATTCAAAATTCCTGAGGTCGGTCGTTGATTGGGTTTGTGGCAACCCTTAAAAAACAAGAATCCAGACTTCAGAAAGGCACAAATCATATCTCAATTACATATGGCTCACACAGAATTAACACACTAGTTTTTAGTTAAACAAGTAAACCAGCCAGAATACATAACATATCAAACACCATTTACTGTTAAACAAATATTAATTCAATGTGGGAATTTTGCTGTTATTAGACAACGTTTGTACAAACAACGTGAGATATATATTTAAAAATGTCAATATATATTACATTTTGTCCTTCCTGTAAGACAAAAGTATACCAAAACATAACAATAATTTTGAACTTTACCTCATAATATTGACGCTTAAAATGCTTGCCGATCCTTTTAGCATCGTACAGCCTGCTGTAAATATCAGGAAATTACTTAAAAAAGACAGCTGTAAGGATTATCTTCCCACTGAGTTGTCGCATGTTTTCACCAGGGGCTATAGTATTTAAGCACCTGGTTCAAACGTCTCTTCCTCTCTTTTCCTGTTCCTCAAACTACGAGACACATGGGTTAGATCCTGGTCTACCCTTCTCGTTGGGGCTTCGTTCCCCCTTACATTACTGTAAGTTATTTACAGCATGGACTATTCCTAGTCTCATGTCTGTGGCTTTTATGTTTATCTTTTTACCATTCATGAATGTGTCTTTATCTTTATTTACGTACACCTTGTATTATGTACCCTTTTATCCATGTGTTGTATACGTATTAAATGTTTTGTTTATCAACCCTTTGTCGGAGTTTGTATCTTCAAGATAATATCACTTATAACCTTACACAGCAAATAAATCTGACCATCCCTGACAATTTACCGCAAGGGATAAAATAACACTAGTCGAGTTGACATGCCGTTAAGATTAATCAATCAATCAATCAATCAGTCACTCAATCTAGACAGTTCGAAAAGCAGCTACGGATAAGCTTGATGTCTGCCACCGCAATTATCTACAAGAGCTACAAACGGATATCGATTACCAAACATCCCAATATCCAACAAGGTCTTGTACAAGATGTGCATCACAACTACACTAAAAAAACAGTGGCAGCGCAACTATGATGGTCCATATATGGTCATGTGCTACAGATTTCCCAAAAAAAGCAGCTGCACAAAAATCTCTGGAATTTGCTGTGATAGGGTGAAACAACTGCTGACGTATCCTCAAAACGAAGAACAGGAATCCCTAAAATCTGGTAAGCGACTAAGAAAACTGACAGAGTTGCTTCAAAGTAGGAAGGACCGAATGCTACTGTAAGATATTCGAAACTGCTACAGCGGCAGAATGTAGTAATTCATCATCAATCAAATAACTGCTAAATTTCTAATAATAAAAGTAACATTGATAATGCAAGGTATATACAAAAGATATCGAAACTCAACATAGTATGTAAATCAAGGCAATTTTCGTTTTTTATGGCATGTATTCTAAGATTAATAATAATTATTAATAATAAATTTATCGTTCACTCTTTCGATATCAAATCAGGCCAAAATATGTACATAGTACACTAATGTTGTATTGTTAAAAGGTCGACAATATCTCAATGTAAATCCATTATTTAGCTAAGGTAACGACACTCATAAGAAAGAAGAATTCGTCGGATAAGCGACACCAGTTAATCAGTATTTACATTTTTGCATTTCATCTTGGATGATTCGGAGTGCTGCTAGATGATTCGGGTTGTTGCTAGATTATAACGGACGGAAGATTAAGGAACAGCAGTATTATTATTACTTATTATAATAAGTATTAATAATACTGCTGTATTTACTGGGTAAAAACCCCATAGAAACAAGAAACAAAACAAAAAACAAATATCCTCCCCTACAAAAATACAACGAACAGACAACAAATAAACAAACCAAGAAATCTCATATATTACTAGCCATAGTACCTGCGCTTCACAGGGACATTTTTTCAAAGATAGGTTTTCAATTTTGAACGTGGAAAAAGAAAAAAAAAAAAAAATACTTTTATGTGTTTCGTTTTGCAGAATACAGTATTCTAGAAAAGTCAACTGATTCTTGCTAAACCAAAAAAATGCCAAATTTCTCGATGTTTCAGTTATATTATAAATGAACGAACGGTCTGAACGTTTCTTTTTATAATCGCGATTTCTGATGCAGCCAAGTCAGGAAGGAAGTCGTTATCGCCTCCGGTTAATTTGTTGTTACCGGAGGAAACCCTTATAGCCAAATAGCACACGACTTCAGTTTTCTTTTCGTTTTCTTTATTTCAGAGATGAAAATAAAATTATGATATATTAAAATACGAGACCTAAAGGCATCAGTGTGTATCAAGGAATTTAATTAACACCACTCCTAATTTGAAACTAATCTTAGGTGTTTTCTAAAATCCCGAGCACACTACCCGTCAAAATAAACTCGACAATTTTGATTACGATTCTAACGGGGTCGAGCTATGGTTTGAAGGTTGTCTTCATATGTTTATTTGGTTCTAGTAATCACAGCTCGCTGCTAAGTTTTTTTTTAACTGGTATTGAATAAACTTGGGCTCCTTGTTATTTAAATCTGTGAGTAGTATAATATATCTCGTGTGCATATTCAGACGTATCGCTAATTTATTTCGCAATAACTGTTAGCTTGGTTTACCCACGGTTGACCGACTATAGAAAGGAAGCAGCAGATTGCAACAAACTCCTGCAACCAAAACTTCAACAAAAATATGTTGACCGAACAAGACACAAAATTATACAATATAGTATTCTAATAAGATTGAAACTTCTTCTAGAATACATTAGTCTAACGAGTTACAAACTCTTTTGCCCCCGTCGCAGCAAAAACATCTCTTTTATGCCTACTGGAGAGGAGGGTTCTTGGATGAGCTCGACCACTACTGGCACACGGTAACTACGCCACAACCCGCTCACCCCTATATTCAAATTAATTTTAACATATAATCAACGCGCTATTAATTAGTATTAATTACTACTGCTACCTAAGTGATATTTTATTTGAAATAGAATTTGATAGAATTCCTAAAAATACATTTTTAGTTAGCAAAACGAATTATTCTATTTTCAACTTGTGGCTTAAATGTGAAATAATTGAAGTCGAAAAAATAAAACCTGTTAACAACTGGTTAACTTAGTTGCCACATTGGATTCAAACACGTCTTTTCCTAGAAACTCCAGAGATATGTCCAGTTAATTGGGTCACTTGTTTATTAGATGCAATACCATTTATCTCAATGCGATCCTTTCAATAGCCACATGTATTTGTAAATATTTCGTTTTTAATACCCGTAATTCTAGTGCGGTCATATCAACAACATCTACGGTTATCGTAAATTTAGTTTCAATACAAATCATATACCGTTGTAGCGTTAGTTTCGTATTAGCCTGGGAGAGTTGTCTGCCCGGTTTAGTTTGCTGGTGCCCGCTAGGGGGCTATAGTATTTAAGCGCCGGGTTCAAACCCTTTCGGCCTCTTTTCCTGTTCCTGATACTACGAGACACATGGGCTAGTTAAGGTCTCCCCCGTCTCGTTGGGGCTTTTGGCCCCACTTACATTACTGTAAGTTCTTCACACAGCATGGACTATCCCTAGTCTCATGTCTGTACTTTTATATGTTATCTTGTACCATTCATGAATGTGTCTTCATCTTTATTTATGTACTCCTTGTTTATGTACCCTTTTACCTATGTACTTTGTATCTCGTCATATCCATGTGCTGTAATATATTAAATGTTTTGTCTGTTAACCTTTGTCGGAGTCATGTATCTTTCTACATATAACTTTGAACCATTCTTACACCGTCATTGATTTTTTTACTCTTACTATATTGAAAACACACTAATAACCCGTTCTTTCATGACGGAGGTTAGATGGCTTCGGCCACTGGACTATTAGTGAATTTAACGGCTTTGATGACAGGAGGACTTGATTTAAAGGGGCAGAACTTGGTTTATTGCTCAGTCCCTGTCCCCCCCCCCTGTGGTGGAATGCCGACGGGATCGACGTATTTTTTGCACCCGCCATCCCATGAGCTTCTCCTTGTGGGTGGTTCAACATTAAAAGACCGTGTGCCATAACCGCATACTTTGGATGCGAGGTAAATATACTAAATTGATAAATGTTAAAGGTATGTCAACTGGTAAAGGATTATTCTATACATATTTCATAGGGAATCCTGACCATTGTACATTCATATTTACAAGTATTTTATTAACATTATTTGATTTATTGAGATTATTGCCCTCATCATTTATTAATATCTGTACAATGCTTTGGTGGATGTGCCCTCCGGCCTTCTTCAGGTAATAAATCCAAATAATACTAGTTATCAAGCCTCATCTAAAAAATCTCTAAAAGGTATTTTACTTTTGTTTCTAAAGAGTTTTTGTACACAATCATATCGAATCCTTGTATATTTTAAACATATATATTCGAGCCATAGATAATCCTGTAACTGGTACTATCACTCCTCCTCAGAGTGGATCTGGGAGTAATGGCACTGAATTGGTACCGCACACTACCCCGATCTCCAAACCTGGATCCTCGGATTAGATGCAGTTTAGTGTCATACCCATAGCACCCCTTTTGAGGGGAGTTATTAGCTCTATGTAGGGAATATAGACAGCGTAAGAGGACATTGATCCTATTTTCATAGTTTTTGTTGAGGATTGAATTCTATTTAGCGAAACCAATTTCCAAATACTTGTAAATTTGTCTCGTATTTAATCTTTACATGAGGAAATATGAAACCTGAAAAATTCCGGACCAGAAGAAAGATAAGCTCATTAATAAACACAACAATATTATTCATTTGTTGTCTGTTATTTTAGGTTGTTCCCACTGCGTTATATACGGATTAGTATAAGGAAGCGCGTGGTGTAATGGTTAAAGTGATGGGAAATGGACTCGTCGCCCCGAGTTCAAATCCTCGCTGAGGTAATTGCATTTCACTTAGCGCTAATACCCTTGGGAAAGGTATGAATCCGACTCTCCCTCCAGCTATGGATACATAGTAGGGCAGACTGGGCTCTTTAACCTTGGTTAGGCAACCGGTCTAGGAGAAGGAATACTCTGAATTCAAACCTTTTGAACTCCGCTTAAGAAATTAACCTTGTGTCGTATCCTGCTCGTGCGGAGGGGTTGGTAAATATATATATACGGATTAGTTAAAAGTAAATGATGTTGGCTATGATTTTTAATCAATTAAACAGGATAAGACCGGTTTAGCTCAGTCGGCAGAGCGTTGGGCTAGAAACCACAAGGTTCCGAGTTCGATACCGGCCCTCGCCAACTCAGCGTATGAGTAGCATAGGGATCTGTGCGGTAAAGTAAGGGGCTGATGGTAGGTGTGGCGCTCCACCTCAGACGCTAAAAGTGAAAAGGGGATAGACTCCCACGCTGATTGGCTGATACCAACTTTAGGCCACACTAAGACTTTACTTACTTACTTAAAACAATCTAAGTAGCAAACACTAGGTATAGAATGCAGTCTAAATGTGGAGGTGCATGGAGTAATGGTTATCGTCCTAGGAAATGAATACGGCGAGGCGAGTTCAAATTCTGGACAAGGCTTGTTGCATTTCCCAAAGCACTAATAACCTTGGGAAAAGTATGGATCCAACAATGGGTAAATAGTATGGCAGACTGGGCTCTTAAACCTTGGTGAGGCAATCACTCCAGATATGGATATATATATATATATCCACAGACACGTGTTTCGACTTATCAAGTCTCTTCAGTGTGGCTAGACATTTTGTGAACTACCTACAGCCGGGTTAGAAATCCGATCGTTTCAGCAGCTGTCGGTCAGCTTACCCTCTCGGCTATCATCACCCACAGAATATGAAGGGGATTTAAACTGTTTTAATGCACACATATGTATGTATGTAAAGGCCGTCATAGTGTGCTCCATCCAATTTTATAGGAGAGCGTTGCGTTTTACGGTTTAGTTGGCGGCCGTCAGCGAGATCCCCTTCCAAAGTGCTCAACCCCAGGGGAAAGGGGAGCGTATATATGTTATTAATATATGCTCCCATAAATTTGGTAATGAGCTCTCTAATTGGTAATTTAAATTAACTCTCACTGCTAAGCAAATAAGTAATGATCATTTCTCCGGAAATTTGATCTCTCAGTGACCGAAAGATACATACATTCCTATGTACTTAATAGTTTAAAAACACCAGTCCCCGCATCAGCTGTCAGTGGGCGAGGGGATAAGATATCGGACTACTATGCGGTCAGTCTGAGTTCGACCCTACCCAAGGATAGTTGTGTCTAGCCACACTGAAGAGGCATGATATGCCGAAACACGTGTCTGTGGATGACTTATTAATATATATATATATATATATATATATATATATATATATATTTGTGTGTGCGTGTGTGTGTGTGTGTGTGTAATTATATATATAAAAGTCGACTCAAACTTTTCAGGGAATGTGACCAAATGAGATTTATTCAATAGTACTGCTTGCGGGTCCACGCACTTCGGCTGATGCACCCTCCGGCCTTCTTCATGTATTTCTTTTCAAACTCGGGAACATTTTTATGAAGCTCAGGACCTTTCTTGTAATCATGAGCTTTCAAGGAACGTCGAACATAACCGTTTATTTAATCCATTTGAGTAGAGTATTTACATTCTGTTAAGCATGATCGAGTATGAATGTTACACTAAGTTAGGTATTCTATGTTACTTATGTCCGTTGTCAGGATTGAACCAGGAAATGATTTTCAGAACTGTACTAACTCAATCCTTATATCCATTGCACCATGTAGCCAAGTGGACACTCGGTGGCGAATTTTGCAACCCAAAAACCTGATATTATTTTACCTATAATTTGTATATTTATGCATATAATATATAATCTTTATAACTTTAATCATTTTGTGATTTTTTTTATAGGTTCACGAGTTCGACAAGAAAAACCTGAAGAGCGCCTGAGACCAAACCAGCCGAAACATTGTGTTTCTAACAATAAATAGTAAAAAAAATCTAAATAATACGTATTCATAATCTGGTAGATAATGCCTTTGATTTAATAAATAAAGAGATGAACTTGAAATCCTCCTCCAGTTAAAGAGAGAAAATTGTTTATAACCAACCCACACCACAACTGGGCTACAATATTTATAATTTACACAAAAAAAGTTTCATAAAGAAATCTAAAAATTCCTCATTGACATGAAAATAAGAGTACCGCCCCGTGACGTAATACCTGAAATGCTGGACTGCAACATCGAAGTAAGTGAGTTCGAACTCCAGGCGCGCTATTATGCTGACTTTGGGGAAAAGGTACTAACCCCATCGCCCCAGCTATGTGTTAAATAGTACCGGTAATATTTTATACAATGATGGTTTTGTCATTAAATAACCCATGTAAGTTTATATGCCATTAAACAAAGAAACCAAACCAAATGACATGTAATTAAACGAGTGAAAAAGCTAAGTATGGACCTCATGATTTGTAGCACAGGAGATGCTGGTTTCGCTCAGTCAGTAGAACGACAAGTTTCCGAGTTGGATACCAGCCATCGCCAACTCTGCGCATTAGTAGCAAAGCTCAGATGTGTGCAGTAAGGTTCGATGGTAGGCGTGGCCCCCAAATTCAGACACAGATAACCTCCCTGGTTTAGTGAAAAGGGAATCGACTCTTCACTGTCCGGTCGATACTGACAATAGAACACTTCATCTACTTTACCTTTTTATTAACAAAATTCCACCTTATGTTCTTTTAAGGGTTTAACATGAAAGTATCTTTAATTAATTTAACACTCCCTCTGGAAGTATTGAATATTCACAAAAATTAAATATCTATTAACATCATTCATTGACTTTTAGTTTTCCGAGGGTATCTGAGTTCTCCGATCGAACCCGAAGCCATTTTTTGTGGTAAGTAAAGTAAATGATAAGGTGCCCCATTGTGTTGTACTGGATTACAAGTTATTCTCGCAGATCCATTTTTACATAATAGCATGTCCGATCTTCGCTGGGTGCCCCAAACTAGTGATTTTGCGATACATCCTATCCGTGGCGAAAAGGTTATGATAAATAGAAGGAGTTTCACCTTTAGTGAAATGGTTAACAAATTAGTCTCACAGATGCATTAATACTGAAAAGCGAGTTCGATCCTCGACGGGAGACTCATAATTGCGACATTGTGTCAAATCTCAGGCGTGGCGAACATGTTGATTAAATACTTACCATTGAAATGCGAGTTCGATACACGCTGGCTGCTCCATTCTTGGAACTTTTTCCAGATCCTACCCGTGGCAGATTGGGTAAATAGCTACTCGAATTAAGCGATGCAGTGACCCGTAATAAATATACGGCAAAAACAAATGAAACCTCATTTGAATTGGTATAGTTGTCTTACATTTTAATAGAAAGGAACTCCATATCGTTTATTTAGACCATATGACCTTTAGGCACCCCTTTTGCGATCTCGATTCATGTGGACATTTTTCCATTTACACCTTCAAAATCCGTTTAATTGTTAACAGACGATTTTTTAGAGTTTTTTTAATCATAAAACCAACCCCTAACCCTAACCCTAATCATAACCCTAACCCCTAACCCTAACCCCTAACAAACAAACCGATTTTGACGGTGTAAATGAGAAAAGAGTCCCCACAAATCGAGATCGTGTAGGGGGGACCTAAAGATCAAATGGTCCGTTTATTTTTGATAATGAACATCGAGTATGTATTATATGCACGTACCATTAAGTAACCATAATAATGATTGATGGAAAATTAAACATTTGTTTTCATGCTTGATATGAATATCATTTTACAAATCAAATGTTAGAAATAACAGGTTGAAATTATTAATTGCCGATTACATTTTATTATAAGAACTGAATAAATTATGTTTTCATTAACAAAATTGCCTCTAACATTTATGAAACGTAAGTGATCATTGACTTATTATCAATTAATCAATGGTTATGGAAAAATGCAGTTGTTTGGTTTTATGGCATGTTGGGTCATTTAATTACTAAGTCATTCTTTTTTATGGCAATTATATGGTTTCAATAAACTAGACTTATTTAGTAAACATTTGTAAAGAATTACCAGTTAAAGTAAAATATTCCAAGGCAGTTAATTTGCACACAGTTATCTGGTGTCAAGTATCCCTATTTCATATTATTTTATTGCAAGCAATTTTATGACTTGAGATAACGCATATTTAGTAATAATAATAATAATAATAATAATGATAATGATAATGAGAAACTGAATCACTAATAATTGCTGCACAAAATAATGCCATAAGGACAAACTATATCAAAGCAAAAATTGATAAGACCCAACAAAATAGTAAATGTAGATTATGCAGTAATAGAGATGAGACTGTAAACCATGTACTATGAGAATGTAGCAAACTAGCACAAAGGGAGTACAAAACTAGACACGACTGGGTTGGGAAGGTGATCCATTGGGAATTAAGCAAACAATCAAATTTTGAACATACAACAAAATGGTATATGCATAAACCAGAATCTGTTCTTGAGAATGAAACGCATAAAATTCTCTTGGACTTTGAAATAAAAATGGATCACTTTATCCCAGCAAGAAGACCAGACCTAGTGTTGATAAACAAAAAAGAAAGAACTTATCAACTGGTGGATTTTGTAGTTCCAGCAGATCACAGGGTAAAGAGCAAAGAAAATGAAAAACTAGACAAATACTTGGATCTTGCCAGAGAACTGAAAAAGTTATGGAATATGAAAGTGAAAGTTATACCAATTGTAGTCGGTGTACTTGGAACGGTCCCAAAAGGATTGGAGAAGGGTTTGGAAAGTCTGGAAATCAGAGGAAGAATTGATACCATCCAGGACACTGCACGGCTGCAATCTGCCAGAATACTCAGAAGAGTCCTGGAAACCTGAGGAGACTTGCTGTCACTCAGACTCCAGTGAAAGACCATCAGCTGACACTGATGTGAAAACTCAAAAGGAGTAAATAATAATAATAATAATAATAATAATAATAATAATAATGTATTTCTCTGAATGTTTGAGATAAGGCTTGATGATTAGTATTATTCGGACTATTGTACGCATTATCATTTTTATCTTGCCGAAACGTTGTACAGATAACAATGAAGATGAGAAAAATAGTCCGAATAACGCAGATAATAATAATAATAATAATAATAATAATAATAATAATAATAATAACCGAAAACATATAAGACGCAAGAAAATGGCATACTAATAAATGATATATGCACAAACCTGTATTCGTCCTAGTGAATGAGACGCATAAATGTCTCTGAGACTTTGAGATAAGAACGGACTACCTAATTCCGGCTAGGCGACCTTACCTGATGTTAATTAACAAGAACAAGAGAACTTGTCATCTAGTGTATTTTGGCGTCACTTTGATCCACAGTGAGAAAATGAAAGAAAACGAAAAGATAGACATATACTTGAAACTTGCCAGAGAGCCGAAAAAGATAAAACTGTGGAAATGGAAGAAACGGTCGTATCAATTGTTTTTGGTTCCATTTGAGTTTGGAAAAGATGCAGAAGGAATTTTAGGTATGTGTGGCACTCGATTTCAGACGCAAAACAATCTACTTGGTCTAGTGCTAGTAAAAAGGGCATGGATCCCTCATTGTCCAGCTGATACTGACTACAGGGCATTCCACCGACATTATCTTGGTACTAAGTATAGATCTTTAGGTCGATTGATATGCTGTTTTGTACAGTCTTATGTAAAGAGGATGAATAAATATGTCCGTTTTAACAGAGAAAATATTTTAATTTTTGAGTTTCATTATGCAAGAGACAATACCATAAATCAAATGGAATAATATCCATTTTCTATATATATTTTCAAGTGTATTTGCATTGTTATTAATTTTTATATTTTTAAAAGGGAAGTCGGTGTGTATGTATGTATGTATATCCTGATGAAACTACAAAATAAAACAATTAACTACAAATAAATATATATAAACATTGAATATCACGTTTTTTTTCATTTTTAGCAAAGATTATGAAGATTTGATTTATAATCAAATCTTATTATAATGGAGATTGTGTGTTTTTCTGTCTGTAACCGAAACTATATTACTACTCAAGTCACAATTCCCTTAATTATTTACGTCAAATTCTCCATGATTTCATTCTTTTAAACCTTCAGTTATTAATAAAAATTGTTTTACATTATTAATACTGTTGATCATATCTACGTACTAATAACATGCAATTGTATTTATATATACAACAAAATACCAGTTTTCAGTGTAAACGTAAAGCTAATTTGCATATTGATATTAAAATAACTGATTTTAATAAAAATATGCTTGGTATTATTGATTTCTAATAGTTTGGTTTTATCTTAATGAATATGAGTAAAAATCTCTTCAATAAATACAAAAGAAATTCATTAACAAGAAGAAATAGCTGTAATTTTATTCTTTACTTCCTATTTTAACTAAATAGTTAAATTTGGAAAATTTAGCATTGAAAAACGGAAGTGATGAAAGAGTAAGTTTCAGTTGTTCTATTTTCCGATTATACCCCCTCCGTTTCAAATCTTTTTATTTGAATTCTTAATTAGTTTCATTAGCCTTTCTGATTTAATCTAATATTTTATTACATTTAAACTTAAATACTTGCACCCGGAGGGTGCATATATTTGCTAGTATATATAAAAAAATAAAATATACATAGAAATAGCATTGGCATTCTACTTAAAAATGTCCCGTATTTGTAAATCTCAAAAGTAAATAAATCAATACACCAGGGTTTCCCCTGTACCCAGTTGAGGTTGGGAAGCCGCGTTTAATTGCAAATAAAGGGCTGATTAGAATACATTTACATGGGTTCTTCCAGTTAGATTTATATATATATATATATTTCTAAAGAAATGAATACATACGTATGTACTATAGAATTATCATTTTTCTCACTTGATAAATCATAAAGATACGGATGAGAGCAAACGCTAATCCCATATTATTTATTTGTAATATTTTTTCCAATCTTCAATCCATAACGTAACATGATAAAATAACTTTATATCTAGGTTTATTTATGGAAACTTGTGGTGTAAGGGTTAAAGTCATGGGAAATGGACTCGTCGCCGGGAGTTCAAATCCTGGACGTGGTAATTGCATTTAATTTAGCGCTAATACCCTTGGGAAAAGTATGGATCCTACTCTCCCTCCAGCTATGGGTAAATATTAGGACAGACTGGGCTCGTTAACCTTGGTCAGGCAACCGGTCTAGGAGAAGGAAAACACTGAATTTAAACCTGTTGAACTTCGCTTAAGAAATTGACCTTGTGTCACATCCTGCTCGTGCGGAGGGGTTGGTAATGTGTGTGTGTGTGTTGATTGTTTTTTTCTTCATTGGATTTCACTGTATGAACTAGAACTTCACTACTAGATGCAGTTTAACGCCATACTCAATACACTAAATCCCTCAGCCACGACCTTATAGCACATCTACGATAAAAAGGGTTAGGGGTTAGCCCTAAGAGCAATAGAGTCTGGACAATTATATCTGAGCTTGGACGCGTAATGTAATGGTTAAAGTCATGGGAAATGGACTCGTCGCCCCGAGTTCAAATCCTGGACGTGGTAATTGCATCTAATTTAGCGCTAATACCATTGGGAAATGTATGAATCCTACTCTCCCTCCAGCTATGGGTAAATAGTAGGCTCTTTAACCTTGGTCAGGCAACCGGTCTAGGAGAAGGAAAACATTGAATTTAAACCTGTTGAACTCCACTTAAGAAATTGACCTTGTGTCACATCCTGCTCGTACGGAGGGGTTGGTAAATATATATATTTGGGTTTATCAGCTTGATATCATCGATGGAAATCCCAACGGCCTCGACCGATGATAAAAGAAGGTCGAGTGGGCTACCTGTTTGGGGGTCTTGGGGCGAGATCACGTTTATTATCCGTTATTATTTCTGTTAACTTGTCTATCATTGACATGGAGAGTATTACTGTGCCCTAGAAAATGTTAATTGAACACTAAATGCTGTTTTTAAAGTTTTATTTCGCAAATTGGGTTGTTTTTTAGTGTTTTTTTTTAAATTTTCATTTCTAAATCATATACATTATACAGGGTGACCCAAATAAAACAGAACCCAAATTCTGTTTTTTTTTGGGGGGGGGCAGTCACCCTGAATATATACTATTACTGATGTAGACTACCAGAACCCAAGTTCTGTTTTTTTAATTTTTTTTTTGTCACCCTGTACATCATATACATTTATGTAAAAAAAGTTTTAATAGCGCTAGACCAAGGAGATTGTTTTGGCGTCTGAGGTGGAGCGCCAAACCTATAATCAGCTCTTACTTTACCGCACAGATCCCTGTGCTACTCATACGCTGAGTTTGCAAGGACCTGTATCGAACTAGGAACCTTATGGTTTCTAGCCGAACGCTCTACCGACTGAGCTAACCTGGCCCCTACATAATCACATTTATGTACATATGTTTAGATATTTTTGATAAAGTGCATATGCATATGCATATACACAGTAACGAAAACTGCATAGGTATTATCGATGTATATAGCTACCCAACACATTTTATGACACACTGTCATTTTCAAGCGAGGTGTGTTTGAAGAGAAGCTGGAGTGAAATGCTGTGCTGCCCAACACACGGCGTTTGAACTCACAAATTCAAGGATTTTGAGTAATGTTTTTTTATATAGCTCTGTAATCCCTGTTAGTTGGAATGATTGGGCTTTTGAAGTTTCTTTTTGAGAGCACTATTTCCTCGTCCTATTTAACGATTACGACTAGAATCTAAACTCCTGTTATATATTGTACAAAGGGAAATATGAATTCCCGGTTTTATTAAACAAAGAAGTTTAACACCTGCCCGTTATCAGATCAAGAGATATAAATACGTGGGAGTAGCTATGAATATAAAAGAACCGAGGGCTTCGGACAGGCCGGTCGCCAGTGAGTCCCGGAGCCAGTCACGCGGAGAGAGAGTGGGGTGATCGGGGCAGTAGTTGGCCGAGCGGGACCTCGTGTAGTTGGTGTCGGAAAAGCTAGCTTTAATATTTACCAACTGAAAAAGCTTGTCGCCCAGAAATTTAATCGAAGGACCGAAAGTCTAAAGACTGAATATATTAATTAAACTGACCCTCTCTCTCGAAGTTAAGAAGCTTGAATTTATTTCAATAAACTTCTGGAGGATAACTTTGGTGTTATTGTCATCCCTTTCAACGAAAATAAAACTATTGCAATTTAGTACAGTGACGACACGCTATGCAACACTCCTAAATTCCCATAGTTTAGGAATAGCGAAATTCTTGCCTTTTCAAAGAGCATTTTCGCCAACTAAAATGCGAACACCCAAGATTAAGTTCCATTTTCTACGACGTAACCATTACGCTAATCTCTCACTCTGCTTAAAAAATGATTTTCAGTCGTCACATCTTTGTTGTGGCGGAGAGATTGGCTAAATCCATGCACTGTTGATACTATTATGCAAATCGACTTGTATTAGATTGGATCATCTTAAAGCTAACAAAATTCGCGTTGTGATGTGACTTTTTTTTTTATTCGTTTGCATAGAAATTTACTATGTTACAAATTGGTTTGTATTTGATTGGATCATTTTAAAGCTAACAAAATTCGCGTTGTGATGTGCTGTTTCTTTCTATTCGTTTGCATAGAAATCTGCCATGTCGCAAATTGACTTGTATTAGATTGGATCATTTTAAAGCTAACAAAATTCGCGTTGTGATGTGTCGTTTTTTTCTATTCGTTTGCATAGAAATCTGCTATATTGGAGCATTTTAAAGCTAACAACATTCGCGTTGTGGTGTGAGGTTTTTTTTCTATTCGTTTCCATAGAAATTTACTATGTTGCAAATTGACTTGTATTAGATTCGAACATTTTAAAGCTAACAAAACTCGCGTTATGATGTGCCGTTTTTTTCTATTCGTTTCCATAGAAATTTACTATGTTGCAAATCGATTTGTATTAGATTGGAGCATTTTAAAGCTAAAAATTCGCGTTGTGATGTGCCGTTTTTTTTCTATTCTTTTGCATAGAAGTTTACTATGTTGCAAATTATTTTGTATTTGATTGGAACATTTTAAAGCTAACAAAATTCGCGTTGTGATGTGTCGTTTTTTTTTCTATTCGTTTGCATAGAAATTTACTATATTACAAATTGATTTGTATTTGGTTGGAGCATTTTAAAGCTAACAAAATTCGCGTTGTCATGAGCCGTTTCTTTCTATTCGTTTGCATAGAAATTTACTATGTTGCAAATTTATTTATATTAGATTGGAGCATTTTAAAGCTAACAAAATTCGTGTTGTGATGTGTCGTTTTTTTTTTTTTGTTTTGTTTGTTTTTTTCTATTCGTTTGCATAGACAAAACGATTCGATGATAATCCTGCAGAGTCTGGGGTAAAACGTCTTGCTGATCAGATGAAATAACGTTAATTGAAGAAGTTCAGACACTGACCGGAATGTTAGATTTATAACATATGGAGTCTTTCAATCCTGTTGCGTATATTACGTAAAACATGCTTTTATTTTCTTTCTACATTCTCTCCAACTTCCTTTTTTATTTATTTTTATTTTCCACTTATTCTTTGGTTCTGAAAAGCTTGCCAAACAAAAATTTCAACCTGCGATTGTCGATGTATCTATCTGCGCAGACCCGCAGCTACGCACGTATATGTTTATGTGTGCAGAGGTGAGGAGTGTTATTCTCGCGACAAAAAAAAGTTCGTATTATTTTCAACGAGGATGGGTTTAGACTGGAATTAAATTTTTCAAATGTGCTGGAATGCCGAAGCCTCAGTAATGCATTGACAGGCAAGCAAAGACGCGATAACATTTACGTTACTCTTCGAATAGAAATGTTGGCTTCTTACAAAAAAAAAAAAAAAAGCTTCAGCCTTTTGTTTGTTGCTTTATCCTTACATGGAAATAATTTTCTTGAAGCAAAACTTATACAAGGATACACATTCACAAGAAAAAATGAAGTAGCTATTCTAGGGAATACACCGACTGCACCTCTGCAGAAGGGTAAGATTCCCCCAAATGGGGCCAACTGTTGGCCGTGGCTGGCTGATGTTTAATGACGGAGTCTTGGTGGATGAGCAGTCCATGACATGCAACACTCCACTTAGAACCTTACTTAGGCTAGACGAGCGGTCGGAGAGGCCCCCTTCGATCAATCAGCTGGTCACGCCAAGCCCTAGCACCTATATGATTGCCCCAACCCTATTGCCCTAATGGCAACCCCCAATCCTTCTTATCATATGGGTGCTAGAAGGCGGTGGCTGAGGGTCTACATGTCCTGGGAATGACATTAAACTCTATCTGATGGTGAGGTTCCAGTTCTGGAGGTTTGGGGAATGTGGAGCACCCCTCATCACCATTGCTCCCTGTCTACTCTGACCCAGAGTGGTAGTACCTGTCAGGGTCCCATCTATGGGTTAAATAGAAAAATTTTATTTATAAAATAAGTTGTATTATCCATTAAGAATTGATTTATTTAAAAACTTTTCCGGCATTAAATGACCCACTGAGGTTGATATGCCGTAAAGTAAACAAAACCAAACCCCCAAATCTAGCGTGTGAGACAGCGTCATTTTGGGGTAATAGTACTAGTTATTGTTATTGACGCATAGCAAGTTACAGCCTAACTGACTGCTCTGTGCCCCCCAGTTTTGTCACAAATCTAAATTTCCCTCATCTTTTAGTATTATCTCGTCGTGAAAAAAATCGATAGCAACCAGTGTAGGCGTCTGTGTGTGATAAAATAAATGATAAGAATGTTGCTATGGAAAACGTGTTTACTACGACCACGAGTTTAACGCTTTCTTAAAACGAACATGGCGCATGAACTATGATGAAGCCATACCAACAAAACTGGGGGGGAACCACTATGACCTTTAAGGCCACCCCTTTTGCTTTGCCTGGATTCATAAGATTACATTTTTTTTCATTTTTAGCAGAACTGGTCAGGACGATTTTTTTAATTATTAAAACAAAACTTAAACCCTTAAACCCGCCCTAACACAAAAGAAACAACCGCGATGCTGACGTGTAAAAATAAAAAAAAAGCTGGGTACTTTACGAATCAGCAATAACAAAAGCGATCTCTCTCNTGTTTTTGGAATTCAGATAAATGGTGATCAATATCATGGTAACACCTTTCTCCTTTGGAAAAAATTTTCAACGCAGGCCATTGTAATTAAACAGTAAGTAAAGTTAAATATTTCATATTGCCTCCGAAATCTTAAAAAACAGACCGACTAGACATAATGGATGCCGGCAGTCATGCCTGACACCACCATCCGCCCTCCATGCGCCGGCACTGCTGCCCTACGCAACCCAGCGAGTGCGTTTTTGGAATTATGCAGACAAGGTACAGAAATACCAGACGGGCCGGATCCACGCTAGTGCACTGACGTAAACCTCTCTTTGGAAAAAATGTCAACTGCAGGCCATTGTAATTAACATTAATTAAAGAAGATTTAAATTAATGCTTCATATTGCCTCCAAAAATGTCACAATACATTTATTACCGTTTGTGTTACAATTATTAATAACATCCAACTACTTAAACAAAATTCAGTTCTTGCATCGCAATCATCATATTGCTGTTAGCATTGTAAAATATTTATGTTAATCGCATCGTTCACAAGAGCTATCATGAGAGAAAGTAATTGATACCACTACGAAACTGAATTCATAAATATTAAAGATTTACCCGCGGTAAGAACAACCTATAATTACGTCTTAGGTGATTCAATCAGTCATTAATATAATTAATGTATCACTCGCCATCGCAGGATCGACAAAAACAAAGAATACTAGCATACATTCATACCAAATTCTACGTGCAATGAAACAATTCTGACAAATAATTAAACACGTATTTACAAAATCATAATAACCTGAAGGCAAAATCTGATAAGTCGTCATTCGAACACGACAAATGCGACTCTTTCTTTTTTTTTTTATTTCCTCAGCCCATAAGAACTGCTCATGCTTGAGTGACACTTAGCCTTCGAAAGAAGTGAACGTCCTAATCATATCGCGGAAACACGGCAAAAAGCAACGTTTTGAAGACAATTGTATATCAATGTGGAACTCGGTCGTTGGAAACCAGCATAGACATGGCTCTACAAAAAGCCGCGAAAAAAAATACTCCTTAAAATAGATATCAGACGCACTTATAATCTATCATTTATACTACGCTGAGAGAATAAACATTTGGCACCTAAAGGCTTTTTTCCTATGTAGTTTAATGACAACAAACATATCACAAAATACGAATTAATCCTAAATGTAATTAATGTTGAAATAAATTCCGATTCCTTCTTTGGTCCATAATTATTCGTAATTTGCAATTAAGTCGAATATTCACCATTCTTTGTTCTTACTCCTGCCAATTTATTTCCCCTCTCAATACATTTAGAATATCCACTCACATTATATCGGTCGCAGATTTCTGATTGCGCTGCTTGGGCGGTTCCCGGTTCGATTCTGTCGGAGGAAATCGTAAGTTATACATCACTGATAAGACTTAATAAAGTTAGAATACTGTACAATGCTTCTACGTAGCGCGATATTTGTCGAGTTTTGCTTGTCATGATTATTTTCAATAATTATCGATTTTATGCGATATACGCATTGTAATTGCCTTCAAGCAATATATTATATATATATATATATATATATATATATATAATATATATATCAAGAAAACTGGAGAAGAAATCTTCATACACGTCATAGAAGTTTTTAATAAGTGTCATAGTTTGCAGAGCTCAAGTGTGCTGCTCTATTGTCAAGAGTCACAGAGCAAAATGGAAGTAAAACATATAACAGAAGATTTAGATTTTTGCTTAATAGTCTATTTCAGGAAGCATAGCGCAAGTGTCTAAAGTACAAATCATCAGATGCGATTGATGAATTCTTACTGAAATAGACTATAACGCAAAAAAATCTAAAACTTCTCTATATATATATATATATATATATATTATATATATTATATATATATATAGGGTGTTCGGGATAAATTTGCCTATTTATATTTTGGTTATTTATTTTCAGGGGCCGGGTTAGCTCAGTCGGTAGAGCGTTCGGCTAGAAACGCAAAATTCCTATTTCGATACCGGCCCTCGCCAACTCAGCGCATGAGTAGCACAGGGATATGTGCGCTAAAGTAAGGAGCTGATGTTAGGTGTAGCGTTCCACCTCAGACGCCAAAACAATTCTCCTTGTCTAGCGCTATTGAAAAGGGGATAGACTCCCTCGCTGACTGGTATACCGGACTTTAGGCCGCCCCGACGACTTACTTTAAGTATCATTTAAAAGCTTGCACCCTTCTTCATTCATATTCGTGATGACTGATAGAATGGATGAGTGGACCCACCTGAATAATGAAGACACTAACTTGTATCATGATGATCTGCACGTCGGTCATCAAAATAAGTTATGGTTGCTGCTCAATGCACACTGAACATTGTAAAAAAAATCAGGCAAAGAACTGGAGAACTGCAATGGATACTACGAGGCTGGTCTAGAAGAAACCAACATAACAGACGATTTGATTGCGTTTGTACAGCAGAATTCCTCGAAAATCTACAGAAAAAAGTGTTAGAGGACCCTCAATGCCTACGTGGAGTTGCTAAATATGTATTTCAAGCCTTGGATAACAAGGGTAGCCAATAGTAGACCATATGTTATGGCAGCAGGATTCGCCACCCTGTCTCATCTCTGGAAAACTCAAAAATGGTTGTCCGCGAATTTTTACTACACCAGTCCAATTGTTCGGCCCAAACCACCCAGATTATTGTGTATGCGGCGCTGTTGAGAAAGACACCAATTCGCCGTGCCAGTACTACACAAGGGCAGTTAATCGACAGATTTAAGGTAGTTTCTGAGACCTTCCCAGGGCAACTGTAGATCAGCTTGCTCCAGGTTCTGGAGCAGATTAAGGCTTGATCAACGCTAATGGCGGTTATTTTGGGTGAATCTGTGACAGTAGTTTATTTCTGTGCCGTTGAATTTCATTACAAATCCATTAAATGTTATAGTTACCAAGCACTTTTTTGTTCCTTATGAAACTGTTCAAATTTATCGCAAATATCCTGTATATATGCTACACAATTGTGTACATTTACATACATATTATATGAAATGTTTTTTTGACAATTGGGACATTCAGAATCCGGCAGCTGTTGATAGCTGCAATGCGTGATGAACTGATCGTGATGTTTGTTTGATGAAAGTGATTGTAGGAGTTCCATTACTTAGTGTGGCATTTGTAGATTCAATGTGTGTCAATAAAATATAGCTTTATTAGGAAAGTAGCATTGTTGTTCCAAGTCAGTCAGTATTTGTGCTGAGAGTGGGTTAGATGATTTGATTTTAAATAGCATCATCATTGACGTGTGAAAGTTTCTAGATGTCGAGCTTGAGCAGCATAGTAGCCATTCCTATGTCTTGGAATTGGTATATAGTAAGACGATCCTTATAGAAATGTCATTTCCGTTTTGGAATAAAATAGGATGAGACGAGCTGCACAAAGAGTGGGGAAATTGTAAATGTAAGTCTACTTAGGGAATGAGAGTGTGCACATTCATATACTTATTCGTTTGTGTTTAAACAGAAAGGAATCACCAACGTGCAAAAAAGTATCTAGTTCTTTTGTAATTTTTGACACACATTGTATACTAAAAAAAATAACGTTCCATTTGTATATAACGTTATTACTCATCGTTCGGGGTATATAATCGAGAGAAAATAATGGGGTGATATATATATATATATATATATATATATTATATATATATATATATATATATATAAAGTCGAAACGGCGGCCCTAAAGTCGTATCAGCCAGTCAGCGAGGGATCTATCCCATTTTCAATAGCGCTAGACCAAGGAGATTGTTTTTAGCATCTGAGGTGGAGCGCCACACCTACCATCAGCCTCCTACTTAGCTCAGTCGGTAGAGCGTTCGGCTAGAAACCACAAGGTTCCTAGTTCGATACCGGTCCCCGCACTCAGCGTATGAGTAGCACAGGGATCTGTTGCGGTAAAGTAAGGAGCTGATGGTAGGTGTGGCGCTCACCTCAGATGCTAAAACCAATTCCTTGGTCTAGCGCTATTGAAAAGGATAGCTCCCCCGCTGACTGGCTGATACCGCTTTAGGCCGCCCCGACGACTTTTACAGATGTTGTGCTGATATATTATATATATATATATTACTATATAAATATATATATTATATATACGAGTTCAAATCCCAGACAAGGCTTGTTGCATTTCACATAGCACTAATACTCTTGGCAAAGTTATGAATCCAATATTCTCCCTCCAGCTATGCGTATATAGTAGGGCAGACTGGACTTGGTAGCTAACCATCTAGGAGAAGGAAAATCTTGAATTCAAATTCCTGAGGTCAGTCGTTGATTGGGTTTTGTGGCATTCCTTGTGCACCAATTCTTTCCATCGACTGTGCCAAAAGTGCGGAATGGTCCAACACAAGCCTTCACCACTATAAACACATCACTGTGTGGGTTTGTGGTTTTCATATATATATATATATATATATATATTAATATATATATATAAATATATATTTATATATATATAATATAATACTATATATATATAATATATATATATATATATATATATATACACAGATCAGTTTATGCTAAATCCTACATGCATAATAGTAGTAAAACAAACCATGGGTAACAGCATGGGGATGTGAGACCCGGTGAGAGAAGCCAAAATGGGACAACGGCGCGTAGCTCACAAGAGTCCTGTGGAAACCGGCATATGGACATGCCATTGTTTGCCATCCAGCAAGGATCTACATTGCACTGACCAGCTCTATTACAGATACTGGATGATGCACAAAGGACGTCCCGGCGGTGGTACTTAAGGATGAACACTGGTAAGTTAGCAACACTCCATTTTGATCCTTCTTAGGCTAGATGGACGGAGAAGCCCTTCCGATCAATCGGCTTGTCACATCAAGCCCTAGCAGCTATATGATTGTCCAACCCTTTTGGGCCTATTGCAAACCTTAACCTCTTTTATCATATTATACATTTACCACGACCAGATGCGACACAAGGACAATTTCAGGTTTTAACAGGTTTAAATTCAGGTTTTCCTTTTCTGGACCGTTGCCTAATCAAGGTTAAGAGCCCAGTCTTCCCTACTATTTACCCATAACTGGGAGGAGAGTAGAACACATACCTTTCCAAGGGTATTAGCGCTAAGGAAATTCAATTACCACGTCCCAGGATTTGAACACGAGGTGACGTGTCCATTTCCATGCTTTAACATTACACTACGCGCTTCCTTTTTCATATAGTTGCTAGAAGCAGTGCTGAGAGGGTTTCATGTCCTGGGCACTTGATGGCGAGGTTCAGTTCTGGAGATTTTGGAATGTTGAACACCCCTTCATCACCGTTGCTCCCAGGTCCATCCTGATCAGGAGTGGTAGTACTGTTTGCTCCCTTTATTGGTTTATATAGAAAAAATGTGTTTATAAGAAAATTGAAGTTCGTATCAGAATGAATTTATTTAAAAACTTTGTCGGCATAAATGACTACGAGTTTGGTATGCCGTAAAAACAACACTTTCGAAATTTGGATAACAATGTACCGCGATAACGTAGTCGGATCGAATAAAACTGGGTTTATGAAATTGTTATAATTAATAAAAGTATGTGTATAGATTATCATAATTAATAAAAGTAGTTATAAATCATAATAATAAAAGTAGGTGTATAAATTATTTTAATTAATAAAGGTGTATTAATTATTTTACATTTATAAAGAGAGGTGTATAAATTATTTATAATTAATAAAAGTAGGTGTATAATTATTTATAATTAATAAAAGTAGGTGTATAAATTATTATATTAATAAAAGTAGGTGTAAAATTTATAATTAATAAAAGTAGGTGTATAAATTATTATAATCAATAAAAGTGTATAAATCATATATAATGAAGTGTGGGTGTATAAATTATTATAATCAATATAAGGTGTATAATCAATATATTAATTAGAAGTGGTGTATAAATTATTATAATCAATAAAGGTGTATAAATCATTATAATTAATAAAAGTAGGTGTATAATTATTATAATCAATAAAGTGTATAAATCATTTTTAATTAATAAAAGTAGGGTGTATAAATTATTATAATAATAAAAGGTGTATAAATCATTATAATTAATTAGAAGTAGTGTATAATTTTTATAATTAACAAAAGTAGGTGTATTACCATTGGACATGTGATAAATATTACATTTTCTAGGTAAGGTAATACAGTATAGGGTATGTTGAAAATGTCAGGGAATCAGAACAATTACGTCGGGACACAGAAAAATAGAAACCTGTATTGAAAGGGAAAAGTAATTATGTATAGAAGCATTACAGTTGAGCTTAAACTGTTCGAAGGAATGTATTGAATCCGAGGAGAAGCAACAGTTGAGTGAAAAAAGCAGGAGTAGTAGCTCTAGTTGCAGAAGTAGAAAGAGAATTGATAAATCGATGCTGTAGCGCTGGCGTAAAATTCAACCGAAGAGACTGTGGGAAGGGAGATAATTCGGTGAAATGAAGAAGAGAGTGGACTGGTTAGGAAAAGAGGCGAGGTATTTTTGCCAGCGTCTTACATTGTTAGATGTCTATCTTGATTTCATTACAGCCTGGGAGTTATTGTCAGACAGAAAATGTGCAATTAAGGAAGACAATGAAAGTGATATTATTCCTGATAAGAAGGAAAAATGGTTAGAAAGCAAGAAGAGGGTAGTAAACAGACAGAGAAAAAAGAGAGAAAATGAGAGAGAGAGAACAGAGAAGAGGAGAAATGCGTGGAGGAAGGGGGACTGTACTTGGAAGATTACTCAGTGCGTGGGGAGAATAATATCTAAAAGAGACTAAATAAATCTGAACATTACAGTAAATAAGAGTCGTCTCGGAATAATATTTCTGTCTGTATTAGAAATAATAATAGCGATTGCAGAGAGAATGACAGGTAAAATGGGTGGAGATTTGAGAAATATACATGATTGATTTTACGGCATGTGAACCATCAAGAGCTAATTTTGAGCAAAGATGTTGAGACTCGTATTCATTGTTACGTGTATATTATATATTACGTGTTTCTTTGGTTGGTTTCTTTTTAATTGGTAATCAACCCTCATGGGTTAATTAATGCCAATACCATCCTTGTAAAAGAACAGTAGCTACTATTTACAAGAGTTGGGGACAACGGGTTGGGTAAATGACTTTCCTAAGGTTGTTAGTCAAAAGTGAAAGTAATCTTCCACTGGAGTTTGAACGTGTTTACTGTGATGTCTCAGTATAGCACGTGACTTGCGTTTCCCAATATTTCGTGTATGTTACTTGCTTGTTTTTTTCTTTAGCCTTAACGAATGATTTTATACAGATGTATTTACCTAGTGATTGGACCCTAACATGTAATACTAAACAGGTAAGAGTAAATCTGGGATAATGGCAATAAAACGCATTCAGATACCATCTAAAAACTGCATCCTCGCCTTCAGATGCTGTTTATTATGATATCTGGGATATCTCTTTTTGTGTGGGCTTTATCCATATTTAAGGAATAATTCAATTATTCAAGGAGTACTGAAATACCGGAGACAGACTTCCCCTTACACAATTCATTCACAATAGTGAGAAGAGAGACTTAATCCTGACAAACACAAGGTAAATGTAATATGATACACCAGGGTAAAAAAACTTACTATCAAGGTGTACACACACCACACACACACAGATACATACGCACACACACACAAAACATATATATATATATATTATATATATATATATGTGTGTGTGTGTGTGTGTGTGTATGTGTGTGGTGTGATATGATACGAAAAAACAGATATTTTTATTATTGTAGAATCATCTTCTGAATACATTGTCTTCTCATATTTATATATTTACATAGGATCGGATTTATTTCACTTTACCCGATACACACACACACACAACACACACACACATATATATATATATATATATATAATATACGAGAGAGAGAGAGAGAGAGAGAGGAGAGAGAGGGAGAGAGATAATATATAGACTAATAATGGATATAGAGCCAGAAGACAAACAGGTTGTGGCAGCAAGAATTGGATTGTGTATATGATTGATATATTATATTATATATATAATATATATAATATATATATATATTATATATATCAGAATGAATAAATGAACAAAATAAATCAACTTGCTCTTTTTCCTCACAGCGCGCAACATCAGAAAATAAAGTCACGTATACGTGTTAATATCTTAACATTCCGTTAAAACCGTCACCAAAAATGAATGAAAAAGGATTTCAATAAAAAAAAGACTTGCGCGTTACTGACAGTGTTATACTTATATGGAAGCCTGCTGTACGGACTGAAAATGATTTGTTGCATACCTCTTTACTGGTACTATATATCTATATTTATATACTTTCATCGTCTTACTCTTGTCGTCTATTCTTCTGCCGGATCTGGTATATCTTCTAGGTCTGGCCTTCTTGGGATTCCGGGTCTGGTCTCTGTTGGGGATCACTGCTTATCAGAAGCCCTGTGCTATTGTAGCTTTAGTAATAACAACAAGACTTCGATTTACGATGATGTTACTTTATTCCATAAACCCCGACCAGACAATGGCGCGGATCCTTACATCTTGCTAGCTTCGCTTCTAAGCGCCGCGGTCTTATTCTAGTGTTCCTCAACCGTTCTAAACTATTAACTGTCATGACTTGCTACTTCCTTTAAACCGAAGGGGGGCTTGTATTGCCTTCCGTTTCTCACGATCATACCAGAACGCAAGGTCAGAGTGAGGTCAAACGCTGTCACTCACTCTCAAGGCCATTAGCTGCACTAATATGATTCTACATTATTGTCATAATCATTAGGTATCTAATGATCATGTAACACTTAGTGAATATTTATTTTAGTCACCCCTTGCAGTGTACATGTTAGCGAGATAGAACAGTAGATGATAATTATTAAAAGCCCTCTTAGAATGCACTGATTGTATTGACAGATAAGAGGGAATTTTTGATAGAGGAATTATATATATAATTGAATTTTGAATATTACCAACGACCAGACAACTCGGCAAACACCATTTTGCGACATCCGGAGCACTGACAGCTGTTTCGACCTTCCTTTGGTCTCACAGCAGTGCATACCACAATCTCCACCACTAGAATTGAACCAGTGACCACAGCGTGAAAAGCGGGGAGTTAACACACTGGACCACCAGCCCATGCCACAAACGGAGAATGCCAAATAATCTAGTCAAAATGGTAACATTTAATTCAAAATGCGCAGTCACCTAACCTATATTGCCATGTATCCCAACGCCAGGATTACAGAGGGCAAGGGCACCTCTAGGACAACGACTTCCCAATTCGGGGCCTGAACTTCAGAACGCAACCTAATGGGCAAAGGGTATATATTGAATTTTTATTGAATTTTTGATAGAGGAATTATATATATAATGATAATTTTGTCATATTACCACGACCAGACAAACGCGGCAAACACCATTTCTGACATCCGGAGCACTGGACAGCTGTTTCGACCTCCTTTGGTCTCATCAGCAGTGCATACCCCAATTTCCGCCACTAGAGATGAACCAGTGGACCACAGCGTGAAGAGCGGGGAGTTAACACTGCGAAACCAGTGTGTCGCAAATGGTGTTTGCCGAGTTGTCTGGTCGTGGTAATATAATTCAAAATTATCAATTATATATATAATTCTCTATCAAAAAAAAAATTCAATATCAAAAATTCAATATATATATATATATATATATATATATATATATCATCATCATCATCATCATCATGTCGCGCTTTTAGCGCGGATATCCATGACAATCTCTCTCATCCGTCCTATCGCTCATAATTCTCGGGAGGTCCTCTATGCAGCATCCTGCATACGCACAGAGCTGATCAATGTACGCTTTTGCTGGTCGGCCCACACTGGCTTGTGCTGGCTTCCACAGGAGGACGTCGCTTATGAGTTCGTCCTTTCTTCTCCAGCAGTGTCCCCGTGTCTTTCCGTACTCTGACTTTGTGTGATATGTGTAGTGCCGTATAGGTGTTTTCTCGTAGGGTGTGTTTCCATGTCTTGTTTCAGGATCACCCGCAGCATTCTTGTGCAGCTTCCATCTAGTTTATTCTCTAGTCGCTTAGTTAGGCTCCAGGTGGTGCAGCCATACAGCAGTACTGATATGACAACGGCCTGGAAGAAACCGTCTCTTTTAACTTGTCTGTGAGGTTGGATTTCCATATGATCGATAGTTTATTTATAGCTGCCCATGCTTTTCCTATACGTGCACTAACGTCATTTTATGTGGAGGAGATGTTACTGCCTAAGTATCTAAATTGTTCTACCGAGTTTAGGAGTTTGCCGTCGATGGTTGAGATGTCGCCTTTATTTTTGAAAGACATGAACTCGATTTTATCAGAGTTCACGTACAGGCCGACATTTCGTGCTGCCTTTTCTAGGCTATGTAGTAGGGATTCGGATTGTGCAGGTGTATTTGCGAGTAGTGCCAGATCATAGGCATAGTCCGCATCCGTAATAGTATGTGCGGGATATCGCTTGCTTCTTGCTTTTTTTAGTGTGAGGCCATTTTCTTTTATGGGGTCTAGTGATGTTCTGAGTACGTAGTCTAGGCATATGATGAATATATATGGTGCTAGTGTATCCCCTTGTAGGACTCCGGCGACAATATCAAAAAAGTCTGTGTCGCCATCTGGTGAACGTACCATTGCTTTTCTATTTTGGTAGAGCATCATTATGGCGTTAACCGTTTCCTTGGGTAGGCCATATGCTAGCAGTATTTGCTCCATTTTCTCTCTGTGTATGGAATCAAATGCTTTGGAGAAGTCTACAAATAATAGGGTTGCCTCGAGATTCTTTGATCGAACCCCCTCTATGATTCGGTGAATGGTCAGAATTTGTGTGGTTGTAGATCGGTTTCTGCGGAATCCGTTTTGATTTTTTCTAAGGATTTTCTCTATTTCTGGTCGGATGCGATTAAGGAGAAGGGCATTATATATCTTGGCAGCTATGGCAGTGAGGGTAATGCCTCTGTAATTCTTGGCGAGTCCTAGATCGCCTTTTTAGGGAATGGAGAATGCATCCCTTCGTCCATTTTTCTATCGAATTTTGTCTGTATTACTGCATTGCATAGTCTAAGTAGTATATAATCAAATTTCCTTATTTTCCATACCTCAGGTGGTACTTCGTCGCGGCCCGCGGCCTTTCTATTTTTAAGCTTACTTAGTACTTCATTGAGTTCTTCTATCGTGAAATCCCCTAGCTTAATGTCTAGTTCGTCATTTGTTATTTTTTGTATGTCATTTTCTATGGGTTTAGGGGGGGGGGTTCCCAGCAATTTCTGGATATGGTCTTTTGGTTTGGTTGGTATGCATTCTGCTGCAGCTTCTAGGTGGGCATTGACAAAATTTTCCTATTCCTCATTTGGAGTGTACGTTGCTGAGGTCTCCTGGAGGATGTCAAATTTATTCCTAACTGTTACTGAGTAGCGATTGCGTATGTCGCTGTTGGCAAGTGAGGACCAGTCGTATCGTTTAGATTTACTGGTTTGCCTTTTGTTTTTGCGTAGGCTTAAGCGTATTTTGGCTGTGACTATTTTGTGGTCGGAGGATACTCCTTCAAAAGAGGAGTATGCCTCGCAGTTCATAGCACTGTTTGACCATTTTCTATTTATTAGGATGTAGTCTAGTTGCGCTTTTGAGTTATTTGGGTACGTGTATGTCCATAATTGCCTTTTCGCTTTTGGAATTTAGTGTTTAGACATACAAGCCGGGTTCTCAAGCGAAAATCGGCTAGGAGTTCTCCATTCCTGTTTGGGGTGTCGTGTAAGCAGAATATATATATGCACACACACACACACACACACACACATATATATATGTATATATATATATATATATATATATATATAATATATTTATTTATTTATTTATTTAACACTACCCTATCGAATGTTAATATCTTTTAAACTGATCGTTTTGTTCCATTGATGAGGTCCTTTTGTATACCTCTTCACCGACGTTGAGTTGATATGCCATTCCTCTATCACGTCATATTCGATTTCTATCTCAATCGCATGCAATAAAAACGTCTCTTGTTGGATACTGCTTCCTCTCTCAAGAACAGGTAAATATTCCAACCAAATATGACACTAAAACATAACATTCTTGAATATTTTATAATTGATTGATTGGTTGATTGATTGATCGATTTTAATTGCACATTAATACGTCGGGTTATTTTATGCCTGAGATTTAGGGAATAGCGTTCACAGTACGTTTCTATTTACATTTTTGTGTAATGGTTTCTTAAGGTGTATTTGTTTTCCTCACGATTAGCAAATATTGGCAAATAAGAGATCTATTTGACCAATAAATAAGAACCTAACTGGTAATACCACACTAGAATAGAGAGGAGCTCTGCGTAATGGCAATGAAGAGCTATTCCGAACTCCAATGATCTCCAGAGGTAGAGTCTCACCATCAGATGTAGTTCAGTGCCATACCCAGTAAACATCTTTTTTGGAAGGAGTTTTTATCCCGCTACAGCACGAATGCACACTTCATAAGTGGAACTTCACTATTAGATCTAGTTTAGTGTCACAGCAATGAGACACCTTCTTTGGGAAGGGATCTCATCTCTCTAGAGTCAGTGTACTCACTAAAAGACATAGTTTGTCACACCCAGGAAACAGCTTGGGGTGCAGTCTTATCCCGCTACAGGGCATATGCACACTCAGAAGATCTTTAGAAGTGAAGCCTCACATTTAGACGTAATTTAGTGGCATATCTAAGAAACCAATTTTGGAGACGCAGGATTATACGCCGCTCTAGGACATATACACAGCGTATTCTACGCCTCGCCAACATGTTATGAGTAAAACCATGA